>JAUMHM010000005.1:4631178-4654207 GCA_032362435.1 Melikaiella ostensackeni
AAGTATGGAATTAAATATAACCAGGAGAGGTGTGTCTACTGCTCGGATTAAGAGGAATTAAAAAAGTGGAAAATATTTTCGCCTGCATGGAATTCAACACAAGTGGCAATCGTTAAGGAAATAGAAAAGAATTGGTTTCGGAGATAAACCTTTTATTTCATTGGGCACTTCTCCCGATGGAAAATGAGCACATTCAAAAAAATTAAATAATTCTCACACTTTCATTTAAATCTGAAAATATTAATTTTTCTCTATTCTTCTCTTCTTAGCGGGTTAGTCATAATATTGACGAAAAATAAGCTTTATTTTTTTAGAATTCCGTAAAACATAGCAGTAATGGCCTGAAAAATAAATGACACCAAATTTTCGACTTATCATACGAAAAGAAAGATTATTATGTTGATACATAAAAAAATGAATTGTCCACGCATAATAATAAAGGCAGTGATTCTCCTATCCCTTTAATACATTGACAGTTTATTTTATCATAAACCATAATTGAAATCATTTTCTTCATGCCTAGACAAAATAAAAATATGTAATAAAAATGTATGAACAGAGAAGTTGAATTTCTTTTCTGTTCTTCACCCTGGACACTATTTGAAAGTAAAACAGCCTGCCATGGGAACGCCAAGCTTTCTTTATAGCTCAAAAAATTCCCTTCTATGAAAGTCAAATTTATTTTTGACTTTCATTTTTGAAGGTCAAATATCTATTTTTCAAAAAATGGTTGCGACCAATGAAAAGAGCGTGAAAAAATCTATTTAAACTGTAGTAAAAAATATTTTCTTCATTGATATTCAAAGAGTTTTATCGCCAAAACAGATAGAATATTACCAAAACCCCACTCAACGCTTATTTTCACAAATAAACAATAAAAATCCCACTTTTTAACGCCTGAGCTTTAAAGGGGAAAACCCAAGCTTTCTTATGAGATAATTTTTTTATGGTGCCTTTTTCTTAGTCAAATTTGTTATTTACCTCCATTTTTCGAGGTCAAATATTTATTTCTTCAAAAAATGATTCATGATCAATAGAAAGGGCGTGAAAAAACCTATCGAAATTGTACTGGACAACAATTCTTTTATCGCCATTAGAAAAGTTAAAAATCGCCGAAAGTCATTCCTGTCGATTTCGAAATTGTTTTTTGAGAACAGGGGTCCATTAAACGTAAATCATCGCCTAGAAAACGTCAATCAAAAAGCTGAAAAAAATGGAAAGACGTTCAAGACCCCCAAAAACAAAAAAATGGACACACAAAAACATCAAAACTATGAAAATAAGAATTTTTTAAATCACATTTTCCTAACGCTCGAGTTGAAGGCAGGGGAATAAGAAATAATTTAGCAAAAAAATGATTCTGTTCCGAGAAAATCAAGATTAAAGGTCTCGATATCACAGTATGACAGACGTTTTTTTTTTATGAAAGGCCGATAAAAAGAAGAATTTTTTTACTTTAATAAACGATAATAATTACAAGAAATATTGATGCGAAAGGAAGAAACAGAATTACAACGTAAAAATTTTAATCAAAAATTGAATAAAATTTTTTTTATTACTATATTAGATAATGAAATTTGGAACAAATCCTTTTTACACAACGTACATTTTATTTTTTAAGAATTTTCTATTCAACAAACCCATTTTTGGAAAAAAGTTGTAAATTAAATTCTGTACTGCCATCCTTCACTTCAGCAAAACTTCAGGCTTTCATCACAAAATGCAAGGTTGATGTGATTATTTAAAATGCGAGTACTGGTACACAAAGGGATTGACTATATCAGAAAAGTGTATCATTTTAAGAAAGTAAAATTAATGGATGCGCAATTTATTATCCAATTATTCCGATTGCACGCACGCACGACTTGATGACTCTTGCCAAGCGATTTAGTACTAACACTAACTATCTGATATAATTATATACTGGTTAGTAGATTACAGTACACACGAATAAATATGCAAACATGCAGTCTTGTAACGCGCATATAATATAAAGCAGACTTGCAAAAATAATAATGTGCATAATTATAATCATTCTTTTTAAAGATTTTGACTACCGACAAATTTTACGTACCTTCTTAAAACTCAGATGTCCAGCAAATAGCGTGAATAATCTCGCTTCGACGCTGTGCTAAACAATAAGAAATTATTGAGAGTTGAGTGCTTGCTGCCTCTGCCAGTAAGGGAAAAATACTGTGCCGTCAGTCGTACGCAACGGTCAGCTGACTCGTGAACGCATGCGCTGTACAAAGTGCAGAGAAAATTCCAGTCCGATAGCGACGGAAGTCAGAACGCTGAGTGATACTCTGAAGTCTTGATACCAGTGAGCAATATCTAATAAAACGACGACGTACATTCTACTCTGTTTTTTGATTACATATTGAGTTTAGTTGCGCGTTATCTTTTCATCATATTTTTTAGAAGACAGCCTTCTATGCCAGTGTGTATAAAGGTTGCTTCGAACAACGTCAATTAAAAATTGTATTCCTTCACTTAATGTACTATAACCTCTTATTATCATCATTATGAAATTACTGATTGGCCTTTGTTTGGCATTATCCTGCCTCATCAGCATTTCCAGTGGCGATGGTCTTAAATGTAAGTGCAAATTTTCTATAAATTATTCAACTTTTGAACTGTCCTTACCTATTTACAGTATTCTCGATTGTATTCTTCAGTTTCTATTAGAACAATCGTGATTTATGTAACACTTATAGTATTGCATTACCACTCTCTTATGTTGTTCAATTTGCAAACCAACGTGGAAGTAAAATTTGAAAAATAATCTAAAATATTTTCTTAAATTACCGTAATATATATCAAGATTGACCAAGTGAAATTAAATTGTGCAATCGGGGAACTTTACCAGCCACTATGAATTTTTACTTTGCCTTCTTTCTTAAACATTTAATCAATTTTGAGGTAGTGATACGATTTGAAATACTTGAAAAAAGAACACGTCCACTCATAACCTGAAAACATTTATTCTTTTTTGAGTGATGAACGTACTATTTTATCGTCCGGTCAGTTTCGACGAAAACATAAAAGCACATTGAAAAATTGGTAAAGTAAAATAAATAAATCAATTAATAATTTAAATAAATTAGATTGGTAAATTGACAAAAAAAATGTTTAAAATACGATTTGGGCTAACATTTTTAACCTATTTCAATTTTCTTTTTTAAACTGAAGTTGAATAAATTATTAGAAGATTACCGAGCCATATTTTGTTTGAAGATCAATTTTTTATTTGGACAGTAACTTTGAAAATTCTAATTTTTAAGAAACGGATGCATTAATAATCTAAGAGAATTCATCGAATCAATCACGTGGAATTCGGGTTGTACTTTGAAACAATCCACGTGGAATGGGGTCTAGCGTAAAATATTACTTTAGAAAATAAAAGACCCAGGGGTTCAAACAGTGAATTACTTGGATTTTTAGTGTACACTAGATTGAAAACTTACATAGAGATTGCATGAGTATAATTATTATTAACTTCTCGCTGGGGTCCTATTAATTTCCTTTCAACCTGTAAGAAGTAAATGATTTTCCTGCAGAAACAGGCGAAACGATATGTCTCTTTTCGATTTACTTGATAGTTATTAGCATGAAGTTGCATATGTGTGTGTGTGTGCATGTGTGGGGGAATGGTATATATAGGTAACTACTTTTTGGCCATACTTAGCTGCTGCCCTCTTCGTGCCACCTTCCACTATTGGTAAAATCGTTTTTTTGAGGGTAATAACAGCTCCTCGCTGTGTTCTCAAAACTCATTAAGGTAGCAGAAGCAGGGATTTTTTCACGTTTTACTAAATAACAAATTAATATAAAATTACAATATTTTTGCGTTTCTAATCCTTATCTTATTTGTGTAAAACAGAAATTAGTGATTATATTAAAGTATAACCACTTAAATTAGTTTTTATAATCTCTTTAACAATGTGTAATGAAACTTGAATCCTTAAATGCTATCAGTATTTTTTAAAATTGAATCCTGTATGTCAGAATACCTACGATAGTATATACATACATTAGCAAGGTGGGCCAAAAAAGAAAATTTCTTGAGTCCGATAAAAAAATAATCCAGCTATCGCAAGCGTATTGGAGTTTTAAACAGCAAAGAGCGCAAAATATGTTTTATATACCTGATACATTTTTAAATATGTATGATTCTTGTCTACTAGAATTTGTAGTATATATTATTGACAATATATTCTGAATTATGAAATGATGACTTCAATTCAAAATACTACATAAGTCCACTAACACTGACCAAAAATGTCTAAAATGTACGTTTTTCTTCGTCTTAAACACCCTTGAAGTTCACGAAAATAGTATGAAATATCTGATAAAATCACATGTTCTTAAGCAAGATATACGTTTCCGAATGTGACCAACAAACTAATTTATAAAAATAAAAAATGACAGATTTAATAGCTTTTACTTTTCCTTTTCTTTTTTTTACTTCTTTGACAGCAAAAAGAATATGAAGAAGACCTCAAAATACTCAATCCTGACTTGGAAATATGTAATACAATCATATTTATTACGGCTTTGTACTAATTTCACTAATTTAATTAATTAGAATATTTTCAAATACACTCAACTCTCGATATACTGCGCCTCGGCTAACTGCGTCCCTAGAGATCTTCCAACTCGCACTCTGTGACGAAGGAATCCGGGGGACAGGGGGAGACGCGCGGCGTCCTTGAGGCAATCACGCAATACCGTAGCGACAAAGCGGGCAGCTCGCACACTCACGTACATATCTCGCATTTATTTTTAAATACACGCGGAAAATCCTCTTTTTATTAATTAGTCTTCATTATTAAAAAAGGTCCATCCTTTATGATACCAAGAATCTACCTTTATACAAAATACAGTTGATTAATATTATGTATTCCTAGTGACTGTTTTCATCGTAAAAATTCTGGGAAGAGTCTCACGGTCAAAGTAAGCAATACCCGAGACCAGCGCTATCTCGAAAGCTAACAGCGATTCAAACTGAATTTTGAAGAATTAGAAATAAATTCTAGTGAATAAAAGTGAATTCAACTTGATTAGAAGTGAATTAAAATAAATAACAATGAGTTTAGATATCAAAAGTGAATTCAACTAAATCAATTCAATTGAATGTCCTATTAGTTCAAAGTGAATTCTAGTAAATTCAAACTGGAAATTACTAAGCTGAAATTAATTTAATTTAATTCGAATTGAATTTCAAAGAATTAGGAATAAATTCTAGTAAATAAAAGTGAATTCCACTTAATCGGAAGTGAACAGTCAGGGCCGTGTGAACCATTTCCAGTAGGAATATATAATATTAACTAACTGTATTTTGTACAAATATAGATTCTTGTTATCATAAAGGATGGACATTTTTTAATAATGTAGACTAATTCATAAAGAGAGGATTTTAGTGTGTGTTTCAAAATAAATGCAAGTGTACGAGCTGCCCGCTTTGTTGTTACGGCATTACGTGATTGCCTCAAGGATGCCGCGCGTCTTCGCCTGTCCCCCGGGTTCCCTCGTCCACGAATGCGAGCTGGCAGAATTTTAGGGACGCAGTAAGACGAGGCGCGGTATGTCAAGGGTTGAGTGTATGCTCTTGCAATACATTCTTTCTTTTCTGAAAATATAATAAGCAGTAAGGCACCCTTAGATAAAAATATCACAAGCAGAGCGGACTGGAAGGTCGTTTTGGAAAACCAACGATTCGTTACTAAAGTATACCTTTGTCTAATAAACGGGTACTAATTTATTTAGATATACTATTTCCTCTTTTTTCATTGTTCTTGCATTTTTTAGTAGGGCTTCGTGACGTTTTATTTAAATGAAATCGACGTTCATCAATAATTCATTGGCGAGTATGTATCAAGGCTGCCAATCATTAAGCTCTATACTTCTGTAATCTACATCACTTGAGTGATTCATCGCTCTTCAGGAAGTTCCATTGCTACCTTCACCTGTTTACAGTCAATTACAACAGGTAAATATCCGATCGATGATCCTTAAACGACACGCTTTATTATAATCATATTCACCGATAATAATAATTAATAATAATAACTCATCCTTCGAGTTATCATTTAAAATGTCATCATCTTTTTGTTGTCATCTTTACACTAATACTCCTAATGTAAAGAGAATGCAAGTAAAAATTAAGCAATACGAAAGTGCTAGTGGGGGTTGGGAATGGATGGGATGAGGAAAGTACAGAGAAGAAGAAGAAAATGAGAGAGGAATGAAGAAAATGGAGAAACGGAAAAAATGTTGGAGAAAAATATAGGAGAAAAAAAGGAATATACTGAGATGTGTGATAAAAAAAAGGTTTGAAGGAGAGACGGATAATGCTAAAACGGAAGAAGAGGTTTGGAAAGTAGTCAGTAGAACGAAAAAAAAAAGAAAGAAGTAAACCAGGATAGTGAGATGGTAGAATGTAAAAAATATTCTATGGGTTTGCTGGGAGGGGTAGAGAAGAAAGTTGAGGGTGGAGAAGATGGAAGGGAAAGAGACGAGGAAAAGGACATAACAAGGAAAGAAGTAGTAAAAGTGTTAGGAATATTAAAAGATGGGAAGGTCTGTGGAGCAGTACGAAAGTGCTATTGAGGGGTTGAAAATGGATGGGATGCGGAAAGTAAAGAGAAGAAGAAGAGAATGAGAAAGGAAATAAGAAAATGGAGAAGAGGGAAAAATAGTGGAGGAAAACATGGGAGAAGAAAGACGAAATATACTGAGATGTGCGATAAAAAAAGGTTTGAAGAAGAGACGGCTAAGGACAGGACCAAAGAAGAGGTTTGGAAAGTAGTCAATAGAGCGAGAAAAAGAAGGGAAGAAGTAACCTAGGATATTGAGATGGTTGAATGCAAAGAATATTTTATGGGTTTGCTGGGAGGGGTAGAGGAGAAAGTTAAAAGCGGAAAAGAGGGAAGGGAAAGAGACGAGGAAGAGGACATAACAAGGAAAGAAATAGTCAAAGTATTAGGAATATTGAAAGATGGGAAGGTCCGTGGAGCAGTACGAAAGTGCTATTGAGGGGTTGGGAATGGATGGGATGCGGAATATAAAAAGAAGAGGAAGAACATAAGGAAAGGAATTAAGAAAATGGAGAAAAGGGAAAAATAGTGGAGGAATATTAGGAGAATAAAGGAGGGATATACTGCGATGTGTGATAAAAAAAGGTTTGAAGAAGAAACGGATAAGGATAGGACGGTAGAAGAGGTTTGGAAAGTAGTCAATAGACCGAGAAATAGAAGGAAAGGAGTAAACGAGGATACTGAGATGGTAGAATGCAAAAAATATTCTATGGGTTTGCTGGGAGGGGTAGAGAAGAAAGTTAAGGGTGGAGAAGATGGAAGGGAAAGAGACGAGGAAGAGGACATAACAAGGAAAGAAGTAGTAAAGGTGTTAGGAATATTGAAAGATGGGAAGGTCCATGGTTTAGATGAAATTCCAAATTAAGTCTGGAAATAGGGGGGGAATGAACTATAGGAATTTGGCATGGATAATATGCAATAGGGTATGGAAAGGAGATGGGTATCTAGAGTTGCGGAAAGAAGGGATAGTGATACCGGTAGTGAAGAAGGCGAAAGAGAGGAGGTTAGATATTATAAGGGAGTGACACTAATCCCAACATTGCATAAGTTATATACTCGTATGACTGTTTCATTGGAGAGGTTAGAGGAAGGATTTGAGGAAAAGAAGAAAGTGCTACCAAATCAGACGGGGCTTAGGAAAGGATTGGGAGTGATGAATAATGAGGTTTGGAAAACGAAGTGGAAAAAAAGAATGGACTGGGAAATGGGAGGAAAAGGAAAGAGGGCATGGAAATTTTAAGGAAAGCTAAGGGAGGGAAAGGAAGAAGAGGTAGCGAAAAATTGTTTGGGAGAGTTAGAAGAAAGGAGAGGGAGAGCAACAGAATTTACGAAATTAGAAGAAGAAAGAACAGAGTTCTCTACGGATAGAGATATAAGAGATGGGACTAGAGTAAACCATGATAAAATTTGAGGAAAAAGACAGGGAAAGGTAATTAATAGAAAGATGGGAGATGATTGAGGAGTCAAGATAAAATAAATAGTATAAGATGATAAAATACGAAGGAATACCAAAGTATTCAGAAAAGCGATAGGAAGAAACAAGATGGACAAGAATAGCAAGATTTAGTTTGGGGAACGAGGTCAGGGAAGCGATGTATTGGGAAAAGAAAAACAAAAAGTGCAGAATATGTGAATGGGAAGAGGGAACATGGGAGCATGTATGGGAAGAATGTATGAGAGGAATTGAAAGTAAATGAAGCTGGCAAGAGAATGTGGTAAAGGTTTTAAGGGAAGAAAGATTGGGTGAGGAGTGGAAGAAGGAATTGGAGGGAGCTAGAGGAGCGAATGAGAAAGAATGAAAGAGTGATTGTGCAAATGGCAAGGTTGAGGTAGAAGAGAAGAGAAAAAAAAGGGAACGGAAGTCGCTTAATCGCTTGGAAACGTAAAGAATTATAAGTAATGGTTATGTAACAGTATAAGTAGCTTAAGATGCATGGGTAGTTATAGTCCTATTTTCATTCTTATTTTTTTTTAAATTTAAGTTTTCAATTAATTAATTAATAATTCTTTAGTCTTTTAATTCTTTACTGAATTTTTTGTTATGTCCACATTTTTAATGCAAGGAAATGTTAAAGTATAATCTTGGTAATTTATTGAAAAAATATTATTTTCTCTTAGACTCGTGGAGAGTTCGAGCATGCATCAAAAAGAATTTTCAAGTAAAAAACTTTGTTCATGCGGGTCGTCATAATTTCAACTTTGGAGCATTGATCATTCCCAACACGCGTGAACTAGAAAAAGTAATAACAACTCAGAATTCCATATCACGAGGAAAGTTCCTCTCGTTTCTTGTGAAACCCTAAACTCTTTCCTGCATAGACAGAAAAGTTGCATTATATATGGGTATATTTAAATTTTATTCTCAATAATTATCCATTAAATGTGACGGATATAAAATTTTAAGCATTCAATGTTGAAAGTCTCAAGAGATGAGCTTTCAATGTTGCAGGTCTCACATTTTTGAACCCTCATTTACCAG
The DNA here is from genome assembly GCA_032362435.1 of Melikaiella ostensackeni. Lineage (NCBI taxonomy): Eukaryota > Metazoa > Arthropoda > Insecta > Hymenoptera > Cynipidae > Melikaiella > Melikaiella ostensackeni. The sequence goes on from JAUMHM010000005.1 coordinate 4,640,257, forward strand.
CTTATAAATATATTAATTAAAAAGTACGTGTTCGGTTCTTAAGCTTTCAAGATTAAAGGTCTTTGAATCTGAAGTTTCACGTTGCATGTCTTGAGTTTCAATCTTTCATTGTTGGAAATCTCGAATTTGAAAACTTGTAAGATTGAAAGTCTTAAAAATTAAAGCTTTCAAGAAATAAAGTTTTGAACTTGTACGCGTACGTCTTTAATTACTTTGAAAATATGTAAATTCATAAATAAATTCATTACTTGTTTCTCATTGCGAAAACGATATCTTTAGTTATATTAATTGTGCTTATTTTGATCTAAAATTGTCCAAATAATTAATTAAACTAACAGAGTGGAATATATTATATAATTATTATAAATTGTCGATAGAGGATAGTTTAATTATAATGAGTATTCAATTGAGCAAATAATTGCACAGTTAATGGTAAATGGAAAATTCAGAAAAAATGTGGATTTATTGCAAAGAAAAAAAAGCAATTGAGTTGAATATATAAAATCCATCGAGGAGCATAAATCATTTTGTATGCAATTCTTATTATTTATGAATTTATTTATCACGAAATTGGGAGAATCAAATTAAGTGCACACGTGTGGTGTAAACAGGAAAATGGAATTTTCCGAAGTTTTTAATCAACTGCGGTTAATTCGTCCGATCCACCTTCACGGATCAGTTAATAATATTGTGTGTGTCTGAAACACAAGGATAGGAATCAGTTTTTTCAGAAACCTCTAATAAGCTAGACATAAAAAGAGTATCAAAGCATCTGATCGAAGAAGTTTTAATTCTTTTTCTCCATTTTTTCGAGGCAAGAAAATAATTGATTTTAGAGGAATCTGGTTTTCAGAATTGGAAATATAAAATTTACGCTTTTTTAGCTTGCAATAAAACACTTTTGAGAATATATTTCTATTTTAATTTTTCAAGACTGAAAGTCTTTACATTTATATGAGTGGCTTTGATTCTCGAAGTTTTAGGTTTGAACAAAATTCAAGGCTTGTTTAAAGGTCTTAATTCAAGTAGTCAGAATTTATGGTCTTAAAACTAAAATTTTCACGGTTGAAATTCTGAAGATTTGAAGTTCTCAAGACAGCATGTCTTACAGTTTAAAGGTTTTAATGTTGCAAGTCTCACAGTTTAGATATTTAAAAATTCGAACTGTCTACCGTTACGGAATTTTCCGTAGTACCAACCCCTTTCCTGCTCGTTCAGGGCTAAAGTTAGGGAATTTTCCGTAACTCTAACTCTAACGCTATACTCAACCAGGTTAGTCTCACGGAAAATTCCGTAATGCTAATCAGGACCTTAAAAATTAAAAGCCTTACAGTTTAGAGATTTCAAGTTTGCAAGTCTTTAAAATATGGATGTCACAAAATTGAAGCTAGTAGAAATTAAATTGGTCAGTATATTCTGAGGTTTCAACTTTTCAAGTGTGAATCCTTCTTGAGCTTCAAATATTGAAAGTCATTAAACTTAAATCATTCAAGATCCAGAGTCTTGAGAAATCAACAATTTTAAAGTTTGACGATTTGAACATTAAAAGCATTTAAATTGGAAGCTTTCCCGTTTTAGAAGTTTTACAATTTTTTTAAAGTCTGAAAATTCGAAACTTGCATTATAGAAAGTCTTAGGATTTGAAGCTCTTTAGAATAAAAATCTTGATCTCTTATAAACATTCCACGATGAATACTTCAAAGTGTGAAGCTTCAAAGATTGCAAGCTTCAAAAGTCTCAGATTTAGACACTATCAGGACTACAAGTCTTCAGCACTGAAGCTTCCAAGATTGAAAGGCTTATAAATTGAGGCCTTCGAGACTAAAAGTAGTAAAATTGACAGCTTACAAAATTGCAAGTCTCACAGTTTTAAGGATTCAACTTCCATCCTTGCATGTCCTAAAGCTTAAAGCATTTAAAAACAAAAAATTGATGAACCGTCAAAAACACTATTTGCACTTTTATCTTTAAATTTTGCAAGTCTCAGAGTTTGGACATTTGAAAATTGGAGTCTACAAAATTGAAGTTAGTAAAAATTAAATTGATCAGTATACTGCAATTTTTTAACTTTTAAATGTTAGTCCTTGTAAAGCTTAAAAGACTGAAAGCCATAAAACTTGAAGCTTTCAAAATTCACAGTCTTCAAAATTTAAGAGGTTTGAAGATTGACAAATTGAACATTACAGGCTGTCAAATTGGAAGCTTTACCGTTCTGCGAATGTAACAATTTGAAATAGAAATCTAGAAATTCAGAGCTTTCAAAATTGAAAGTCTGAGGACTTGAAGCTTTCATGAATAAAAATCTTCATCCTCTATGAGCATTCCACATTGAAAACTTCAAACTGTGAAGCTTTAGAGATTTCAAGTCTTGAAAGTCTCAAATTTGGAAGCTACCAGGACTATAAGTCTTCAACATTGAAGCTGCCAGGATTGAAAGTCTTAGAAATAAAGGCCTTCGAGACTAAAAGTAGTAAAATTTCGAGCTCACAAGATTGTAAGTCTCACATATTTAAGCATTAAACTTCCATTATTGCAAGTGTTAAAGTTTGAAGCATCAAAAAACAAAAAAATTGCCCAGTTAGATATGAATTATAGGTATAATCAAACACGAATTTCCAAGCAAATCTCTGTTGTTTATGCGAGTCAAAGTGGTAAACAACTTGAAATGAATCGCCTTTAACGGGTTAGGGTGAAATTTTTTTCCCTTGTTTTGCCATTTAAATCTCCAACTAAAATTTTCATGATTAAAGTTCTGACAATTTCAAGTTTTCTAGACAAACAGTCATACAGTTTAGCTTTAAATTTTGCAAGTCTGAAAGTTTGGATATTTGAAAATTGGAGTTTACAAAATTGAAATTATTAGAAGTTAAATTGATCAGTATACTTTAATTTTTAAAGTTTTAAGTGTGAATTCTTTTAAAGCTTACAAGACTGAAAGTCATAAAACTTGAAGCTTTCGAAATTTACAGTCTTAAAAATTGATGAGGTTTAAATTTTGATGATTTGAACATTAGAGGCTCTCAAATCGGAAGATTTCCCGTTTTGTGAGTGTGATAATTTGAAATCAAAATCTAGAAATTCAAAGCTTTCAAAATTGAAAGTCTTTGGACTTGAAGCTTTCAAGAATAAAAATCTTCATCTTCTATGAGCATTTCATGGTGAAAACTTTAAAGTAGGAAGCTTCAAAGATTGCAAGTCTTAAAAGTCTCAAGTTTGAAAGCCATCAGGGCTACAAGTCTTCAACATTGAAGCTTCCATGATTTAAAGTCTAAGAAATTGAGACCTTTGAGACTGAAAGTAATAAAATTTAAAGCTCACTGGATTGCAAGTCTCACAGTTTCAAGCATTCAACTTCAATTATTGCAAGTCTTGAAGTTTCAAGCATTGAAAACAAAAATTTGATAAACTGAAAGAAATTCTATTTGCTATTCTACTATGTTAATGCCTAGTTAAATATCAATTGGAGGTATAATTAAACACTAATCTTCAAGCACGTCTCTGTTGTTTAGTCGAGTCAAAGTGATAAGTAACTTGAAGTGAGTCGCCTTTAACTGGTTAGGGTGAAACTTTTGCTTCCTTGTTTTACAATTTGAGTCTCCAACTAAAATTTTCATCGTTAAAGTTCTGACGATTTCAAGTTTTCAAGAGAGACAGTCTTACAGTTTAACTTCAAATGTTGCAAGTCTCAGACTTCAGATACATAAAAATTGGAGCTTACAAAAATGAAGTTAATAAAAATTAAATTTGTCAGTGTACCCCGATTTTTGAACTTTTAGATGTGAATTTTTTCAAAGCCTAAAAGACTGAAAGTCATAAAACTTGAAGCTTTCAAAATTCACAGTCTTAAAAATTGAAGAGGTTTGAAGTTGGACGATTTGAACATTAAAGGCTCTCAAATCGGAAGCTTTTCCGTTTTGTGAGTGTAATAATTTGAAATCAAAATCTAGAAATTCAGAGCTTTTAAGATTAAAAGTCTTAAGATTTGAAGCTTTTAAGAATAAAAATCTTCATCTTCTATGAGCATTCCATGGTGAAAACTTTAAATTGGGAAGGTTTAGAGATTACAAGTCTTAAAAGTCTTAAATTTGGAAGCCATCAGGACTACAAGCCTTCAACATTGAAGCTTCCAAGATTGAAAGTCTTAGAAATTGAGGCCTTTGAGACTGAAAATAGTAAAACTGAGAGCTCTAAAGATTGCAAGTCTTGCAGTTTTAAGCAGTGAACTTCCATTTTTGAAATCATAGAGTTCAAATCATTAAAAGACATAAATTGGCTAAACTGACAAAAATACTGTTTGCATTAATCATGTCAAAGTTTAGTTGAATATGAATTAGAAGCATAATTAAACACAAATCTTCAAGCACGTCTCTGCTGTTTACTCGAATCAAAGTGGTAAATAACTTGAAGGAAATCGCCTTTGACGGGTTAGGGTGAAACTTTTCTCCCTCATTTTACAATTTAAATCTCCAACACTTCCTCTTCTCCCCACCTTCCCCCAACCATCACCTGATATTTCCTATCCCTAACGGACATCGATCGTAGGTCGACGTGGCCCATTTTTTTTACGGACTTTTAATCACCCTGCGTTCTGGCCAGAAGGGAAAAGTGACTGACGAACACGGAATTAAAGGAGGTAGAAGTAAGTGTGAAAAAACGAGGTCGCGGGAAAAAAAGAGAGGTCCGAGATTGGTCCGCTTGTTTATTCCGTCAACATCATTAGAAACTGCGAAGATCGTCACGTGCTTAAACCCTCGTCCTCGTCAAATAAAAGGACAAGTGAGGTTGACTAGCTTTCTTTGACTTCGTATTTTTGAAAGAGCATAAGCAAGGGAGGGTGGAATTTTCTCTGGATATGCATTACTTCGTTAGTCAAAAAAAAAAAGAAAGAGAGTGGGAGAGACAGACAGATATTCTTCAGCAGAGATTCAGAAACGGAAATATGGATTTTAATTTTTTTTCAACACATCAAGAGATTTTTCGAAAATAAAATTTATTGAACTTCACTAGGAATACTCTTAAAAAGTAAAACAGAATTGTTTCATGAAAAGTTAAAAACTAGAAATATTTATTAAAAATAAAACAAACATAATCATTTCAATGCAAGACATTTTTTTAGTTTTCAATGTTGCAAGTCTTACGATTTCAAGGACTCCAGGCTGGAAAATGAAGTTGGATATTTTCAAATTTGAGAGATATTGAATTTTATAACTTACAAGATGAAGGGTTTAAAATTTAATGTTTCAAAAACTGAATGTCTCAAGAATTTAAAGATCCAAAGTCTTTATAGCTCAATTTTCCAAATGAAAATCTTACGTTTTGAAGTTTTCAAGATTATAAACCTATTGAATTGTTTTTGATTTTAACACCTGTTGAATTGTTTCATAAAACGATATGTACTAGAAATATTTATTGAAAATACAGTCAAATATAACCTCTCCAATACAAGCCATTTTTAAAGTTTTCAATATTAGAAGTCTCACAATTTCAAGGATACCAGGTTGAAAATAATATTTAGTGTATTCAAATTTGAGACTTACTGAATTTTAAAATTTTTAAGATGGAAGTTTTGAAATTTAAAGCTTCATAAATTGAATGTCTTAAAAATTTAGAGATTCTGAGTTTTTATAGTTTAAATTTCTGAATGAAAGTCTTACAATTTGAAGTTTTCAAGATTTGAAGTCAAGCTTTTGAAATCTAATGTTAAAAGTCTCACACTTGAAAGCCTTGAAAGTCTTAACATTTTCAGCTCTCGAAACTGAAAGTCTAAAAAATTGAAGTTCACCGAAATTGAGATTTATTGAACATGCATCAGAAATGGTCTTCAAAAACGTTTTAAAAATAAAACCTTTTGAATTGTTTTATAAAACGATGTCAACTAGAAATATTTATTAAAAGTACAGTAAAATATAATCTTTCCGATACAAAACATTTTTGAACATTTCAATATTAGGAGTCTCATAATTTCAAGAATTTTATGTTGAAAATAATGTTTGATGTATTCAAATTTGGGACTTACTGAATTTTATAATTTTTGAAATAAAGGTTTTGAAATTCAAAGCTTCATAAATTGAATGTCTCAAAAACTTAGTGATTCTAAGTCTTTATAGTTCAATTTTCGAAATGAAAGTGTTACGATTTGAAGTTTTCAAGATTTAAAGTCAAGCTTTTCAAATCTAGTGTTGGAAGTCTCACACTTTGAAGCTTTGACATTCTTAACATTTTCAGCTCTCAAAACTGAAAGTTTAAAAAATTGAAGGTTACCGAGAACAAAATTTACTGAACATGCATCAGAAATACTTTTCAAAAACGTGTTAAAAATAAAACCTGCTGAATTGTTTCATAGAACGATATAAAGTAGAAATATTTATGAGAAATACAGTAAAATATAATCTTTCCAATACAAGACATTTTTAAAGTTTTCAGTATTAAAAGTCTCGATATTCCCAGGATTTCAGGATGGAAAATAATGTTGGGTGCATTCAAATTTGGGACTTGCTGAATTTTATAATTTTTAAGATGAGTGTTTTGAAAATTGAAGCTTCATAAGTTGAATGTCTCAAAACTTTAAAGATTCTAGGTCTTTATAGCTCAATTGTCTAAATAAAAGTCTTACGATTTGAAATTTTCGAAATTTAAAGTCAAGCTTTTGAAATCCAATGTTGTAAGTCTCACACTTCGAAGCTTTTAAAGTCTCAAAGTTTTTATCTCGCAAGTCTGAAAGTCTAAAACATTGAAGTTTACCGAAAACAAATTTATTGAACATGCATCAGAAATGCTCTTCGAAAACGTTTTAAAAATAAAACCGGTTGGATTGTTTCATGAAACAATATAAGCTGGATATATTTATAAAAAATACAGTGAAATATAATCTTTTCAATGCAAGACATTCTTAAAGTTTTCAATATTGAAAGTCTCATGATTTTAAAGATTCCAGGTTGGAAAATAGAGCTGAAAGTTGTCAAGTTTGGGGGTTATTGAGTTCTATAACTTGCATCAATAAAGGCTTCGAAAATTGAATGTCTCAAAATTTTCATATTAAAAGTTTTTATAGTTCAATTTTCTAAAAGAAGGTCTCACGATTTTTAGTTTTCAAGATTGATAATCAGTTTTTGACGTTCAATATTGAAAGTCCAGCAACAAAGCTTTGACAATCTTAACATTTTTAGCTTTCAAGACTGAAAGTCTCAAAAATTTAAGTTTACCGACAATAAAATTTACTGCGCTTCATCAGAAATACTCTTCTAAATCGTTTTAAAAATAAAACATGTTGAATTGTTTCATGAAATGATACAAGCTACAAATATTTATTAAAATATAGTAAAATATAATCTTTCTAATGCAAGACATTTATAAAGTTTTCAATATTGAAAATCTCACAATTCCAAGGATTTGAAAATTAAATCTTAAAAAATTGAATGTCTCAAAAATTTGAAGATTCAATGTCTTTATAGTTCAATTTTTTAATTAACGTCTGTTGGAAGTCTCACAATTCAAACTCAGAAAGTCTTAAAATATTCAGCTCACAAGACTGAAAATCTTTAAAGACAAGTGTGGTTGACTACCTTTCTTTGATGTATTTTTCAGAAAATATAAACAAGGAAGGGTGACATTTTCTCTGGATGTGCATTACTTCATTAGTAAAAAAAAGAGAGTGAGAGATAAACATTCTTCAGTATGTGTCCAGAAATAGAAATATAGGTTTACCTTTTTTTAAAAAGATCCTGAGATATTTTTCGAAAATAAAATTGACTGAACTGCACCAAAAATACTCTTCAAAAACGTTTCAAAAATAAAACATATAGAATTATACCATGGAGAGAAACAAACTAGAAACATGTATTAAAAATAAAGCAAAATATAATCTTCCTAATACAAGACATTTATTAACTTTTTAATATAGAAAGTCTGACGATTTCAAAAATTTCAGGTTGGAAAATGCAATTGGATGTTTCAAATTTGAGAGTTATTGAATTTTATATTATAAATGTCTCAAGAAAATTCAAGATTCAAAGTCTCTATAGTTCAATTTTCTAAATGAAAGTCTTACGATTTATAATCTTGAAGATTGAAAGTCAAGTTTTTGAAGTTCAATATTGAACGTATCACAAATCAAAACTGTTCCATGAACAGATATAAAGTAGAAATATGCATCAAAAATAAAGCAAATATAATCTTCCTAATATAAAACATTTATTAGGTTTTTGTTGTTGAAAGTCTGACGATTTCAAATATTTCATGTTAGAAAATGCAATTGAATGTTTTCAAATTTGGGAGATATTGCATTTTATAACTTTTAAGATGAAGGCTTAAAAAAAGCTTCAACAATTGAGTGTCACAAAAATTTAAAGATTCTTATACTTGTAGTTCAATTTTCTAACTGAAAGTCTTCCAATTTGAAGTTTTCAAGATTGAAATTCAATGTTGAAAGTCAAAGCTTTGAAAGTCTTAAAATATCAAGTTTTCAGGACTGAAAGACTTGAAAGGCAAGTGAGGTTGCCTAGCTTTCTTCGACTTCATATTTTTGAAAGAACATAAACAAGGGCGAGAGAAATTTTCTCTGCATGTGCGTTACTCGTTGGTAAAAAAAAAGAGAGAGGAATATTCATTACCAGATATCCAAAAATGGTCTCAAGAATGAAACATAGAATTGTTTAATGAAAAGATATAAACTATAAATATTTAATAAAAATAAAGCAAAATATAATCTTTCCAATACCAAATGTTTCTAAAGTTTTAGTGTTGAAAGTCTTACGATTTCATGGATTCCATGTTGTAACATGAAGTTGGATGATTTCAAATTTGGCAGATATTGAATTTTGTACATTGTAATATGAAGGTTTTAATAATTAAAGCTTCAAAAATTGAATGTCTGGAAAATTTTCAGTTTAATTTTGTGAGTAAGTCTTACGGTTTGGAATTTTCAAGATTCAACGTCAAGTTTCTGAAATTCAGTGTTGAAAGTCTCACCGTTTGAAGCTTTGAAAGTCTTGTTTTTTAGCTCTCATGACTGAATGTCTCAAAAAGGGAAGTTTACCGAAAATAAAGTTTAGTGAACTGCGCCAGAAATACTGTACAGAAAACGTTTTAAAAGTAGAACAATTAGAACTGTTCTATGGAAAGATATAAACTAGAAATATTTATTAAAAATAAAGAAAAATATCATTATATTTTGCCTTATTTCCAATTAGTATTCCTAGGTTATATCGTTTTATGAAACACTACAGGTTTCATTTTTAAAACGTTTTTGGAGAGTATTTCTGGTGCAGTTCAATGCATTTTATCGTCGGTAAACTTCAATTTCTGAGACTTTCAGTTAAGAAGATTTATTTATAAAGACTCTGAATCTTGACATTTTTGCTACATTTAATTTTAGAATCTTTAATTATTAAAACTTTCATCTTAAAAGTTAGAAAATCCAATATCTCCCAAATTTGAAAACATCCAACTTCATTTTCCACCGTGGATTCTTAAAACTGTGGGACTTTCATCATTGGAAACTTTCAAAATGTCTTGCATTGGAAACATTATATTTCACTGCATTTTCAATAAATATTTCTAAATTATATCGTTTTATGAAACAATTCAACATATTTTATAATTATAACGTTTCTAAAATGTATTTCTGATGTAGTTCAATGAATTTTATTGTCGGTAAACCTTACTTTTTGCGACTTCCATTCTTGAAAGCTGAAAATGTTATTGCCGGTGAACCTCAATTTCTGAGACTTTCATTTTTGATAGCTAAAGATTCCAAGACATTCAAAGCTTTGAATTGTGTGACTCTCAATATTGAACTTCAAAAACTTGAGTATAAATCTTTAAAACTACAAATTTTGAGACATTCTTTTAAAAAGTTGAACTATAAAGACTTCGAATCTTGACATTTTTGAGACATTAAAATTTTGAAACTTCAATTTTTAAAACCTTCGTCTTACAAGTTATAGAATCCAACATCTTCCAAGTTTGAAAACATCCAACTTTCTTTCCCACCGTGAATCCTAGAAATCGTGAGACTTTCATTATTGAAAACTTTTAAAATGTCTTGTATTGGATAGATTATATTTTACTGCATTTTTATTCAATATTTTTAGTTTTTATCGTTTCATGAAACAATCTAACATGTTTTCTTTTGAAACGTTTTTAAAAAGTATTTCTGGTGCAGTTTAATAAATTTTATGTTCGGTAAACTTTAATTTCTGAGACTTTCATTCTTGAGAGTTAAAATTTTTAAGACTTTTAAAGCTTCGAAGTGTGAGATTTTTAATATTGAACTTCAAAAACTTGACTATAAATCTTGAAAACTACAAATCGTAAGACATTCTTTCAAGGAATTAAACTATAAAGACTTTGAATCTTAACATTTTTGAAACATTCAATTTCTATGAGCTTCAATCATGCAAGTTATAAAATTTAATAATCTCCAAATTTGACAACGTCCAGCTTCATTTTCCAACCTGGAATCCGTGAACAGGAAAGACTACGTTTTGTTTTATTTGTGATAAATATTTCTAGTTTATATCGTTTAATGAAACAATTCTGCATGTTTTATTTTAAAAGCATTTTCGAAGAGTGTTTCCGGTGCTGTCCGATAAAGTTTATTTTCGGCGAACTATAATTTTTGAGACTTTCAGTCTTGGAAGCTAAAAATTTAAGACTTTCAAAGCTTTGAATTGAGTGACTTCCAATATTGGACTTCAAAAACTTGATTATCAATCTTGAAAACAAAAATTCGTAAGACTTTCGTTTAGAAAATTGAGCATAAAGACTTTGAATCTTGAATTTTTTGGAACATTCAATTTTTAAACTTTTAATTTTTTAAATCTTCAACCTTACAGGTTATAAAATTTAATAACTCCTAAATTTCAAAACATACAGCTTCATTTTTCAACCTGGAATCCTTAAAATCGTGAAACTTTTAAGATTGAAAACTTTACAAATGTCTTGCATTGGAGAGATTATATTTTCCTTCATTTTCAATGAATATTTCTAGTTTATATTTTTTTATGAAACAGTTCTACTTTATCTTTAAACTGTTTTTGAATGTATTTCTGGTGTAGTTCAATAAACATTATTTTAGATAAACTACCATTTCTGAGACATTCAGTAATGAGAGTTTAAAATGTTAAGACTTTCAAAGCTTTGAACTGTGAGACTTTTAAAATTAAATTTCCAAAACCTGACTTTCAATCTTGAAAACTTCAAACCGCAAGACTCACTCAGAAAATTAAACTAAAAATTTTTTAGACATTCACTTTTTGAAACTTTAGTTTTTAAAACCTTCATCTCACAATTTATTAAATTTAATATCTGCCAAATTTGAAAACATCCTACTTCATTTTCCAACCTGGAATCCTTGAAATCCTAAGACTTTCGACATTGAAAACTCTAAAAAAGTCTTATGTTGGACAGATTGTATTTTGCTTTATTTTTAATAAATATTTCTACCTTATATTTTTTCATGAAACAATTATATGTTTTATTTTTGAAATGTTTTTCAAGGATATTTCTGGTGCAGTTCAATACATTTATTTTTCGCAAAAATATTTCGTTATCTGTTTCCGAAAAGTTCTGATCAATACTTTTCATTCTGGATCTCTGCTGAAGAATATTTCTCTCACTATTATTTTTTTGACTAACGAAGTAGTGTATATCCAGTGAAAATTTCATCCTTCTTTTTTTATAGTCTTTTAAAAATACGAAGTCAAAGTAAGTTAGTTAACCTCATTTGTCTTTCAAAACTTTCACTCTTGAGAGCTAAATGTTTTAGGACTTTCAAAGCTTTGAATTGTGAGAATTTCAATACTGAACTTCAAAAACTTGACTATCAATCTTGAGAACTACGAATCGTAAAACTTTCGTTTAGAAAATTCAAGTATAAAAAAAAAGAATTGAAGTATAAAGGGTTTTTAGGATATAAACTCTCTAAGTCTCGGCTTCAAGCTTTAAATGTGATTAGTCTTAAAATTTGAAGTATTTAGAACTGAAAGTCTTAAAGTTTGAAGCCTTCAAAATTGAAAGATTTAACATTTTTAAGAATTTATGGTTATTTTTGGCTACTATAATTAATACTCTATACTCTATAAGATCCCATAGTTTGCAGGACTTAATTTCATGCTGGTTCAATTTAAACTTGACTCGCTTCAAACTCGGGGCAGTTGAAATTTACCCCGACAAAGTTCGCTGAAAATACAATAGATTCCGATGGGGGTATTGAGGCAAATACTTATCCGACTATAGTGATCGGCAATTGACTTCCGGTCACTGATTCTTGTCGAAACTTACACCGCTATAAGCAAGACTTTCACAGAAAAATAACTCGTTTCATATAACTCTAGGTGTTTCGAGGAAAAAGAACATTTCTATGCTAGGTGACTTTTTTTATTTCGAGGCGAGCAGGTGAACGAAGAATTAGAGATGTTGAATTTTTTCCTTGAAAAGTTGGAGGAGTATAATCAACATTTGAAATTGAAAAAAATTAATTATGAGGCAAAAAGATAAATTATTTAAATTAAGCATCCTTATTCACGGTAAAACTACGATACTTAAAAGTACGCTGCATTCGGTGTAGTTTTGAGTTGCAACAATTTTGAGACACGACAAACAAATTAAGGGGCACAATGAAAATTTTCATTGTTCAGAATGAGTCCATATCAAATCACATTCGGTATGTCTCCCCAGCAGATTGTCAATTTTTCGGCAAGTCTCTCGAACCTAGTTGCCACATCTGAAGCTTGTCTCTCCAGCCGCAAGCCTCCCTGCGGCATCTCCCACCTAAGCAAAATTTTAAGTCTTTCTCTAAAGTGGCGAAAGTGTTTCAAGTCTTCCGGGCTCAATTGCTTCATCTGCGGCATCTCTAACCCAAAAAATATTTCAAGTCCTCCTCCAAAGTAAAAAAAGTATGGAAAGCCTCCCGGACTCAATTGTCACATCTGCGGCTTGTCTCTCCAGTCGGAAGTCGTCCTGCAACATCTCCCACCCAAGCAAAATTTGAGCCTTTCTCCAAAACTGCAGAGAGACTTGCGGCTGGGGAGATATCCGCAGATATGGCAAGTTGGGTTCGGGAGACTTGCTGCGAAATTAGAAATCTGCTGTGGAGAGGTGCCGAAATGAAGACATGCTACATGAGACCTTCCGAATTTGACTTGATATGAACCCGTTCAAAATGACATGCATCAAATTTCACACCAATGGTTTTCTGTGTTAATTTGTTTTGAGTTTGCAAAATAAATCAAAGTCTCTCGATATTTGCCTTTGAAAGAAAACCACTGCTCCAGAGACTGGATTCATTTTTCGGATTTTAGCTTCTCCTTTTGCTGGGTTTTCGAGCTCGTTAAATCTGGAGAATAAAAGAGCGAAAGTCTCTTCAAGTGTAGTTTCAAGTGGCACATAATTTGTTCAATTAAGCCCTAACGCCTTACGCCATGATGGAATCCTAGCACGGGTCTAATTATCGCGACGACACAGACTTGTTTGACCCTCGTGAGCCTTTCATGAAATTTCAACGATGTAACCACGAGGCTCCCGTTTCAAGCTCTCATAATTTCAGTTAAGTAACAGCAAGGTCGTATGCTCGACAAATATGTATATCAGCACGTGGACCTGTCTCGTGGTTCACTCACAGCTTTCATATAAATATATTAAGAACCATCACATTCTCTTTTTACGGCACCCCGAAGAGAAATTCTGCCTCCGAGAAACTCTAGGAGGTTGTTACGGCTTCATCGAGAAATTTTATAACTTGGAAATATAAAAACCTCATTCAAACCGTTTAACAGTAAAGAAAGTCGAGGGGTTGACTACTTCAGACATTAATTGAATTCTAAGTGAAGATCAAATTCCACCGCATGTCACATTAAAAGTATGTAAGTGACCCAGTTTTAAGCTTTGAATGTTGCAAGTCTCAAAAATAAATTCTGGAAAGAGTAAAAGTCTGAAAGTTTTGGACAATCGG
>JAUMHM010000005.1:4654307-4682271 GCA_032362435.1 Melikaiella ostensackeni
ATCATAATTTTAACCCCGACGATATTTTATATGAGAAACTAACCTATGCGCCTGACGGTGTAACGATTTTGGGAAGAACAAGTATACATTCAATTGTTTATTTTTTAAGTTAGTTTTAATTAAAATATTTAACGTGTAAGAAATAAAAAATAGTTAACAAAAATACGCTCAATAATTAATTTTTAAATTTGTTACTGTAAGTGTCCCAGTAATTTTGATACGAACTTTGATCTTTTTCATTAGTTGCTGAGAATGTCGAGGAAAATGTATATAAATACGAGTATAAAATTCTTTTAATTTTAATAATATAAAATTGAAAATATTTGTCTTATAATAATTGAAAAGTTGATAAACAGTTTCAAAATAAACCTTTTGGTAATATGTGATTTGTACAAAACATTTTAAGACTTTTTAATTTTGAAACTACAAATCTTTTTGAACTTCTGAAGTAATCAAAAATTAATACACAATGCATAATTAAAAGAGAAGTTTATCTAAAAAAATGTTTTTTTATTTTCCCTCGTAATTGTAAAAGATATTTAGAAGGTTTAGAAATTTTGAAAAGATTCGAAATAAATTCAAAATTTAAAAAGATTTTAAGAAATTTTAAACAAAATTTAGAATTTTAATGATTTTAAGAAGAAGTTTAGAAGCTGTTCGAGAATTTTGAGAGATTAAGAGAATAAGAAATTTTCTTAAGAATCCTGGACCAAGTTCATTTTTTATTTTGAAAAATTAATTTTTAAATAAAAATTAAGAGGATTTCAAAAAAAATCGAAAAAGAATCTAAAAAAATTGAGAGCAATTTGTTTAATATTTCAGGATTTTAAAGAAATTTTAGGAAAAATTCAAATCATTCTAAAAGATTATATTTAGAGATTTAGAGAAAGATTAAATTAGATTTAGATTTAGTAATCGAAAGTAATACACAAACTATAGTTAAAAGAGAAGTTTATTTTAAAAAGTTTTTTTTTAATTTTGCAGGATTTTTTTTTAATTTTAAGAAAAATTCAAATAATTGTAAAAGATAATTAGAAGGTTTGGAAATTTTGAAAAGATTCAAAATAAATAAAAAATTTAAAAATATTTTCCAAAATTTCAAACAAAATGTAGAATTTTAAAGATTTCAGAACAAAAATCTAGAAGCTGTTTAAGAATATTGAAAGATTTCAAGAGAATAAGAAATTTTCTTAAGATGGCTAGAAGAATTTTAGATTATTTTTCATTCTGAAAAATTAATTTTTAAATGAAATATGAAAGGCTTTTAAAGAATGGCAAAAAAAATCTTGGTGATTCAAGAGCATTTTTCAAAATTTTGCAGGATTTTAAAGAAATTTTCGGAAAAATTCAAATCATTTTAAAAGATTATTTAGAAATTTAGAGAAAGATTAGATTAGATTTAGTAAAAAAAATAATTTAATACACAATTCATAATTAACAGAGAATTGAAACTTGATACTTTATTAGATAAAATATGTATGTGCAGTTAAAAAACTGAAGTATTGATGAATATTAAGTACAGAGTGATTCTACAATCTGATGCAAAGTTTATTATAATATAGTTCCAAGTTTAGTAAAAAAATAATTATCTGTTGTTTGTTCCGACTTGAATACAAATATTTATTAGATAAAATATGCATTATTAGATAAAGTATGTGCAGTTCTAAACACTCACTATAGTACAAAACTGTAAAGTATTCATTGTTTGTTACACATATTTTCGTTCATTGTGTTTTTTTGTATTCTAATAAAGGAATTTTATAAATTGTTCGCCTTTGTTACTTTTATAAAATGTTCGTTCTTTGTGTGGGAGTTTTTTATGTAAAGGCCATGTTTATAGAAACTGCAGTCGGCAATTCTCAAATCTAAAATACAAACTCTAAAATAAAGAAATCTAGTGTTAGTTTAAAATTTTATCATTGTTTTGTGTGATTATTCTGTAATTCAAAAGAATATGTTTAAGATTTTAAATTCTAATTTATTATATATATACAATGATTTATTTATTATATATAATATTTTAATTCGATAATGATTTTAAATATTTATATCAATATCTATATGGAGATAATCGAACTTTGATTTGAACTGCCCGCCATACATCGAATGCGAATTTTCGTCCAAAGCTGGAGCATGAAACATCTTTGGTAGTAATTATTGCTTTAAAAAATATTTAAAAGTTTCTAGATTGATGTCTCGTAAAAAAAAAATTTGATCAAATAGTTTTTATATTATAATCTCACGACGCTTCAGTTCAGGGTATTCTGAGCAAAGAGCCAGGGGGCTGTGTAAGTAATTTAATAGTAACTTATAAATTTAATTTTTCAAAAAAAAAGTAGGTGTGCATTCAAATTTAATATTATAGATTTCTGAATTCCTTCTGAAAATGTCCAGACAAAAAAAAAGGTGTCCAAAGAGAATTCAAACAAGGAAAAGGTAAAGGATAAAAGTGGTAAGACGGGGCAAGAGAGTTGAAAAGAATTACACTGCAGAAGCAGTTCAGGAAGCTTTGAAATCTATATGCAAGGGAAATCTTTTCGAGAAGCAGCAAACAGTACCAAAGTGGATTTTGAATGTTAAAGTGCAAGCTCTGAAATCAAAAATTAAAATAAAACAAAAAAAAAATATAACAAATCAAATTATTCGGTTATTTATTATTTATAGTGTTTTAATGTTATTTAAAAGATGAAAAATAAAAAGTTATTTCTTTAAGCTCAATTCAATCTTCCATTTAATATAAAAATTATTAAACTTAGTGAATCAAAAAATCTACTGAGGTAAAAGCCTCGGTACGTAACCCTCGATCAGTTTGTAACTCAGCAAGCATATAAATTGATTTTTTATATAGTACAATAGAAATTGTTGGCTGATGTGATTTTTTTTAAAGTAGAAATGAAAATGTACAAAACTGGTATGAGATGATGAGCATTATTTCTCGTTTATCAAACCGAAAAAGAATGGAAACTTCGCGCTCGGCGTGTTGTGAGTAAAGAAGTGGCAATCCAGTGGACGATGATAACGTTCGTCTTGTTTCGAGTGCAATCATCTGAGTAAGTAGCTTTCCGTGTCGAAATACAATAATTTCTGAGTCGGTTACGAACGGGTACCGAAATATCAGCAGTGACGCATCTGTAACACCTCTGACAAAAGCTCTCATAAAAATTAAAATATGACACATATCGTTAAAACGCTAAGGCAGATCTTCAATTTATATTCTCTAAATATCTATATTAACTTTCACCTTTAATCAAAATCAATGAATGAATGCGTCATTTAGAAATTGACAGTCCTCGAATCGATTGTGAGGTTAGTATACGAATTGAAGCACTTGGCGTAATTTGCTGTTGACGCCAGTTAGTGTCAACTTTGACGAGTTTTAAAAAATCAGTTCCCTCAAACAAAAGCTTAAAAATTGTGAAATTAATTGAATATAGCTTATGATTCCGAATTCACTAGCATTTATAAGCCGGTTACGAACCGGCTCGTCATTGGGTTGCGAACTGGCTCCAGGAAGACTTTCGGGGGTTACGAACTTGCACGTCGGGTATGTTCGTTCAAATTCTTAATTATTTGATTAGTGCATCCTTAAACTTGCTTTAAATGACATTTTCGATTGAAAATGGATTATTCTTTACGTAATAAGAAAGTTGATTGCATTCAAATATTGCTTCAGGCATTTGAATAGGATTTTATTCTTTCCAGCTTCTTATTAGGTTACGAACCGGGGCCTTTACCTTATTAGTCAAAATAAAAAACATATTTTTATTTTTTAGGGTAAAAGAGTGATTCTCTTGAAGGATGTTCCTTTACTTTATTGATATTCATTACAAGGAAAGAAAATCAATATTTCCCCAATTGAGCTTTTGATAACGAAACAAAACTTAGAATTTGTGCCGCGTTTGCATAATACCAAAAAGTAACCTTATGCCTTATGCATGAAAGCAAATTTCTCGCGAGAACGATCGCTTTTCGTCTTGAAAGATGTGTGTTCTCCAGAAACGGAATATTGAATTCCAGATGAGATCCGGTGACTCTCAAGTTCAGATTCTTCGTGAAAAAAGTAATTTCTCTCAAGAATTTTCTATATTTTATATTCTATATTCATTCTCTATTCTCTATATTCTATAGTCATTAATGGAAGTCGTGGTTCTCTAAATAAATAATTAACTAAAGGCAAAATGACGTTCTAAATATGGCACCTCTATAGATATACTTTTTCTAAATCTATTCAGAACTTATGAAAGGGAGCATGCAAAAAAAACTTCAAAGATAAACTTGAAACTCCAGTCAGACTTGCTTCTTCTCTAGGCAAGTGAATTTTTTATACTCAATTTCACGTCAAACTTCCAACGCTTCGGAGATGAAAATTACATACAAGCTTGAGAAAATCTTCAGGATAGGATGGCAATGAAATGAAACTTTTGTTGAAATTTGAAAAGTTAGTCTTTATAAACCAAGTTTTATGTCATTGGGATCTGACAAGAATCTCAAAAATTGAAAATATTTCAAGAAACACTATTTAGTTACTAAAAGTTTATCCTCATTATTGTTTTATTCCCGAAAGAAATATGCAAAACAATTTTTGGGCTGTTCAAAAGCCCTAGGAATTACAAATTAAAGTTTTCAAATTTTTAAATGCTTGAATTTACAGTCATCACAGTACCTATTGGAATCAAAAAAGGTGAATAGGTGAATTTCTTTTCGAAAATAGGTGACAAGTAGACGACCGGAAAATTTTTTATGTAGGTCAAATAAACATGCAAGAAGTTACCTTTTTCCCATGTTAAAGTAGGAAACTTCAGGGTCTTTAACCAATGTCTCTCAAATTTGGAGATTTTTTTTGGCATTCGAACAAAACTAGAAATGGAGAACAAAAAAATATGATTTTGAAAAAATAAGGGCCACCTTAGAGCTATTCAAGAGACAGAAATAATTACAATTCTCATTTTCCGGGTTTAAAAATATGTTCCTGATCTTTTAAATTTCAGAATTCAAGCTCTCAGAACTGAATTTATAATTTGAAGTACTCATTCCAATAACAATATCTAAATTTACAAATCTAATGCGAAACAAATCTGTACTTACACTTTGAAGCGTTCAAAATTAAAAATTAAAATTTAAAGACTCAAAATAAAAAAAATTCAAAATTGAACAATTTTTATTTTGAGGGCTTCAAACAGAAGAAAAGAATTCGAAGTGAACTTTGAACATTGAAACACTAAAAGCTATTCAACTTTTGAGATTTTGAATTTGAAATTGACTCATTTATAATAATAGAGTGGATCGAAAATTATAAATTCTGGATTTCGAAATCGCTACAACGCTAAAAAGTAGCATATTGGGATCCTAAAAAAGTATAATTGATTTGGAATCAATAGACATGGTATTTAATGAAAGTATCTTTAAAACTTGTGGTTTAAACATTTTCCTGAGTACCTGTGGGCTTTTTGAGCCTAAAAATAAACTATAAAAAAACCAACAAGACTCAGGAGTCGCAATTGGAATTACAGCAAATCTTCAAAAATTTTTATTAGGTCTTCAATAGAATTATTTTAGATTTTTATATGGTGTCTTCCTATGCCTAAAAATTTCACGCATGCTCGAAAAAAATTTTAAACCACAAGTGGAAAAAATAATTCTTTAAATACCAAATTTCGAAAATCTGCTGCAATTCTAAATTCGACTCCTGGGTCTTGTCGATTTTTTTCGTAGTGCATTTCTATGCTAAGAAAGGCCACACATGCTCAGAAAAATGTTTGAACCATAAATTATGAAGGTAATTTCATTAAATGCCAAAATCAAAATTTTAAGGATTCCCTGTATTTCTAATTTTGATTCCTTGGGCCTTGGCGATTTTTTTCCTAACGAATTTTTGTCAATGGAAAGTTTTCAAGTACCCGAAAATAAAAATATGTTGAGAGTTTTTTCCGAAATCAGTGGTGAATCAAATAGGAATTATCTCTTAGAAAATGATTCATTAAAATCGACAAAAAAATTGAAAGATTTTTTTGACCTCCAGGCATGTGAAAAAAATTGAGACTCAAGAAAATTTAGAAAATCTAAGGAAAAGAAATTTTTTAAACCATTTTTTTTAGCGCGGGTAACCTAACTGCATGTCTATTAATTCCAAATTAATTACATTTTTTTGAGATTCTAATATGCTACTTTTTCGCTTTGTAGCAATTTCGATTTCCAGAATTCTTTATTTCCGACGATTCGCGATTCTAGGGAGCTTAGTTGTCAATTTTCCAACGTGACCAAAAAATATTTTCTACCAATAAAGATGAATTTTTAAAAAAATTATCTTTTAGCCAAACGGTTGCATTAACAACCAAATAGTTGAATTATCGACCAAAAAAGATAACTTCAACAAAATAAGTACATTTTTACCAAAAAAGTTGAATTTTCATTCGTCGAAGATGAATTTTCAACCAAATAGTCGAATTTTCAAAAAAAATAAAATAAAATTCCACCAAAAACAGTTACATTTTCAACCAAATAGTTTAATTTTCAAGCCAAAAAGACGAATTTTTTATAAGGCAGTTGCACTTTCAACCCGTAAAGTTGAGTTTTCAACAAAAAAGTTCATTTTTTACCAAAAAAGATGATTTTTTATCATAAAAGATGAATTCTCAATCCAAAAGGACAAATTTTCAACGAAACAGTTGAATTTTCAATCGAAGAAGATGAATTCAACAAAATATTTGAATTATCAACTAAATTAATAAATTTCCGACAAAATAATTGAATTTTTAACCAAACCGCTGAATTTTCAGCGTACAAAATGATGCGTTTTCAACCGAGAAGATTAATTTTCTGCCAAAAGACAAATTTAAAAAAAAAATACATCAATTTTTAACCAAATAGATGGATTTTCAACCTTAAACATAAATTTCAATCAAAAATAGAACAGTTGAATTTTCAGTTTAAAAAATTACAATTTAATAAAAAAAAAGGTATTTCCAGAAATAAAATAGTTGAATCCTCAACAATATAGATGAATTTTCAGCAAGCAAGATTAATTTTTCACCCAAAAGACGAATTTTCAACAAAATACATGAATTTTCAACTTATGAGAGATACATTTTCAACCAAAGAGGTGAACCTTAGAAGAAATGATTTTTTAACGAAGTAGTTCAACTTTCAATCAAAAGGTTACATTGTCAACCTAAAAAATTAATTTCTTACTAACAAGATTAATGTTCTACCAAAAAACACAAATTTCCAACTAAATACATTAATTTTCAAGAAGATTGTTGAAATTTAAGGCCAAAAAGACAAATTGTCTACAAAAGAGTTCAATTTTCATCCCAAAAATATGATTTTTCAACAAAAAAGTTAATTTTCCACCAAATAGTTGACTTTTCATCTAAAAATATAAATTTTCAATAAAAAAGGTAGTTTTCAACCAAATAGTTTGATTTTCGACCAAAATGTTTGAGTTTTCAAGTCGAAGAAACGAATTATCTACAAAACAGTTGAATTTTCAACCCGAAAATATGAATTTTCAACAAAAAAGTTAATTTATATCTAAACAGTTGAATTTCCAACTAAAATAATGAATCTTCAACAAGAAAAATGTATTTTTCAAAAAAGTAGTGTAACTTTAAACCAAGTGGCTGACTTTTCAACCAAAAAAAGATAAATATTTAATGAAACATGTAATAGTCAATATCTCAAACAGGATTTCAATTGAAAATCAAACAGTTAAATTCAAATTTTTAACGTTCTGAACTTAACAATTAAAAAATACGAGATTTAAAAAATTAAAATTGTCAAATTCAGGCCTTCAAAATTAAATAATTTGACAATAAATAGTCTTCGAAATTCAACAATATAAAATTGGAAGGAATTAAAGCTTTAAGACTTCCGACTCCCGAGTCTTGATTGAATAAGTTCTTCTACTAAAACCATAAGAATTAAAAAAATTCCCTAGCAGAAAATTAATTCACTGTCATTTTCCGACTTTTTCTCGGTCTCAACAAAATTGCGGCTCACTTTAACTCACATAAATTAACTTCAAGGCATTGTAGATTGAAATTTTGAATAAAATTTCAGTTTTACAACTGAAAAAACGCAAAAAGGTGACAAATTTCCAAAATAGGTGAAATAGGTGACAAGTTTCAAAATAAGTGAAAAAAGGTGAATAGGTGACACCCTGTGATGACTGAATTTAAAACAGTTCAAATTTCAAAGTATACAAACTTTAGAAAAGATTTTCAAATTCCCAACATTATGTTAAAATTAAGGTTAAAAAATTATTTCGGTAAAATTTTCTCTCTCAATTTCAACTAATTCAAATGTAGATCCTTGAATTCTAAATCTAACCATATAATGTTAAACATTCCTAAAATATAAATTATTAATACAAACATCTATTAACATAAAATTGGAACTTTCATTTTGTAAATTATAAAATTGAAAGACATTCGAATTCAAAAGCGATTTTCTTTTATCATGTCAATGTGACAGTTTAATGGTATACGTCAGTTTGAAATCTTATATAATTCTATTTCCACTTGAAATCGTTTTAATTGAATGAAAATTCTTTAGTTTGAATTAAAATAATTTTTATCTGATTTTAGGATCATTTAAATTTAAAGTTAGATGCAGTGTTGTAGAAGTTTTTAAAAAAAATGTACTAATTACAGTTACAATTACTTCTTGAAAATAGTAACTTGTTACATTTTCAGTCAGTGATTGAAGTAACTTGAAATTCCTGCCGTTCCTTTTTTTTACCTATGGAAACATATGTTATATATGTGATCAATTCTGAAAATTTCCAAAAAATAAATTAGCGCTGTCATTTTTACTGTTCACAATTGAAGAATTTACAACTGCAAATCTATAAAATAGAATAATTTTCGATTTTGAATCTTCAGAATTGATATGTTCCAAAAAAAGCATTGAAAACTGCATCATTTTCTGTTATACACATTAAATATTGAAGAGTTTTCAATTGCAAATATTCCAAATTCAAGAATTTTGCATTGTAAACCTTAAAAATGTTACTACATATGCCAGCAAAACATTTAAAATCTATAAAAGTAAATAAATTTCAATTTTGAATCTCCAAAATTGAACTATTCAAAAAAAGGGATTCAAAATTACATCATTCAAACATTCCAATTTATTGAATCTTTAATTGTGAGTAATCGAAATTGGTGAATTTTAAATTGAAAATCTATAAAATTGATTAAATTTCAATTTTGAATCTTAAAAATGAAAATTTTCGAATTTTGTCATTAAAATTGACCTATTCCAAAAATTAATTATTTATAGTATTAAATTGAAAATCTATAAAATTGAATAAATTTCAATTTCAAGTCCTCAAAATTAAATTATCCCAAAAAAAACATTTAAAATCACATCATGTTAAACTATAAATATTTCAAGTTATTAAATGTTTAATTGTAAATCGTAAGAGTTGAAGAATTTTAAATTGCAAATCTATAAAATTGGATAAATTTCAATTTTGATTCTTCAAAATGAAAATTTTTAATTTTTATTTTCCAAAATTGAACTATTGCAAACAAAAGCATTAGAAACTGCATCGTTTCAATCTTTAAACATTCCGAACTAATAAATCTTCTATTAAAAATCATAAAAATTTATGAATAATGAATTAAAAATCTATAAAAGTAAATAAATTTCAATTTTAAATCTCCAAAATTGAACTGATTGAGAAAATCATTTAAAATTACGTCATTTTGAAATATAAACATCCCAATTTATTGAATCTTTGATTGTAAATCGTGATAAATGAAGAACTTTAAATTGCAAATCTATAAAATTGAATAAATTTCAATTTTAAATCTTAAAAATTAAAATTTTTGATTTTGAAACCTCAAAATTAAAATATTCCAGAAATAGCATTTCAAATGACATTATTTCTAACCATAAAGATTTCAAATCAGTGAATCTTCGATTGCAAATCATAAAAATTGATGAATATTAAATTGAAAATCCATAAAATTGAATGGGTTTCAATTTTGAATCCTTAAAATTAAAGAATTCCAAAAAAAGCACTTAAAATACGTTATTTTGAACTTTAAATTTCCAATCTATTGAATGTATAATCGTAAATGGCAAAATTTGAAGAATTTTGAATTGCAAATCTATAAAACTGGTTAAATTTCAATTCTAACTCTTCAAAATTAAAATTTTCAATTTTTATTCTTTAAAATTGAACTATTCCAAACAAACATTCAAAATCACATAATTTTAAACTATAAACATTCCAAATTCATAAATCTTCAATTACAAATCATAAAATTTAAAGAATTTCAAAATAAAGTCTATGAAATTGAATGAATTTCAATTTTAAATTCTTAAAATCAAACTATTCTAAAAAAAGCATTTAAAATTACGTCATTTTGAACTATAAACATTTCAATTTATTGGATCTTTAATTGTGAATCATGAAAATTTGAAAATTTTAAATTGCAAATCTATGAAATGTATTGAATTGCAATTTTAAGTTTTCGATTTTTAATCCTTCAACTTGGACTATTCCAAAAAAAGCATTCGAAATTACATCGTTTTAAACTATAAACATTCCAAAGTAGTTGAACTTGAATTGTAAATCATAAAAATTGATGAATTTTGAATTGAAAATCTATGAAATTAAATAAATTTCAATTTTAAATCTTAAAACTTGAAATTTTCAATTTTTAATCTTTAAAATTGATCTATTCCAAGAAAGCATTCAAAATTACATTATTTTAAACTATAAAGATTTCAAATTAATGAATCTTCAATTGAAAATCATAAAAAAGAGTCTTTAATTGCAAATATTCATAATTGAAGAATTTTCCATTGCAGATCTTCAACACTGAACTACATAATCTAAAAAAACGTTCAAAATTGCATGATTTTAAAATATAGATATTCCAAATTAATGAATCTTCATTGTAAATCTTAAAAATTGAAGAATTTTCAATTGTAAATAGTCGAAATTGAACTATTTAAAAAAAAAATGTTCAAAATTAGATACATTAAATATATAAATCTGGAAAATTGAATAATATGGAATTCTATATTTTCGAAATATAATAATTTTAAATTGTAACTCTTCAAAATTGTAGAACTTTGAACATTGAATCATTAAAATGAAAGAGTTTTTAATTTTGGAAATTTTCAATTAAAAATTATGCAAATTTCATGTTTTACAATTAAAAATTCTGTAATTGTGACGATTTACATTTGCACTTTATCCAATTTGGAAGATTCAGAATTAAAAACTCTTGACTTTTAATCTTCAAAATCAATGAAATTAAGAAATTTTTATTCATACATCTTAAAAATTCAAAAGTTTTGAATGGTAAATCTTAAAAATTGAACTATTCAAAAAAACATTCAAAATTATATCATTTTAAATGATACACATTTAACATTGAAGAATCTTCAATTGAAAATCTTCAAGATAGACCTATTTCAACAAATTTCTCAAACTTTCATGATTTTAAACTATAGACATTCAAAATTAATCAAGTTGCCGATTAAAATTAAAATTCAGATTGTATGAAAGTCGAAGTACCTATTTTAATATTTATTATAATTTGTGATTATTATTGATTATATTTTATAGTACACACTTAAAATTTAAGCATATGTTTTAATTTAAGATTATTATTAATTATATTTTACAGTAGTTTAAATTTAAGCATATATTTTGATTAAATAATTAGGCAGTTAAAATGAGAAACATGTTATAAGCGCGCCTAGCGCGCTTTTTTTGCTATTGAATAATAATGTTTAGATTGACTGATATGAAGTCTGAATACGTTTTCCTAGAACCCTGAAAAAGCTCATTCTGAAATTCAACCATATATGATTATGAAAGGGAAAATTATATGAGCTTGCAAGCTCATATATATGGATAAGTATTCTTGGAAATAATGGAAATAATCTGTTTCCTCGATTTACACGTGGAGAAAGCAAAACTAGAAAATATTTCTCCATTCCTAACACGCAACGTAGGAAAAAAATATCTGCCAGTTTTCTTTGAAGCCCATCTTCTATCTTTTAGAATGCCGTTTTCGTATCGATTCTACTGGTTGCTACGCCGGGAACGAACCAAAGCTTTCAGCCCATGAAAAAGCTCCCTGAGCCTCATAAATCCCGCAGAGATACCTCGCTACTGAAGTCGTCATTATGGGCACGACTTACTTGGCTTGCAGAACTTATTAAGTACTTTGGACCCTTTTGGCCCCCCATATTTTTCAAAAGCTCAAAAAAAATTTCTTACTGGCAAATCGCTCAACAGTCATAAATTGATTCGATTTTCAATTTTGAATCTTTAATGATTTAACTTTGAAACATTCAGATTTAAACCATTTTAAATAGAAACATTAAAATTGAATTGTATTTAAAATTATAAAATCTAATAATTTTAATAAAATTCAGTTTTAATGTCAGTTACTACACGGAAGAAAGTTGCCACATAGCACACTTCCCGAGACAACCTGATCTATTCTTGCGACTTGGTCCAAGTGGCCGAAAGAAAAAACCAGGTCTGTCCTAGGTTTAGAGTTTAGACGTGTACTTAGATCTAGGTCTGAACATAGGTTCATGTCTGCTGAAATTTTTTAATTTTTTTCAAAATTAAATTAATTTTTACGTAAATTTGATGAAGAATGTATTTTTAGCAAAAATAGCAATAATTAAAGCATCGAGTGAAAAATTGATAATCTTATAAAATTTCATAAAAATGGCTTCAAATCATGCTATTAAGCGACAAATGATCTTAAATTCTTCAATTTTTGTTTTCTTAATATGTGTGAAAAAATAAATAATTAGATTATTTATTATTTTCTGATAGCACATCTAATTAGGTGAAGGTGAAGCGAAGCATTGAAAGGGGAGAATTGCATGCATGCAAAAGAGGGGATTGGAGTGGCCAATCAGAATTCAGCGTGACGTCATGAATGACGTGAAGCAGTTCCAATGTTTTGGTTCAAATGTTTTCTAAAAAGTTGCGTAATTTTGAGGTTATGAGGAGTAACCCACCTCGACGAAAGTTTATTTTTAGTTTAGAAAGTTTTTAATTATTTGTCTTTGAAAGATGGGATCCGTGTTAAAGCAGGTGAGCAAAACAAATTTAAAAGTGCAAAAGAGTAGAAGAAGCGGAAAAATTTTTACAAAGGTGCAGTCTGAAAGAAAGTAATGCAAACAAAAAAAGTTCATATAGACATTTTTAGTATACTTATATATCATTTATGAAATATAATTTGAATAAAAGGTCGAAACTAAAGAAAATATAATAAAGTTATTATTTGGTTGAAAATTCAATTATTTGGTTCAAAATTCAACAATTTTGAAAGAAAATCATTTTACTCGGTTGACTATTCAACTGATTTGATGAAAATTCGTCCTTTTGGATTGAAAATTCAACTATTTTGGTCGACAATTCACATTTACGGGTTGAAATTTCAACTTTTTTTTTGTTGAGTATTCGTCTTTTTAGGTCGAAAATTTGAGTATTTTGGTAGAAAATTCAACTATTTGGGGAAAATGAATGTTTTGTTGAAAATTCATATTTTCGTGTTGAAAATTCAACTATTTTGTGGAAAATTCGCCTTTTGGGCTTGCAATTTCAACAATCTAGTTGATTTTCTTTCTTTCTTGATTGAACTTCAACTCTGGTTGAAAATTAATATTTTGATTGATTTCAACTGTTCTTGATTGAAAAATAAAATCTTTTTTTGTTGAATTGATACATTTTTTGTTGTGAATCCATCTTTTTTCGTTGAAAATTAATTTTTTTCATTAAAATTTAACTATTCCATTATTAGTTTAGAATTTATATTCTTTAGTTGAAGACTAAACTATTTGTTTGAAAATTCATCATTTTAGTTGAAAATTCATCTGTTTGGTTGAAAAATCATGAATTTTGTTGAGAATTCCACATCTTCTAAAAAATTTTCTTTTGGTGTCCTGGGATGTTGTAAATCTTCCAGAAGTGGCAGTCGTAACTAGGTCACTTGACAGATATGAATGAAGTCATGTAAAAAATAAAATTTGGACATATATATATATTTCTAAAATACAGAAGTAACCAAAGAAGTAACGATAGTTACTTTTTTTGCAAAAGTAACTAAGAGAAAGCTACATTTTGAGTCGGTAACGATAACGATAACAAGTTACTTTTTTCGTAATGTAGCGGGAACGATAACTAGTTCCTTTTAAAAAGTAACCTAACCATCACTGACTAATTCTATGAAATTTTTCGATTTTATACGACGAGGTTTGATAAAAAGTTGTGTTTTTGATGATCAAAATTCTGAAATATTTACACATTTCCACGTGCAGCCTCAAATTTTGATTGACTTCTAAGATAAATGCATTAAATTGTTTTCTGCTAAAAAAAGTTTGGCAAGTCTAATTGTTCCACTCTATCTTTCTAAATTTCAGTTCAAATAAACTTCTTCAATTATCTTGTCTCTGCCGTTGGTTTACTTTTTAGACCTACAATAGTTTACTGATTAAATTGAATAGTTTATATTTGTATATTTAAATATTGTTACACCTAAAAGAAACGATTGTATCTATTGTGACGTTACGAGTTCGGTAATAAATTATTTCAGAGTTCAAAAACGTTTTATTATTTCAAAATACGTGCTTTAAAATTCAAGTATTTTCATAAAGGACCCTAGGATATTAATAAATTGAAACGTTTGTCAATCACTTTACTTTTTTATCAATCAAAATTGTCAATCAAATCAATCAATCAAAATGACATTGTTCTATCAACACATACTTCATTGAAAATTTTCTTTCAGCAATTTGTAATTCTGAAGTGTAATTACAAAATTAAAAAAATCACTATAAGTGAGTTCTCAATGAATTATGACTTTACTGAACAATTTTTTCTTAGAATTTTATTATTTTTATTGGGAAATATATATAATAAATATCTAGCAATCCGAATGTCCCGCCAATGTTGGCATGCAAGACTGCTGTGATCAATTGAGCAACTATTTTTACAGTTCCTTATTGATCACCGTAGTTTGGTGCTCTCAGATTCCCACATGCTTCACCCCCGTGACATGTATGAAGAATTTTTAAAAAATCCGGAATATTAAGTAATATTTAGACTTCAAAAACAGCGAGCCGATGAAAAGGCCACCTTAATTCGTGGTCGCACGTCATCTTTCTCTTATATTCTTTACGATTCATTTCTCTTGCAAGAAGAAGCCACACCTAATGCACTGCACAGCGGCTTAGCTCGGAACTAACGCTTTCAGTTCCACAGATCCTAGTTCCAAACTAAACCGCTGTGCGGCGCATTAGGTGCGACATCTCCTCGCAAGAGAAATGAATTAACCAAAATATAAGAGAGAGCTAACATGCTTTTTTTATAATTATAAAACTTTGAGATCAGACAAACGTTCCTCAGTGTTTTTTATTTGATTTCCCCAATTTTCAGTTGAATATCGCATTTCGCGCAAACGTAAGTTAATTGGAAAAAAATTTGAAAGAAATTTCATCTTATAAAAGGCAAAGAGATCTGAAGAGATTAATTAATTTAAGGCTATGTAAGAGCGACTTGAAAAATTTTGTTCACACTTTTTTTAAAACCAGCTAACGTTTACACGAAGCGCGTTGTCGAGTTGAAAATTTGGGAAACTAAATAAAACACCAAGGAATATTTGTATGGTTCTAAATTTTCATAGTTATGCAAAAAGGAAAAAGATTGTTTGAAAAAGACTTTTTTATAATTATAAAAATCTAGGACCAGGCAAACGTTTCTAGTGCTTTACATCAAGTTTCCAAAATTTTCAACTGGATATCACGTTTCGCGTGAACGTAAGTTGGTTTAAAAAAAAAAGTAGAAAAATTTGAGGTTATGCTCACATGGCCTCAATCAACTGATCACAATTTATAAAGAACAAATTTCGTTTTACACTTTGCATATCAAATTATCAACAATCACGTATCTGAATAAGCATTGTTTTTATGGAGTTCCGGTGAAATTTTGATTGCAATACATAAGTGGTGAGCAAATTGTACTAACTTTCTGCTTTTGAAGTACAAAAATTATTTTTGCAAGTGTGAATTGGTATGTGGACTATTTATAATTTTCAAATCTTCGAAAACAATATGATGTCCAAAATTTGATGTTGAAGTACCCGGGGTTTCAGACGAGCGGATCATGGTAGCTATGGTTCTAGCGTCACCTCAACATTAAAACTTGGACTTTCTATTTTGTTGTGTCGGATTGCGAAATCGCAAATGGAAAAAATACTTATCAATAGAGGAAAAAATGTCATGAAATTGAAAAGCAAAAAGATAGCACAATTTTTTCACCGCTTATGCATTTCTTACCGTAATTCACTAATAACAAATTCAAGTTTCGTAAATCACGGTTTGTTGCGCTTTGTACTTTGACAAATTAATTTTTATAAATACAAATTAAAACAAAATGATTAATTTTTGAAAATCTTCAGATTTCAGATAAATGTCTTCAGTTTCTTCAGAAATCGCAGACATGTAAAAATTTCTTAAGATCTGAAGAAAAATCCTCCGACCTGGGAGCCCGGGTACTACCAGATGACAATTTACGAGGAAAAAATTTTGCCATAGCAAGCTTCAAAGTGCTCCATGGAACTAAAACAAGTATCAAAAAAGTATCTTTCTGAAGGAAAAGGTATCCTCAAAAATAAAAACGTATTTAAAAAGTAGCCTTTTTAAGCCAGTCAAAAATTATTTTTATAAAAAGTAGTATAAGAAATTCTTTAAACTAAAAAAAATATCATATCTAAGAGGATTTCTTTCATATTTTTCTGTATGAAAGACTGCATCTAACAAGGAGATGATCAGAGTCGGGATTTTTTTTTAAATCTCGTAAATTCCCTACTGAGAGTCCATTGGATGAATATTAATTTGCCAAAACATTATTTACCAATGGCGATCTGTTTTCGAAATAATCGATATTTTTCTAAATTTTTGTCTTATGGATTGAAATTTTTATTAATTAAATTCTCATGTAAATTATGTAAATACAAAATTTTTCTACCAGGAAAGGCGAGTTTTCAAGAAACACATGAATTTTTAATTAAATTAATATTTAATTAATATTATTTATTTAATATTTACTCATTTAATAATATTTTATTTATTTATTTATTTATTTTCGTTTATTTATTTATTTATTTAATAATATTTAATTAATATTTAATTAAATTTGATTTAAGTTCAATTTTCAATTAAAAATGATAAATTTTCATGCCATAAAATAAATTTTTATTAAAGCAGTTCAACTTTTAACGAAGTAGTTGATTTAACCAATAAGATGAATTTTCAAGACAATAGTGGAATCCTCAACCAACACAGATTAATTTTCAACCAAACAGTTTTAAATTTTTAATAAAAAAAATGATTGAAAGAAATTTCTACCAAAAGAGATGAAGTTTCAAACAAAAAAAAAGAAATTTTACAAAAGAATTCAATTTTCAACCAAGAAAGATTTTTCAGCCATGAAAGAAAAACAATTTCAACCAAATTGTTGTAATTTCAAGCGAAAAAGGCGAATTTTCTACACAGCAGTTCAATTTTCAACGCAAAAATAAAAATTTGCAACCAAAAAGTTAATTTCCAACCAAATAGTTTAATTTTCTATCAAAAAAGTCGAATTTTTAACAAAACAAATGAACGTGCAATCAAAAAGACGAATTTTGAGACCAAAAAGATTAAATTTAACTAAAATGATGAATCTTTAACCCAAAAATTGAATTAAATGTTGAAAATTTAAAAGAAAAACGGTAATCCGTTTTCGAAAAAAATCGATTTAAAAAAAAAATGTTATGGATTGAATTGTTGACTTATTAAATTCTCGTGTAAAAATATCCAAATATGACATTTCTAGCACTTGTTTTTGATATTATATTTGCTTTCTCTTGAATTTACAACTGTTGAAAATTCATCTATTAAAAATTAAAGAAAATTGAAAATTGAATGCATATATACTACGCCTTCTCATTTTAAGATTTTTTATGAAACCTATGGACTGTTCCATTCTGATTGATTTCTTTCATTTTTTTCAAAAGAGTAGTTTCCATAGGTATACCTTTCGTTCATTTTTTATTTTTTATTTTTAAAAAACTCAAATTTGTTAGCACGATCAATTTTTTTTATCACTTTACTGGAAAAGAGGAAAAAAAGTAGCTTTACATTGAAAAAAAGCAAAAAAGTAGCCTTGCCTAAAAAAGTTTCGAAAAAGTAAAAAAGTGTGGAACTTCGAAGCCTGCCATTGGGACAAATATTTATCGAGAGGGAGTGGGTGATATTTTTGCGATTTTTGAGTGTACCATCGATTTCAGCTGCTTGTAACTTTTTTAATATCAATAAAACAAATCTTTCTCTTTCACAGATTCGTTGGGATTTTTCACGCCCTTTTCATTGTTCATAAGCGTATTTTGAAAAAATGAATATTTGACCTTCAAAATTGTAGGTCAGAAATGAATTTCACTTCTTATTGATTTTGGACCATTTTTTTGGTTCTCTTTTAGGCTTAAAGGGAAGGTTAGCTTTTTTCATTTAAGGCTCTTAAGATTAAGAAGTAAGCCGACAATTTTTTATTCATGAAAATAAGCGTTAAGTAGTTTTTTGAGGATATCATGTGTTTGGATGACTTAAAACTCTTCTAATATGAGTAAACAAAATTTTCTCCTCTAAAGTTTCGATAGAATTTTTTTATGTCACTTTTACTGAATAAAAACATTTTTTTGGGAAAATAAATATTTGACGTTCAAAAATGAAGTACAAAAAAATTTCACTTTTTTCAATTTCCGACCATTTTTTTTCTTTCATTTTAGGCTTAAAAGAAAGCCGACAATTATTTCTTCATAAAAATAAGCGTTAAGTACTCTAGCGCGCCCCATAACGTCGGCGTTCGTCCTCCAGAGAATTCAACACTTACTTTCACAAACAAATAACTGTTAGCCTAATTTTGAACCAGAGGATTGAAAAAAAACCCATCTTTCTTTCAAGCCTAAAATGAAACCAAAAAAATCATCGAAAGTCGAAAAAAAGTGAAGTTTATTTTTGACCTTCATTTTTGAAGATCAAATATTTATTTTTCCAAACAATGCATGAGTTCTGAGAAAAGGGCATGAAAAATTATATCTAATCTGTAGAAAACGAAATGTTTTAAGATTATATTAAAACAATTTCAAATCATCGAAATATATGATATTCAGCTCAAGGGTCTCAGAAGGTAAAAGCTGAGTTTTGTTTTAAGTCTAAAATAAAACAAAAAAAATCATCCGAATTCGAAAAAAACAAAATTTATTTTTGAACTTCATTTTTGAAGGACGAATTTTTATTTTTTTCTCAAAAATGCTTATGATAAATGAAAAAGGCGTAAGAAATCCGACGAAACTGCAAAAAACGGAATTTTGTTTGATTGATATTCAAAAAGTTACTGGTCGCTAAATTCGATGGTACACTCAAAAAAACCCAAAAATTTCACCCCCTCCCTCTCGGTAAATATTTGCCCCAGTGGCAGAATTTTTTCCCGTAAATTGTCATCCAGTAGGAGTACACTTTGCGAAGTTTGAGTCCGATCGGAGAAGTTTAGTTTTTTAGGTGGGGTCGCTTCTGAAATAATGTCCCAGATGTGCGAAATTGATGATTCATAAAAATTATTTTTTGACATTTCAAATTGGTATGAAAAAGAAATCAATATCATTCGTTATACTTTTATATTTCTTTTCCCTAAAGTAATTTTTCCAATAAATTTAATTCAGATAAACATATTTAAATGATATTTATGAATAGAAAATTGCAGCACCACACCTATATGTTTTTGGGGTCGCTGAATCCGAATCTGGTTTTAGGTTTGCTTCATCAGGTCAGGTTTTCGAAAAATGACACTTTTTGCCCATTTTTTTAAAAAACAACCGAAGATGTGAACCAGACGTTCTAGGAACTTCTAGTCCGAGAGATAAAAACTGGTGAGCGAGCGCGCGCACGGAAAAAATCTATTACCACTTGAAATAGGCGACAAAAATAATATTTCCAAAATAATTATCTTGAAGCAAAAGGTTCAAGTTTTAATTTGAGTCCTGCTAGAAGTTCCTAAAACGTCTGGTTTGCATCCTATATTGTTTTTATTAAATGGCCAAAAAACTCATATTCTCAAAAACCTGACCT
Organism: Melikaiella ostensackeni; assembly: GCA_032362435.1. Taxonomy (NCBI): domain Eukaryota; kingdom Metazoa; phylum Arthropoda; class Insecta; order Hymenoptera; family Cynipidae; genus Melikaiella; species Melikaiella ostensackeni. Next base: position 4,674,465 of record JAUMHM010000005.1, read on the forward strand.
GATGGAGCAAGTCTGACGCCAGATTCGGATTCAGCGACCCCAAAAACATATAGGTATGGTGGTCTAGTTCACCGCGCATAATACGTTTTTTATATTGTGTGCCTGTGTTATTCATAAATATCATGTAAACATGTCCATATGGATTAGTTATTTATGAAAATTGCTTTAGGAAAAAACAAAAAAAAATCAAGGAATAACATTAATTTCTTTTTTACATAAATTGAAGTATTAAAATAGTTTTGAAAATGTATTTACTTTGATTATTTTCCAAACTTAATTATTATTTATTATTTACTTCAAGCGACTTCAGAAATTTCTGAAGAATTTACTGACTTCAGAACAATTCAAGTGACATCTAGTGACTCCATGTGAATTCATGTGACTTCATATGACTTCATGTGAATCCAAGTGACTTCAGGAGAATTCAAGTGATTCCAAATGAATTCGAGTGACACCAGGAGAATTCAAGTGATTTCAAATGAATTCAAGGGACCTCAGATATTTCAGAAGATTTAAAGAGAATTCAAGTTACTTGAGGAGAATTCAAGTGATTTCAAATGAATTCGAGTGACTTCAGATATTTCGGGACATTTCAAGAGAATTAAAGTGAAATCAGGAGAATGTAAGTGATTTCAAATGAATTCAAGTGACTTTAAATGAATTCAAGTAACTCCAAATATTTCAGGAGATTTTGAGAAAATTCAAGTGACTTCAGATATTTCAGGGGATTTCGAGAGAATTCAAGTGGTTTCAAATGAATTGAAGTTACTTTGAGTGAATTCAAATAACTTAAGGTATTTCAGGAGATTTCGAGAGAATTCAAGTGACTTCAGATATTTCAGGGGATTTCAAGAGAATTCAAGTAACCTCAGAAGAATTCAAGTGATTTCAAATGAATTTAAGTTCCTTTAAATGAATTCAAGTAACTTCAGATATTTCAGGAGATTTAACATATTTCAGGAGATTTCAAGAGAATTCAAGTGACTTTAGGGGAATTCAAATTATTCCAAATGAATTCGAGTAACTTTAAGTGAATTCAAGTGACTTCAGAAGAATTCAAGGGACTTCAAGTGAATTCAAGTGACTCCAGTTATTTCAGGGATTTCAAGAGAATTCAAGTGACATCAGGAGAACTCAAGTGATTTCCAATGAATTCAAGTGACTTCAGTTATTTCAGGAATTTCAAGAGAATTCAAGTGACATCAGAAAAATTTAAGTGATTTTAGATATTTCAGGAGATTTTAGATATCTCAGGAGATTTCAAGAGGATTCAAGTGACTTCAGCAGAATTCAAGTGATTGTAAATGAATTCAAGTGACCTCAGAAGAACTTAAGTGATTTCAAATGAATTTAAGTGACTTCAAATATTTACGGAGATCTCAAGAGAATTCGAATGTCTTCAGGAGAATTCAGTGATTTCAAATGATTTCAAGTGACTTCATGTGAATTCAAGTGACTTTAGATATTTTAAGAGATTTGAGACATTGTAGAAGATTTCAATAGGATTCAAGTATATTTCAGGAGATTTTATTACAAGTGTACACCTGACTTTACGAGTTGTCAACCTCTCGTTGGGTTGTTGTACTGAAACAAAACAGTTACCATAATTCGATTATTCAATAAGTAAAAAGAATTCCATAAAAAGCAGCCTACTATGTAAGAGACTATGAATTCTGCTCCATAAGGAGAGCTAGAATACATTTTTTTAGTTTTAAAGATAATTTAATGTACTTCACTTCATTCGTATAAAACTTTCGTATAGAATGTACTTGGAACGTGATATACGAAAAAAAAAACAATTAAAACACTAAAAAATCCCCATGAATTTTTCTCGCTGAACGGCGCACAGTGGCGCAAAAAAAATGTCTCTGGACAAGCTGATATTCAGAAGCGGTTTGTGAAACGATTTGAATGTCTTGTTTTTAATTGAAGCTAATGAAATCCCATATAAATCGGTTAGGGCCGATTTTGAAAAAAGTTTTTTTTTTATTCAATAACAAAAATGGAAAAAAAATTTGTTTCAGAAGAGTACTGGTTTTCAAAAAATACTTGGATTCAATCCAAAATTCCTAGAATCAATAAAGCAGCTATTCATAAAAGTTGTCCAATAGCTTAGAAATTGTTAAAAAATGTATTGAATTTGCTATAAGCAAATAAGTGAGTGAAAGTGAATTCATGGGAATTGGCAGTGATTCATGAATTTATTTGCACTGAATTTAGACAAATTATAGGTAAAAACCATTTTTTAATTGAATTTATGAAATATAATGGATAAATTTTTATTTTATAAACAAATTTCATAAAAAATTATCCATAGCAGGTAGTTATGTTGAAAGAAATCAAGTTTTTTCTATTGAATTGGTCAAAAATTAGACGAAAATATCACAAAATTATCAGATTTATTCATCCGATAACAACTGATGATTGTTTAAACAAATCTGATTACCAAAAGTACTGTCTAGCTATTTTTAGAGTTAAAAACTTGGTTCTTTGAACGTAATGGAATGTGAATAGCTAATTTCCAAACTTTTAGGGAGCCTATATGACAGTCAACAATTTTTATTGTTAACAAAAATTGCTTAAACAAATTTTTATCATCTTAGGCATTTTTTAAGAAAAAAATTGCGTTCTTTAGGGTATTAGCAGACTGTTATTTAAAAATGGCTCTGTGCTATCGGTCGATAATAATTAATAATTGTTTAAACAAAATTAATGAACAAATGCATTTTTCGGCTTTTTCTAAGGTAAAGACTTGGTTTTTTCATTGTAGCCAACTGTTAATAACTAATTTTCAAAGTTTTTTTAGAAACCTCGATAACGATCCACTATTTTTATTGTCATTAATAATAATAGTACAGAATCCAATCATTTGTTAAACAAATCATCGTTTGTTATCAAATGATAGCAAGGAGTTATGTCTAATTAATTGTCTATATATTTCACAAAAAAATGAAAGTTTTTGTTTACAAATGTATGAGAGGATGAAAAATTGTTTATAAAATTATTAATGACAATAACAATAGTGAATTTTAATCGAGTTTTATAAGAAAAGTTTAAGAAATTAGTTATTAACAGTTGGTTACGATGAAAAAACCAAGTTTTTACCTTTAGAAATAGCCGAAAAATTCATTTGTTAATTAATTTTGTTTAAACAATTATCAATTGTCGATAGCACAGAGCCATCACTAAATAACAGTCTGCAAATACCCTAGAGAAACGCAATTTTTTTCTCAAAATACGCCTGAGATGATAAAAATTTATTTGAATAATTGTTGTAAACAATAAAAAAATTTTAGTGTCGTATAAGTTCCCTAAAACTTGACAAAATAATTATTTACACTTTATTACGTTGAAAAAACCAAGTTTCTACTTCTAAAGATAGCCAGACAGTGCATCTGTTAATTGAATTTTTTCAAACAATCATCAGTTGTTATTTGATGAATAAATCTGATAATTTTGTGATATTTTCATATAATTTTTGGCCGATTCAATAGAAAAAACTTGATTTATTTCAACATAACTACTTGCTATGGATAATTGTTAATAAAATTTGTTTATCAAATAACAATTTATTTATTATGTTTCATGAATTCAATTTAAAAACGGTTTTTGTCTATAAATTGTTCAAATTTAGTGCAAATTAATTCACGAATCACTGCCAATCCCCATGAATTAATTTTCACTCACTCATTGGTTTATAACAAATTCAATAAATTTCTTAACAATTTCTATGCTATCAGACAACTTTTAAGGATAGTTGCTTCATTGATTCTAGGTATTTTGAATTGCATCGAAGTATTTTTCAAAAACCGGTACTCTTCTAATAAAAAGTTTCCATTTTTTTTATTGAATAAGAAAAAATAAAAACTCTTTTCAAACAAATTCCCAATTTTAATTTTGAAAGTGTATATTTTCATATAAAATTCATTTGCGCAGCTTTGTTTCAACAAAAAAGTTGTAGCTTTTGCAGTTTTTGAAGTAAAATCGAAAAACCCCTTTTTTGGAAAATAACATTTTTTTCTCTTTTTTGACTTCAACTCGCCGTAATTCAGGAAATTCTTGGAATATTTTGATAAAATTAACAGAAAGTATTCTTTATGATGTTCTACGACTAGTAGAGTAGACAATGTATGAATACTTTTGTTGAAACAAAATTTATTAATTTTTACTTGATACATTGCATAAATCATGCATTCATATTTTCAAGCTCATGTGGAGTGCTATTCAAAAAGGCTTAGAGGTTTCATTTCTAAACGATTTGAAAGTGTTTTTTAGTTTTTAGCATATTTAAGAAAAATATTCTTTTCTCAGCTCTTAACCCTTGTATATATGCAATCAACTTTAGTTACAACCTAAACATACAAAGAAAGCAGATAATTTGTTCATTATACAATTTCATTTTTTCAAACAAATTTCATAAACAATTTTCCTACTATTTCCAGGAAAAGAAATTTTTGCCCTCTAATATGTCTCAAAGTATCTTCTCAAATTTAGAAGCCTACGAAAGATTGTTATCAATTAACATTTTTCTTTGTTATAAATAATTTAAGTTAAGAAATAGAAAAATTTCATCCTTTATTCGCAGCAAAAAATTTTTTCCTTATCTTATATGTATCATAATAGTTTAATAGATTAACTAGACTACAGATTACTGTTTACACTTAATATTGAGCTTTGTTATAAATAATTCAAGTTAAAAAAGATAAACTTTTCATCAATTTTTCATCTGCAGATTATTGTATTTATAGAAGTAGCTTCTCAATCATAATAAACTCCAAAATATTGTTAAAATTTAAAATTTATGTTTGTTACAAAAAATTTTAGTTGAAACTTAGAAAATTTTCATCTTTTTTTCTCGGGAGAAAATTCTTTTCCATCTTACATGTATCAAAATAGCTTATCAAAATTATTAGAATCCAGCACATTCGTGATTTTAGTAAGTTAAATAAGCTATTTGAAGGTTATATACAAATTTCCTACTCCCTAGCTTAAATTATTTTTAACAAAGCTAATTGTTGGGTTTAAACAAATTTCTGAAGTTAAGTGAGTGCCAAAAGCTATTTCGATAGATATTAGATAATCATTTTTTTCCTCGAAAAAATGGATGAACATTTTCTATTTGTTTACTCAAATTATTTTTAACAAAGCTAAATTTTCAGTCTTAACAATATGTGACACAAAGTGTGAAAAGCGTCTTATAAACAGATTACACAGCAAAGAATTTTCCTCTACAAACAATTGATGCGAATTGTCTATTTGATGACTTAAATTATTTATAACAAAGCTGAATGTTAAGCAAAAACAATTTTCTGGAGCTTACTAAGTCTGCGAAACTATTTTGATATAAATAAGATGGAAAATAATATTTTTCTGAGAAAAATTGATGAAAAGCTTCTATTTGTTAACTTAAATTATTTATAACACAGCCAAATGTTAGTTGTAAACAATTTTCTGAATTTTAATAAGTCTGAAAAACTACTTCGATACATATTAAATTGCAAGGATTTCTTTTCGTAAGAAAATTTAGAAAATTGTTCCTTTTGTCCTCAATTGTTTCTCTGAATCCTGTTTTTCTTAATTGTTTTGTAATTGTTTCTTAAATCCTTTTATAACAATGAAATTTTACAATAAAAAAATACTTATTTTCTTTGTATGTTCAGGTTATAATAATTTATAAGGGTTAAGAGCTGAGAAAAAAATATCTTTATTAAATATACACTTTTTCGTAACCTTTTATAGAAAATAGGCTTAAAATTGTTATATTTGGAAATATGCTGTTCTTTAATTCTAAAAAAAAGCTTCCAAATCAGTTAGAAATTGAAAGCTGTTGACCTTTTCGAATAAAAAATTGCAGATTTGCACCACTGTACGCGCAGCCGAAATAAATAATATATAATAATAATACCTTCATAATTTATTATTGATAATTTCTTCTGAATAATTTTTCCCTTATAAGACATATTATTTTATACCTTTCTGAACAACTTTCCTGATGAAAGTTTTTTATTGCTCAAAATTCGCTCGACTCCCCATGAGCTTGAAAATATAAATACATGATTTATTAAATGTCTAAGGTGAAAATTTATAACTATTGTTTGAACAAAATAATTCATATAATGTAACAAATCATTTAAAATCACAACCTTTTGAATTTGAAAATTTCTAATCTCAATCTTTCAAAAATTTAAACTTTTTAAAAATATTTAATTGCGAAGATTTCAACATTGAAAATCTCTCAAATTGCTGAAGAGGGAAAAATACACAGCTTGAGACAAATTAATTCTATTCAAATGAAAATTAAAAATATATCACATTGATAATTTTATATTGATAAGGAAAATTTAATCTGCAAATTAAATACTCGAAAATTAAATACTATCCCAATTTTTACTCTACTTCTCTAAACTATTTTTACTATTTTTGCAATTGTTAACTAAGATTCTCGTTTTTATTTCTTTGCAAAGAAATTCTTCCCTTTTGATATAATAAAATTGATCTTATCTGAAACCCTTGAATAAAATTGAAAAATATCTGTTTTGAAGAAGAGGATACAAATACATATGTAGTCTGAATGGTAAAGAAATCCTTCTTCTTGCAGGATAAGATGCCACACTTTTACTTTTTATTCTTTCTTTAGGGTTAATTTTTTTAAATTAAAATACTTTCGTTAATAAAAGTATTTAACATCGAGATCCTTTTTATATTCGAAATTCTAAAATGCATTTCATCGATAAAAGCTCAACTCAAGAAATTATATTTTATAACTAGCAAAATGGTACACGCGCGATTAGTACCTTGTTTACTGTATAGTTCAGTTCAAAATACAATCAATATTTACTATCAACAATTACAATAATAATCAAAACATATTTCAAATATCGATAATCCAAGATAAAATGTAATTGAGCTTCTAATTTTCAAACAACTGTCAATTAAAAGACTTCAATTTAAATATGGAAATTCAAATTTGAAGCTTTAGAAATTGGACAATGGGCTGATTGGAAAACTTTTAAAATGTTCAATTTTTAAGTGAAAGCTAACAAATATATAAAAATATAATAGGCGTATATAATAAAATATAATAAAATTGATCAATTATAAACTCAAAGCTTTCGAAATCAAATAATAATTTGATGCCTTTTTAATTATAAAATTTATTATTCACGGATTTCAATACATTAACTTTCAACAATACAAAATTTGTATCTTCAAAATTAAACAATTTCCGTGGAGACTATAGAGATTTCTGCGTCTTACAAACATAAACATTTCAGGACCATTATTTGTATATATTTTTGAGGTTAACAAATTATTTTTTCAATTTTTATTTTCTGATAATATCGGGAGACATTCCAGAATAACCTTTTTTAGAAGGAATACATAATTAATATTAAACTATCAATACACTCCACTCTGAATTTGTGTCGGGTTTTGGGTATATCTTGCGACGGCCGTGAGGCTCTTCCAAGAATTTCTTCGACATATACAGTCAGGGCGGTATGAACAATTTCCAGTAGGAATACATAATATTAATTAACTGTATTTTGAACAAATGTAGATTTTTGTTATCATAAAGGATGGACCTTTTCTAATGATGAAAACTAATTAATGAAAAGATAATTTTCCGCGTGTGTCTCTAGGTTCCTTGGACCCCCTCATCAACGAATGCGAGCCGGAAGAAATTCTAAGAACGACATAAATCCAGGCGACTTAAATTTAGAATTGAGTGTGGTTATGTAGCATAACGATTTTAACTTTTATTGTAAAATTACTGCCAGCATCTTAAAGTACAAGCCTTGCCCTTTTA
>JAUMHM010000005.1:4703826-4725477 GCA_032362435.1 Melikaiella ostensackeni
CAAGTGTGTTTGACACTCGCCACCTCTTTCTCAGGATCTGTCTGCTCGGCGTTGATTTCAACATTTCAGAAAATGAATATTTTCTATCAAAATATTCATTTTCTCATAAAAACGCGATGTATTTTACGTAATATGGATTCCAGGTTGTCTTAGTGCTCATATTTGCAACTTTTAGATCCCTTAGAAGGGTTTGCCTTATCGGGAAACGTTAATTTCGTTATTTAATTTAGGTTCCTGCTTTTAGTAACGAAACGAAACAAAATTTAAAAATGATTTTTGTTGTTGATGGTAATAACAGTAACAAAAATAACAAAAGTTTCGATACGCATTAATGTAACATAACGAAAAGGAACGTATTATTTTTTTCAGATCCATAGAATTAATTGGGGAGACAGGGTGTCTACCCGACGGATGATTTTAAATTCCCGGTTTTTCCCTGGTCAATTGTTAGTTTTTACCAGTCAATTTAAAAAAGTTGAATCACAGAAAAAACTAGGCTCATTTTGAGACAAACATTCGGTTTTTTTAAGACGCAGCAAAATCTAGCCAAAAAGGTTTTGATTTGAGACTTTACAAAAAAGTCTTTACAAAAAAAGTCTACATTCAAAACAGTAAACAAACTGTGAATGTCAATTTCAGTTGTGAGCGAATGTCATAAAATAAAGTTTTGTGCATCTTTATTTTATGACAAAAACTTGAAAAATAAAGTCATATCACTTTCAAGTGAGAAGTAAAAATTATTCCTTCCCAATTTGAAGCTCAGGTTACACTTCAGTTGAAACGTCAGAATATGATTATGAACTGTCACGTTAATAAGACCTTCAAAACAAGAGACGCAGCAAAAATAAGCCAGCTTTTTTTTGTGAATTATTTGAATGATTTTAAAATATTTTTAAACATTTTAAAAGATCCAAAACATTTCTGATTTGTAACAGGGAATTTTAGAAAAGAATTATAATTCTGAGTTGGAACATCATACAATTTTTGATCATAAGAATTACAATTCTGATTTGGAAGAGAGAATTGTGTAGAAGAATTATAATTCCGAACTTGAACAGGGAATTTTTCAATTTTTTTCTTCCAAATCAGAATTAAAATTATTTTCCGAAATTCCCGTTCCATGTCAAAAGTCAAATAATAATTCTTTACGGAAATTCCCTGTTCCAAGTCAGAATTATATTTATTCACAACACTTACTATCATATTTCAGAAATATAGTAGCTCCCTTTTTAGGGAATTTGGAAGAGGGAAGTTTCAAATTCTGGAAAATTTTTATTTGCAAAAAACAAGAATTTTTTAGCTCAAATAAATTCTGATTTTCAAAATCTGGCGAACTCTAACATGGAACAGGGATTGTTTTTATAAATTTCCTTTCTATAAATAAGAATTAGGATTATTTTTCAAACATTTCCCGTTCCATGTCAAAAACTTCATATCCCAAGACATAATTATAATTCATTCCCAAAAATTCCCTGTTTCAAGTAAAAATTATATTTATTTATCAAATTTTCTGTTATAATTTAGAAATATAGTCACTCCCTTTCTCCAAAATTTGGAAGAGGGAAGTTTTAAATTATGACAATTTCTGACTTGGAACACGGATTTTTCAAAATTCCCTTCTTCTAAAACAGAATGAAAATTTTTTCCGAAATTCTCGTTCCATGTAAAAAATTACCTTTCCCAAACGAAATTATAATTCATTTCCCAAATTCCCTGTTCTGAGACAGAAACTATATATATGAACAAAATTTTCCATCATAATTTATTACTATAGTCACTCCTTTTTTCTTAAATTTGAAAGAGAAGTTTCAAATTGCGACAACTTCTGACTTGGAACAGGGATTTATTTAAATTTCCTTCTTCTAAATCAGAACTTAATTCTTTTTCAAAATTCCCGTTCTATGTTAAATTATAATTAGTTACAGAAACTCTTTGTTCTAAAGTGAGAATGATCATTCTCAACGAAATTTCAGCTCTAAAATGAACCTGAAATAAAAATTATAATTTTTTAAGGCAATTCGCACTTCTAACTCAAAATTAAAATTCTTTCAGAAAATTCCATTTCTCAAAGTCAAAATTATAATTCTTCATGAAGTCCCTGTTAAAAAGTCAAAATTATAATTCTCTACGGGAATTTCCTGTCCCAAATAAAAAATTATATTTCTCTACTGAAATCCTCTGCCTCAAACTCAAAATTATAATTCTTTACTAAATTTCCCTATTCCAAAAAAATTATAATCCTTCAAAGATATATCTTGTCCTAAACTACAAATTATATTTCTTTACTGAAATTTCATGCCACAACTTAGAATTATAATTCTTTGAGAAAATTCACTATTCCAAGTCAGAATTGTAATTTTGTTGGAAAATTCCCTGTTCCAAGTAAGAACGATAATTTTTTCACAAAGTCCACCTTTCAAGTCAGAATTAGAGTAATAAAATATATGAAACTACTTTTAATTTGCATATTTGTTCATTCCAGAGAAAAATCGCGGTCACTGAATGAAATTTACGGTTTTTTCCCGTTGAACAAAATTTCCAGTTATTTCCCGGTTTTCCCGATTTCCCGGTCAGGTAGACACCCTGGGAGATGTACATTTTTACTTTTTGACTATTAATTTCGAAATTATTCGATTCAATTACTTATTCATTGACACATTCAAATGTATGAATGTTTTAGGTGAAAATTTTCAAGGATAGCATGCATGTTTTTAACACACAGAATAAATAACTTGAATTTATGTAAATTCATTTAAATTCTCTGATTTCAATTCATTCCAATTGTCTTGAGTTCCCTTTAATTCCATTGGATTCCCTTGAATTCATTTCAATTTAGAAATCGAAAAGCAATATGTTGAAAAATGGTAAAACCGCATAAAAATGGATATAATTTTTAGAAACATAAGTGAAATAATAAATTTAAAAAGAGGATAGAAATGGATAGAATTGATGAAGAAAGAAATAGAGAAGAATAAAAACGATTCATAAACCTATTCCTATTCCAAAATTTTGATTTCCTTTTATTTTCATTTTAGTAAGAATACCAGACTAGATTCAAAATATAAATCTTTAGAAAATATTATTTCTAAAAACAGTTCATAAAGGAAACTAAATTGTATGATAATAGAATAAAATAAAAATTCTATTTACAACTCAAATTTGTAGCCCATTCATAAATTTATTGATAGGCACAACTGAAGGCATCATAATCACTCTTGCGAAATTGAATAAAACGTTGCTGAAAATGAAAATAAAATTTAATTTATGTTATGCCTATACATTATTCTGTCAACGGTAAACTAGTTTTCAGCACTGAAAATTACTTAGAACAAAGTAAATAATCTCATATTTATTGAAAAGAGGAACAAACAAATTCTAGTATAATTTTAAAATTATTTTAAACTTTGAATCCGACAAACTTTTTATAAACATATGAATATTTATTCAGAAGGTATTTTTTTATGATTTGCTGACTGGATTAATGTAAAACATTATCAAGGCAAATGAAGACAGAATTTGAAGAATTAAAATTATTAGAATTTTATATAGCAACTGATAGATGTAAGATATATATTAAAAGAAGAGGTATAATTTCCGAGAGTCAATAAACTGAGTTTGAACTGAATTAAATACTGCAAAAATTAGGTATGATTATGAAAGAATCGTTTAGAAGATGGATGTAAATAATCAAGAACGACTTCAATAAAATTTCCTATGAGAAAAGTTCTAATTAATTGTAATAAATGGATATATGGTGAGACTATTCAATAATACAAGCCAATGGACTATAGAAATAAAAGAGATACATAATACTAGATTAATATTAATTAAAAGAAATTGAAATGAATTTGACAATGAACTTGATTATAATTGGGACAAATCGTTATTAAATAAGATAAATTGGAACAAAGAGAGTTAAGATCCGTAATGATTATTCAAAAATTTCGGGAATCCATCAGCATCAAAAAGAGAGTCATACACAACAAAATTTTCTTCTTCGTCATATTGACTAATATGTCTCAGAAACAACTAAACTTTTTGATCTACTTACAATTTTGAAATTTTCGCTATCATGCATGCTTTCAATTTCATGGAAGTCCGAGTTTATTTTCAAAAATATGCAATTCATGAAATATGCATCTGTTTATCAAGTTTGTTTAAACAATTAACTATTTTTACCAGGCAAAAATAATTGTCAATAATTGTTACTGAAAAATAATTTTCGTCCATTCCAAGCCAAAACGAAAGTCCGTCTGTCCAATTATAGCTAAAAATTCAAGTGGTTTATTCAATTCGTTTATTATATTTAAGATTGTTAATAATATTTAATAGGTCATTAATATTTTTTTAGATGTATTGCGATGAAATTTTTATGGGTTGAAATATCCAAGATTTATTAATCTTCCAGAAAGAATTCTGGCTCATTATTTTGTGTATAACAAATACAATTTTTTATATTGACTCACCAATGCGGGTAAGCATCTCTAGAAAGTGTCTCAAGTGATTTTGAACATTTTTTTAACAATTGCGAAAGCTCTAAGACAATAGGAAGTTCCAAATTTCTAGTTTTTTCTTACTTTGTTAATTAAATAAAAATAAAAACTTTTTTTAAAAATCAGTTTTCACAAAGACAACATTAGGGTGGGCCAAAAATACAAAATTTTGGAAAAACGAAAATGACTAGTGCTGAAAAGTTGCTATGATGTAATACAAATAAAAATCTATTGTGACTTTTTAAAATCAAAAATGGTCGTACGGTGTCGCAATGAGGTCAAAAATTTTGAATTTTGAGAATTTAAAAAAAATTCCTTATGGGTACGATAATTATGGTTTTTTTGCATAGTTTTTGGTATTAAATTCTAATGAAAAATAAAAATAAAAAAAAATGTCACTTTTGTTTAAGTTAGAATTTCTTGAAAATAATGAAAAATAACATTTTTTAAGATTCAGTTAATTTTTATTGAAATTTTTTTGTAGTTTTATGTATAACATGTCTTTAGTTGCAATGGAGAAGCAAGCTATAATTTCCTCAGATCTTAAAAAAAAATTCTTAATCGTTACATGTCGAGGATATGTGAAACGCGGGAAGAGAACAATAAACAAGTCGATATATTTAACGCAAATTATCTGACTTCATTGATACAACAAGACAAGTAAATATTTCCGTACAAACCAAATGGCATCCAACAAGGGACTGAGGGCAGAGAGCGTCCTTTTTCCCACTATCCTCTAGGGACCAATAAGGGCTACTGGCCCGGTTAGCTTGCCAGTTCACACGGGTGGACAACATTTAGGGGTTGTTTTAACATTACATTTCTTACAGATTTGTGAATTTAATGGTTTATGACTTTTTTTAACGCTGTAAAGTCTAAAAAACCATTTTTTGAGGTCTAAGAAGATTATAGCTTCCTCTTCCAGTGTAAACTAAAAACATGTCATACATAATTATACAATTTTTAAAAAATATTATTAAAAATTAACTGGATTTCAAAACGTGTCATTTCTTCTCATTTTCAAAAGAATTCAGCCTTAAAAAGAAGTTATATTTTTCTAATTTCAATTTTTTATTAGCATTTGATATAAAAAAACTATACATGAAAAAAATCATCATAATTTTCGTATTCATAGCAAAATTATGTATAATTCTCAAAATTCATATTTTTCGACCTCATTGCGTCACCGTAGGACCATTTTGGATCTCGAAAAGTCATGAGAGATTTTTATTTGTAATGAAATGTAGCAACTATTCAGTGTCATCCATTTTGGATTTTCAAAATATTTCAGAAGATTTTAAAGATTTCGCAAAGATAAAAAAAATTTCAGAAAGATTTCGAAGATTTTAGAACGATTTCAAATATTGCAAAAAAGTTAACAAAGTTCTTAAATAATTCACAAAAATTTTAGAGATTTCATTAGATTTCAATGATTTCATGAAGATTGCAAAAATTTCACTAAGATTTCGAAGATCTCAAAGATTTCTCAAAGATTTTAAGGATTTCAGAAAGATTTCAATAGATTTTAAAAGATGTAACGAAGTTCTCAAATATCTCACAAAGACTTCAATGATTTCATAAAGATTTCAGAAAATTCACCAAGATTTCAATGATTTCATGAAGATTTCAAAAAGTTCAAAAAGATTACAAAGACTTCAAAATATTTCAAAGATTCCAAAAGATTTAGAGACATTTTCACTGAAAAATTCTTAATTAAATGCCGTTAAGCTACAAATTAACATTTTTTTAACTTTTATAAATTGAACACTTCGAGGATTTCTGATTCAAAAATTGAAATCCACGCTATCAATTTCAATGCTCTAAGATGAGGAATAAATCAATAAAGTAAATATTCAAAATTATATCATCTTGAGCAATTTTAAGTTAGAAACATTGAAAATTGAACGATTTTATTTTTTTCAACTTAGCACTTTTTAAATGAGAAGTTAAATTATTATAATTTTGAGTCGTTTCAAAATAATAATTGTTTAATTGTTATTTATAAATCAAAATTCAACACTTTCACTCACAAATTTGAAATTTTTTAAATGAAAGAATTGAAATTGTAACAAAGTCTTAATGTAGCACTCTGAAATTTTAACGATTCAAGGCTTTCTATTTCAAACAATTCAAATCGTTCAGTTCTGAATATTTGATTCATAATAATTGCTCATTTTGAATGTACAGTGAAAAATTGCTAAATATTCGAAAAATTGTTATTTTCTTTAATTAAAAAGTTTCAAATTGAATTGTTTGAAAATGGAATATTTTAGACTGAAACAATATTTCAGTAGGATTTGAAATCATATAAAAGCGTTTAATTATTAATCTTTGCATTTGAAAATTATTTGAAAATTGAAAATAGTTCATAAAGGTTTAATTGGACGTTTCCAATTGTTTAACTACTAAGGCTTTTGAACTGAAACAGTTCAATTTTTATCGTCAAAACCCGTAAATTTTTTAATGATGAACAGATTCGGAATCGTCTTGTAAAATCATTAAATTTATATTTGCAGTTGATCAACTCAAAGCGTTTCTTTCGGAAAATTGCAAATTCATCCGCTTTTAGTTTTGAATTGATTAAGTCTTCAAAATTCGCGTTTAAGAATGCCTCAAATTGAACATGTACGCTTAAAAATGGAAGCCTAAAATGAAATTTTTTTTATTAAATATTTGAGAATTACTTATTGTAGACTAAATGATTTCATAATTGAAAAAGTTAACAATTGAACGTAACATTAAAAAAAAAATTGAAATCGAACTTATTTTAAATTGATTATGTGATAATGTCATTCGTCACTTGATTCGCACTGAATTTGAACAATTTATGGACAAAAAGAGTTTTTTAGTTGAAATTATGAGTGTTCATGAATAATTTCTTATTTTATAAGCAAGTTTTATAAACAATTATCCATATGAGGTATTTATGATGGAATAAATCAATTTTTTTTAACGAAATCGATCAAATAACCTGGAACTGGAACTCAAATATCATATTTGGTCATCCAATGAAAATGGATAATTTTTTAAACAATCTTAATTAACAAATGCACTATTTGGCTATCTTTGGTCGTACAAATTCGGTTCTTGCGAAGCAATCAACTGTAAATAACTAACTTCTAAATTTTTAAGAGCGTTTCGATGACAATAAATAATTTGTATTGTAAACAACAATTGTTTAAACAAATTTAAATCATGTTATGTATTTATAAAGAAAATTCCACTATTTTCAAGGACTTAACAGCGAGTTTTTCAGCAATGACTTCTTCCTATGAATTCATAACATTCCACAATTGTTTAAACAAACTCAATAAACGAATGCATTATGTGGCTATTTTTCAACATTCAAACTCTGTTCTTTTAGCGTAATCAACTGTTAATAAAAATTTTTTTCAAATATGCTTCCTCATAGAGGAAGCTCTGTGATGGTAACAGATCCGAAAAATTTTTAATTCGTTTAATTAAACGTTCCTCAATTGAAAAATGTCTAATACAATTTTTTAAGCAATTGCTCGGATGTGTGTGTGTGTGGATGCCACACTTTCTCGTGAACACGATAACTTGAAGACAATTGCAGATAAATTAATAAAATTTGAAGGGCTTATTTTCACAACTAATATTTGAAAACTGACAGAAGGATTTTTAAAAATAATCATTACAATTTTTTTAACACTTTATAATATTTCAAAAATGGGTTTTTTATAGTAAAACTTTTTTCATTCAAATAATTTGAAGTTGATGCAAGAATATTAAAGATTCCTTGTCTTGAAATTTTAGATACTTCAATAACGATCCACTATTTTTATTGTTATTAATAATTTTATTATCGCAGCCGAAAAAAGAAAGGCAAGTAGTAATTAACTTTCTGCAACAAATCATCAGTTGTTATCAACTGATAGCAAGAAGTTATTGCTGAGTTATTCTAAGTATATTCCACAAGATAAATACAATTTTTAGTTTTCAAATACATGAGCCGAGAAAAATTTGCTTATAACATTGTTAACAGCAATAAGAATAGTGGATCGTTATCGGAGTATCTGAAAAAAGTTAAAAAATTTGTTATCAACATTGATCACGCTGAAAGAACAAAACTTAAATGCTGAAAAATAGCCAAATAATGCATTTGATAATTAGGTTTGTCTAAACAATTATCAAATGTTATCAATTCATAGCAAAAAGTCGTTGCTAAATAACTACCTGTTAAATCCGTGAAAAAAGTAGAATTTGATTTATAAATACATAACATGATGAAAATTTGTTTAAACAATTGTTGTTTACAATAAAAATTATTTATTTTCATCGAAACGTCTTTAAAAACTTAGAAGGTAGTTATTTAAAGTTGACTTCGACGAAAGAACCAGGTTTGTATGCCCAAAAATAGACAAATAATGTATTTGTTAATTAATATTGCTTAAAAAATTATCACCTTTCATTGAATGACCAAATATGATACTTACATTTTATTTTCGGGAAATATATGATCGTTTTCGCAGAAAAAACTTTATTTATTCCATCATAAATACCAGATATGTATAATTGTTTATGAAACTTGCTTATAAAATAAGAAATCATTTATGAACTTTCATTGATTCAACTAAAAAACTCTCTTTGTCTATTAATTATTTGAATTTAGTGCGAATCAAGTGACAAATTGCTGCCAATTCTCGAAAAACCATTTTCATTTACTTATTTGTTTACAGAAAATTTAATAAATTTTTTAACATTTGCGTTGCTAAGGAACTTTTTTTTGGGTAGTTGCTTTATGGTTTCTAGGTATTTTAAAATTAATCTAAGTATTTGTTGAAAACCGGTACACTTCAAGAGTCGAAAATTTCTTTTTCATGTTTATTATTAAATTTTTTTTCAAATTTTCAAAATCCGCAATGGCGATCCGATACGGAATTTTATTGCCCCACCGTGTGTCGGTGGACTGTGTTAAGGTGTGAAACTGTGGTAAAAAACAGTTATGAAAAGACTTTTCCTTTTGCTGCGCTTGCGCTCTTTCAGCAAGATTACTTTTTCTAACCGTTACGCTTGCGCATTTCGTATCAAAATTACTTTCCAAGGCTGTCGGAATCATTAACTTACTTCATTATGGTTTGACAATTTACAGACCATACATTACCGGTAAATTACTATAATTGCCGAAAATTTCCGAAATTTTTGGAAATTTTTGTATACTTAAAATTTCAGGTAATTTATAAATTTTCCATAAATTTCCAAAATTTCCGGTAAATTTGTTTCGATTGTTTCTCAAATCGAAAATTCCCTGCATTGGTTACAAAAAATATAGTGTGCAGCAGGTACTGAAAGTAGGCAGTTTTGTAACTCTTGTGAAGTTTACAGTACTTACCATCGGCTCATTTTCGGGTTGTTTCTTGCTCGTCTTCGGCTCGCCTCCAACTCGCCTACAGTTTCCCTTCGATTCGCGTGTGGCTCGTGCAGCAAACTTCACACTCGTGTGGAACTGCCTACTTTCTGCACTTCTAGCACTATATACTACGGTAATCTGTACAATGATTGCTCGCTGAAGGAATTTTTCTAGTTTAACAATTTATAAAAAATACTATAAGCATTGAATGAAATTATCAAATACACACATGGATAATAAATTTGATGAAGATTCAATTTCCAATAGTGAGTTAAGCGTTAAAAGTAGTAAATAATTGATATTTAAAGAAATTAACAAAAATGTCAAAAACAACAATGATTGGCCACGACGACATAGTGATAAGCATAGGCCAATGATTGTATGATTGGCCACTGAAATGTGGTGAAATACAGTCATTTGCCTCATCAGGTCATACGAGGATCGTTCAAGAAGATTGGTAAAAAAGCAAGAAAAATTTTTTTTTCAAAGGTTTGCCTTTATTCCTCAACGTAATCTTCTTCGAGGGCTATACCCTTAGTCCAGCGAGATTCCAATTTTTTCATCCCTTCAGA
Organism: Melikaiella ostensackeni; assembly: GCA_032362435.1. Lineage (NCBI taxonomy): Eukaryota > Metazoa > Arthropoda > Insecta > Hymenoptera > Cynipidae > Melikaiella > Melikaiella ostensackeni. The sequence goes on from JAUMHM010000005.1 coordinate 4,714,263, forward strand.
AAAGTAAGATTTCTCAAGGTCTGAAAAATACGCATTTGCGGCATCGATTACTTCTTCATTGGACGAAAATTTCTTCCCTCCGAGCCAGGTCTTCAAGTTGGGAAACAGAAAGTAATCGCACGGAGCCAAGTCTGGAGAATAGGGTGGATGAGGAAGCAATTCGAAGCCCAGTTCGTGTATTTTTGCCATTGCGATTGCGGAAGTGCGAGCCGGTGCATTGACGTGATGAAACAGCACTTTTTTGTGCGCCAATGGAGACCGTTTTTTTTGCAGCTCAACTTTCAAACAGTTCAATAATAATACATAGTACGTTCCTGTTATATATTTACCTTTCTTCAGGTAATCAATGAGGATAATTCTTTGGGAATCCCAAAACACTGTGGCCATCACTTTCCCAGCTGACAAAATAGTTTTCGCCTACTTTGGCGTACTTGCACCAGGCTTTGACTGCTGCTTTGTCTCGGGTGTACAGTGGTGGATCCAGGTTTCGTCCATACAGGTAGTCACGAATCGACACAAAAATTCCTGCGGATTCCAATTAAACTTCGCCAAACACTGAGCTGAAATATCTTTTCGGTTGTATGTCAAACGCAAACTAAACGTCAGTTTTGGCTGAAAGCTTAGTAGAGGTGAGTTTGAAGAGGGCTGTTTTTTAGCCATATACTACAAATTTCGTTTTGGCGCCATCTAGCAGGATTAATCTTCATGGTTGAAAAATCATCTGTTCGGTTGATTATCCAACTATTTGGTTAAATGTTGAACTCTTTTGTTGAAAATTAATTTTTTTTAAATTCATCATTTTAGTTAAAACTTCATCTCTATGGTTGAAAATGTAACTATTCGGTTGAAAATTTTTTTCAAGAATTAATTGTTTTAACTGAAAACGCAACTTTTCCATTTTTGGTTGAAAATTGATATTTTCAATTGTAAAATGATCTTTTCCAGTTGAAAATTCATCTATTTGGTAGAAAATTCAAACTTGTTTGGTTGAAATATCAGCTATTACATGTTTCGTTAAGAAATAATTTTTTTTTGTTAAAAAATCAACTGCTTGGTTTCAAGTTGAACTACTTCGTGAAAAATTCAATCTCTGATTAAAGATTCGTCATTTTAGTTGAAAATTCAACAATTTAATTGTAGAAAATTCGTTTTTTTTGGCTTGGAAATTCAACAGATTGGTAGAAAATTGAACTGTTTGATTGAAAATAAAATAATAAAATAATGCAATAGTTGGTTGGAAAATTATTCATTTAAAAATTTAACTATTTGGTAGAAAATCAACTTTTTTGTTGAAAAATCATATATTTGGGTTGAAAATTCAAGTATTTTGAAGGTAGTTTGTATCTTTGGCTTCAAAATTCAACAATGTTAGTGAAAATTAATGTATTTTGTTGAAAATTCGTCTTTTTTGGTAGATCATTAATCTTCTTGGAACAAAATTCATTTTTTTTCTGTTGAAAACCTAAATATTTGGTCAAAACTAATAATATTTTTTTAAGAATTAATCATTTTTGGTTGAAAAAACAACTACTTGCTTTCAAATTGAACTACTTTGTGAAAAATTCATTTTTTTCTTGTTGTGGAATATTCGTCATTTTGGCATGAAAATTCAACAACTTGGTAGAAAATGAACTTTTCTGTTGAATATTCGCCTTTTTTGATAGAACATTAATCTTCTTGATAGGCAAATCATTTTTGGGTTGAAAATTCAACTATTTGATACAAAATTCATATATTTTGTTGAAAATGCGTCTTTTTGGGTGGAAAAATAATCTTGTTTGTTGAAAATTCATCTTTTTAGTTGAAGATTCAACTATTAAGTTTCATATTTTTTGGTTGAATTCAACTATTTAGTTGAAAATTCGTTTTTGCTCTTTTTGTAAAGTAATTTTTTAAACTGAAAATTAAACTATTCCATTTTTGGCTGGAAACTTATGTTTTTTAGATGAAAATATACGTATATGTTGACAATTCGTCTTTTGGTAGAAAACTAATCTTCTTGGTTGAAAATTCGTCTTTGTAGGTTGCAAATTTCGCTATTTGGCTCAAAATTCAGCTATTTTGTTAAAATCATCTTTCATGGTCGCAAATTCAACTTTTTTGTTGAAAATTCGTCCTCTTGAATTGCAAATTCATCTTTTATGATAGAAAAGTCATCTTTATTAGTTAGAAATGAACATTTTTGCTGAAAGTTCAACTTTTCGGCTTAAAAATTCAACTGTCTTCTAACAAATTCGTCTGTTTGGCTCGAAGATTCAACTATTTGGTTGAAAATTAAACTGTTTCTTCATGAAAATTTATCTTTTTAGTTTCAAGATTCAAGTATTTTGTAAAAATTTCAATTATTTTGTCGAAAATTCATCTGTCTTGTTAAAGTCATATTTTGTGGTCGAAGATTCAACCGTTTTGTTAAAAATTCGTTCTTTTGGATTGAAAATTCATATTTAAAGTAGAAAAGTCATCTTTCTTGGTTGAAAGTGAAATATTTGTTGAAAATTAACTTTTTTGTTGAAAATTCAATTGTTTGGTTGTTAATGCAACTGTTCAGTTAAGAATTAGCTGTTTTTTTAATTTGTCTTTTTGGGTTGAAAATTCATTTCTTTTGGTATTTTGGACTGTGAAGTCTAATATTTTAATATTTTTGATTATTCTTCATTCATTACCGAAGGCATGATGCCATTAAACTCACTAGAAACGCGAAAAAACGCAGAGTAAACGTGAAATCCGTGTTTAGTCAAAGGCTACGTTACTTTTGGAGCAGGTGGGGGGGGAGGGGGTAAAGGCTTAACTACAGTGATGAATGAGGGGGACGGGGGGATCAAAAATCGACCAAAAATTTTCTTCTTGAAAAGTTCGTCCTTATTTCTGAACGTAGTCTCTTTCGAAGGCTACACACTTAGTTCAGCGAGATTCTGATTTTTTCATCCCTCGAGAAAAGTAAGATTTCTCGAGGTCTACCAAGTACGCATTTACGGCATCAATTAATTCCTTACTGGACGAGAATCTCTTCCAACTGAGCCAGGTCTTCAAGTTGGGAAACAGAAAGAAATCGCACGGAGCCAAGTCTGGAGAATAGGTTGGATGAGGAATCATTTCGAAGCCCAGTTCATGTATTTTTACCATTGCGATTGCGGAGGTGTGAGCTGGTGCGTTGTTGTGATGAACAGCACATTTTTGTGCGCCAATCGAGGCCGCTTTTTTGCAGCTCGGCTTTCAAACGTTCCAATAATGATACATAGTACGTTCCTGTTATAGATTTACACTTCTCCAAGTAATCAATGAGGATAATTCTTCGGGAATCCCAAAATACTGGGACCATCACCTTCCCAGCTGATAAAACAGACTTCGCCTTCTTTGGCGCTCTTTCATTAGACAGTACCCACTGCTTTGACTGCTGCTTTGTCTCAGATGTATAGTGGTGGATCCAGGTTTCGTCCACAGTCACGAATCGACGCATAAAGTCATGCAGATTCCGATTAAACTTCGCCAAACACTGTGCTAAAACGTCTTTTCGGTTGCGCATTTGATCGGGGAGTCGATGAAAATATATGTATATGTTGATAGTTCGTGTTTTATTAGAAAATTAATCTTCTTGATTGAAAATTCGTCTTTGTAGGTTAAAAATTTCGCTAATTGGTTCAAAATTCAACTATTTTGTTGAAATCATCTTTTTTGGTCGAAAATTCAACTTTTTCGTTGAAAATGCGTCCTTCAGCATTGAAAATTCATTCTTCGTGGTAGAAGAGTCATCTTTATTACTTGAAAATGAACATTTTTGCTAAAAGTTCAACTTCTCGGCTTGAAAATTCAACTGTTTTCAGTTGAAAATACATCATTGTAGTTTTAAGATTCAAGTATTTTGTGAAAATTTCGATTATTTTGTCGAAAAATCAACTGATTTGTTAGAGTCATCTTTTTTGCCGAATATTCAACCGTTTTGTTGAAAATTTGTTCTTTTGGATCGAAAATTCATCTTTTATAGTAGAAAAGTCATCTTTCTTGGTTGAAAGTGGGATAATTTGTTAAAAATGAAATTTTTCGTTGAAAATTCAACTGTTTGGTTGTTAATACAACTGTTTGGGTAGAAAATAATTTTTTTTGAATTCGTCTTTTTGGATTCAAAATTTATCTCTTTTGGTATTTCGGACTGTGATGTCTAATATTTTAATATTTTTAATTATTCTTCAATCATTACAAAGGGATTATTGGCAGAGTAAACGTAAAATCCGTGTTTAGCCAAAGGATACGTTACTTGCGGAGCAGTTGGGAGGGGGAAGACTAAACTACGTTTGTGAATGAGGGGGGACGAGGGGATCGAAAATCGACAAAAATTTTTCTTCTTGAAAAGTTCGCTCTTATTTCTCAACGTAGTCTCCTTCGAAGGCTGCACACTTAGTTTAGCGAGATTCTAATTTTTTCATCCCCTCATAAAAGTAAGATTTCTCGAGGTCTACCAAGTACGCATTTGCGGCATCGATTACTTCTTCATCGGACAAGAATCTCTTCTCACTAAGCCAAGTCTTCAGGTTGGAGAACAGAAAAAAGATGCACGGAGCCAAGTCTGGAGAAGAGGGTGGATGAGGAATCAATTTGAAGCCCAACTCGCCATTGTAATTGCGGAGATGTGAGCCGGTGCGTTGTCGTGATGAAACAGCACTTTTTTATGCGTCAATTGTGGACGTTTTTTTGCAGCTCGGATTTTAAACGTTCCAATAATGATACATAGTACGTTCCTGTTATAGATTCACACTTCTCCAAGTAATCAATGAGGATAATTCTTCCGGGATCCCAAAATACTGGGACCATCACCTTCCCAGCTAATAAAACAGACTTCGCCGTGAAAATTGTCTAACTCGGCTTTGATCTCCGCGGCCGTCCAATTTTTAAATAAAACGGAACTCTTCTTCCTTCATTTTTTCGAAAACTACTGACACGCTCACTTCAAACTTATGCCAAACGCAAACTGAGCGTCGGTTTTGCCTGAAGCTTGGTAGAGTTTAGTTCGAAAAGTGCTATTTCTTGGCCTTATACTACAAAGTTCATTTTGGCGCCATCTAGCGGGAAATTTGCCTCACTCATCAAACGAACCTCGTACTTACTCTGGCATTTATACGCACTACACTGCACTAATCTAGTGCTAAATACGCTTTAACTTGGGCTCGCTTAACGGAGAATTTAAAAAAGCTTTCCAACGGTTTTGAAAAAATATTTTTATCTATATTCTAGACGGAGCTATCACCTGTCAAAGTTCAGGCTTATTTTTAATAAGTCAACCGGCTCGTGGTCCGATATTATCCGTTGGTAGTGTATCTCCCTCAAAAAACCTCTCATAGTGAATCAATTTAAAACAATGAAAATTTCCTTTCTTTACGTCTGGGAAAACTTAAGGTTCAAATATTAACTTTAATGTATTTCTGCTGAAATGGTTTTCATAAAAAAAAAGAGGAAATAATAGCATGAACTTGACTTCCGATTTAGATCGTTTTAGTATTTCATATAATAAGATTGTTGTATTTGTAACTTAACTAGATGAAAAAATTCTAAGTTCATCTCTATTATCAATTTTAGTTAATTTCAGAAAATGGAACTAACAAAAAACTCTATGTAAATTATTTCAAAAAACAACTCTATCGAAGCTCGCTTTATATACTTTTTACTCCTGTATTCAGACTACGATGTTTGCACTGATATTCAATAAATAGTCATTTTTCTTGAATCAAATACATGTTAGATACAACATTTTTGCAGAAATATATAGTTGCCGCTCCGAGACACAAAGTTCCTGTGACATTATGGTAAAATTGTTTAAATTTAAGCAACGAGACATGAATAATTAATTACGGGTTTTCAAATACGAATAACTTTGCAACAATGAGTTAAAAATTATTCAAATTTAGCATGCTGATTCCTTCAAGTACCATTAAAAAAATGGTGTGAATAAAAAATTGTTTATACAAAAATATTAACCTATAGAAGCCTTCAAAATCCAATCATCTATCTACAGCGTGTGTGAATTGAGTTTCTAAGATGGAGACGGAGTATGTGCTCCGTCTTCACGAAAAATATTCATTTACTAAATTTTTTATATATATCACAGTTTAAACAATAATGTCTATCTTGCAAAACTTTTACAGATATCAGATTATCAATTTATTTATAATTCTGTATTTTTATTGTTTTTTCATGCAAATTAATGGCATATTTCGTTCCTAAACTAAAATTTTTTTATTCCAGTATTATACAGAGATTTCCACTTATCACAATTATGGAACTCACACACTACAAATTGAAGAAATTTAATATTAACAATAACATGTCTTCTCTGTTATCTACGTTATACGATTAAATTGATTGAATCTTATCTTACAAAAAAACTATGTGAGATATACTTCTATTTTTTATAATTTTTACTTATGGAATTGGTTGCAGTAATTTCTCAAATATTATAATTTAACATGTTTATCTACAGATGTGATAAGAAAAACGAGCTGGTTTCCGGAACGTGATCGATTTCACTCAAATATAAAAATAAATCATTAGTCTAGAAGATGTCGTTTTCTGAGGTCATTTTTAACCTCACTTTTTGAATCTCACAGTGATATTAATTCAAGAGGCAGATGGAAATGGAAGCAAGTGCAAAATCGCGTGGTACCAAAAAGGCATGCTAGTGGGTTTAGGGTGGGGGGAGGGGGTGAATCTTCCGTCTCCAAAACGAAACGCGAAATTCGATCGCGTTGCTTGGGGGTGAGAATCGAGCTGTCGGTGGACTGGGTTTAGGGGTAAGTGGGTGGGGGGCGGCATAAATTTTCCGAGGTTGCGCGACGATGTGTTCGGGTCGAAAAGCGGAGCCGGGCGCAAGTGTGGCGGAGGAAGGAATGTACCCGGCAGATCAGTTCATGCGAGTTCAGTCAGTACGTCCCGCGCGTCACTCGGGTTTCAATCTGTTCGTTCGCAATCGACGTACGCGAATCAACTAGGCTGTCTCAAATCTAGTTCTGAGCTGAGTTGACACTTCAACGATCTGAGGAGATTATCACTTCCTGCGCTAACTTTCTCTCTCTGAGTGAGTCTCTCCTCTCCTCTCTTGCGAATAGCCAATTGTTGGTCTTTTTATGTCCTGTCAATGTCGCGATGTAAAACGCCATTGTGCACTTATGGATGAGGCGATTCCGAAATTCCCCACTAAAAAGAATTACAAATAGATTCTCATCTTTTATCTTTCGAAGTATCTTTAGATAATGAGATGAATATTAAATGGATAATAGTACAATTTATAATTCTTGGTAATTCAATCAGGGACTTGTCAATATCATTTTATTAGAGGGGTTTGAAAAGATTTATTTATTTGAATTTTGCTATCAGACTAGATAATGAACTTCTGATTTTATAATTAGTCGATATTCATGGAGTTTCTTTTAATCAAATTGCTTAATGATTCTTTTTTGGAATCCACATATTGCTTTTTAAAATTAACTTAGATTTTTTGGTAAATGTCTACAATCGCGGCTTTTCCGAATTTTCATCATTCGATTAAAGTTTTTGCTTCAAGTTATTTATTTTAGCACCAAAAAAAAATATCAATCGGGGGTCTTATGAAAATCAATCAATTTTTCATTAAAAATCTGATTTTTGTTTAAAATTTCGATTTTTTCCAGTTTATGATTTTTTGATATAATTCTTCTTCGAATTTTTTATTTTGTACTTAAAACTAAAATATCAAGAGGAGGCTATTAAAAAAGCAAAGGGTTTTTTATTAAATAATGTATCAAAAAGAGTTTTTTCGGAGTTTTGTGGATTTTTATCGCACATTTCGTAATTACTAAAAATTAGGTTACATTACCTATTAAAAATGTTAGATAGCTTATAAATGACTACAAATGAGCATTGTATCTAAATTCTAATTACGGAATGTGGTTTCACCTTTTCCAGTATCCTGTTTTTTCTATATTGCTCTTTTTTTCATAGATATTGCTATATTTAACATTAGAATTATAATATGTTAAATAAATTTTATTTCCTTAATAAATTATAAACGTTTATGGAATTTTTTTAATCTTAAATGGTAATTTTTTGAGCTGGAAAAGGGAACGGAAAGTTCTGTCACACTCTATCCCTTTTCCAATTCAAAAAATGACCAATAATTGCTATTTTCGGCAATTCGGCAATTTCGGCAAACATTCAATTCGAATCAATCCGAACCAATTTTCCAATCCGAATCAATCCGAACTCGGAATGATGTATACTGAATTTCCAAGCCGAATGAATCCGAGATCGAATTGAATCGGATCCATTCGAATTGAAAATCGGTTTAAGTCAACCTGAGTTCGGATTCATTTGGATTCATTCGGATTGAAAATTTGTTTCTGATTGAATCGGATTGAGTCGGATTAATTTGTCACTGCTTTGTATCGAACGAAATTTTTTAAAAAATCGGATTGGTTCGGATACAGATTTTGGAATGAATCGGATTGGTTCAGAATAATTAGGAATGAATTCCTATCCGAAACTTTCGCCAGGGAACTTTATTCGTCGATATTGCTATAATTAACATTAAAAATGAAATATGTTAAATAAGTTTCGTCTCATTAATAAATAGTAGAGGCTTATAATTTTTTTCATTTAAGATGGTAATTTTTTATGCTGGAAAATGGCAAGGGGAATTTCTGTCGCACCCATCCCCCTTTCCAACTTGAAAAATAACCAATAATTGCTATTTTCGGCAATTTGATCATTACTTCTTCAACTGACTTTGAAAATCTCCTTTGCGATTTATATCAATAATTTTATCCGACATAATTATTCAAATATGAGTTAGGTACACTGAATATATTGAGTAAAATATTACTGCATATTTGGAACAAGGGCGCCAATCAATTTTTGCTGCTTTTAAAGCGATATTTTCAACCTTTTTAAATTTTAATACAACCTTGATTTTAAAATAAAAGTGTCCGAATTTAAAGACTTTCATTCTCCTGAGTATATTTAATTACGAACTGTCTACCGTTACGGAATTTTCCGTAAAACCAACCCTTTTCCAGCTCGTCCAGGGCTAAAGTTACGGAATTTTCCGTAACTCTAGCCTTAGCGCTACACTTGACAGAGTTAGTCTCACGGAAAATTCCGTAACGCTATTCAGTGCGATTTAATTATCATTATTTGAATATTTAAATAAGTAAAAAGATAGAAATTCTTGAAATAATCATTCTATTTTATGCACTGATATTTATTACATGCATTTCTGCGATTTTTGGCCTTAGGCATACGATGACTCTAATTTTTCAACTTCATGCATAGGAGATTTGATCAACAGATATCTGTTGTATCGACACTCATGATGAAGAAAAATTTTCAAAACAAATTTCACGTGGAACGAAAAATAAGTTCCGAAAAATTCTCTGCGAGTAAGATTTGAACCGACACCTTCTCTCTATTCATGAAAGGTGCTTTAACCAATTCAGCAACCACGGCACGCTAGTGAAAATTTTGGAACTTGCATTTGGTCAATCAGATGAAAGGCTAACTTACCTTCGATGTTTTTGAATGTGTTTTTGGCCAGTATATTCTAATAACTGTTCTATTTTATGCCGTGATATTTATTACATGTATTTCAGCGGTTTTTCGCCTCAGACATACGATAACTCTAATTTTTTAACTTTGGAGGTTTGATCAACATAGGAGATTTGATCAACAGATATCTGTTGATCAGATCTCTCCTGTATGAAGTTAAAAAATTAGGGTCATCGTATGCTTTAGTTCAAAAACCCCAGAAATGCATAAAAGTAATTCTCAAAATTGTCGAAAATCAAATACTTTCATCAGGGGCCATCCATAAATTACGTAACAGCTTTAGGGGGGAGGGGGGTTCGGGAAAATTTTATAATCTTTCACATGGGGGGCAAGGGGGTAAATAGATACTGTTACGTAATATTTAAAAAAATCAACCCTACAGGAAATCCATGTATCCAAAATCATAGCATAACGCAGACTTCACACTCATTTCCCCTTTTTTAGAGAATTCCTTTTTTCCCCCTGTTTTTAAGAGACTTTCCCTTTTTTCCCTTTTTCTAGGTTTTTCGCTTAAATACGAACTGAATTAATAGAAGCCAATAAGAAAATACTACTATTATATTCTTGATTCAGAATTCACCTCTTTTACTTGAAAATTCTACCATTTAGTAGAAAATTTAATTATTTTGTTGGAAATTCAACCATTTTGCTAAAAAGTCATCTTTGCTGGTCGAAAATTCAACTGTTTTGTTAAACATTCATTTTTTTTAATAGAAAATTCCTTCTCGGGTCTAAATTCATCTTTTTCTGTAGAAGGTTAATCTTTCTTGATTGAAAATGAACTTTTTTGTTGAAACTGAAACTTTTTGGGTTAAAAATTCAACTGTCTTTTAAACAATTTCTCTTTTTGGTTGAAAATTCAACTGCTTGGTTACAATTTGAAGTACTTTGATAAAAATTTATCTTTTTTAGCTGAAAATTCATCTATTTTGTTAAAAATTCATCTTTGCTGGTCGAAAATTCAACTGTTTTGTTAAACATTCATTTTTTTGAATAGAAAATTCCTTCTCGGGTCCAAATTCATCTTTTTCTGTAGAAGGTTAATCTTTCTTGATTGAAAATGAACTTTTTTGTTAAAACTGGAAATTTTTGGGTTAAAAATTCAACTGTCTTTCAAAAAATTCCTCTTTTTGGTTGAAAATTCAGCTGCTTGGTTACAATTTGAAGTACTTTGATAAAAATTCATTCTTTGGTTAAAAATTTATATTTTTTAGCTGAAAATTCATCTATTTTGTTAAAAATTCATCTTTGCTGGTCGAAAATTCAATTGTTTTGTTAAACATTCGTCTTTTTGAATAGAAAATTCCTCCTCGGGTCCAAATTCATCTTTTTCTGTAGAAGGTTAATCTTTCTTTGTTAAAAATGAACTTTTTTGTTAAAACTGAAACTTTTTGGGTTAAAAATTCAACTGTCTTTTGAAAAATTCCTCTTTTTGGTTGAAAATTCAACTGCTTGATTACAATTTGAAGTACTTTGATAAAAATTCATTTTTTTGGTTAAAAATTTATCTTTTTTAGCTGAAAATTCATCTATTTTTTTAAAAAGTTATCTTTGCTGGTCGGAAATTCAACTGTTTTGTTAAACATTCGTCTTTTTGAATAGAAAATTCCTCCTCGGGTCCAAATTCATCTTTTTCTGTAGAAGGTTA
>JAUMHM010000005.1:4725577-4742096 GCA_032362435.1 Melikaiella ostensackeni
TATCATTTTAAGACTTCAAAATTTTTTCTTGGTGATTTTTTAACAATTTAAATTCAACATTATTCAGTTTTTCCATTTTCAAGAATCTGTGTTTTAAATTGTTTTCGATTTCCAATGTTTCAATTTCATGCACTAATAAATTGAGATTTTTCGTCAGTAATCGCTTCCAATTTAAAATTGTTTCTCTTTAAAAACTGAAAATTGAAATTATATCATTTTAAGACTTCAAAATTTTTTATTGGTGATTTTTTAACAATTTAAATTCAAGATTATTCAGTTTTTTCATTTTCAAGTATCTATGTTTTAAATTGTTTTCGATTTCCGAAGTTTCAATTTCATGCATTAAAAATTTGAAATTTTTCGGCATTAATCGCTTCCAAATTGAAATTGTTTCTCTTTAAAAGCTGAAATTCAAAATTGTATCATTTTTAGGCTTTAAAATGTATTCCTGGTCACTTTCTAACATTTCAAATTTATGGTTTTTCAGTTTTTTCATTTTCAACAATTTATTTAAAAAAATTTTCAATATCTTTGACTATCATCAGAAAAAATTTCTTTTGTAATTCTTTCATATAAAATTGTGCAATTTTTCATAGAATTTTTAATACTGACTCTTCTAAAATTTTCAATTTTTAACGTTTACCATTTGAGATTATTCAATTTTTACCGCTTAGAATTGATGACCTATAAACAATCAATTTGAAAAATCTTTGATTCTTTATTTTTGCTATCAAGATTGGAAAGTTTAAAATGAAATTGCACTTTTCTGGACTTCAAATTTCAATAATTTTGCAACACAAAGCGCCTAAATTTAGAAATTTTCCGAGACTGAACGCCTTCAAATTGAAATGATTATTACTTGGTTTAGAAGATTAATTCTCAAATATTTCAATTTTTTCGGCCTTACACCTTTTTACTGTTTTAGTAAATAGTTTATATGATAGTAGATAGTTATTTACTATAATATCCCGTAGATTTGGTTATGCATTTTTCTAGATTTATCGACAAGTTGAACGTGAACTGAAATAACCCAAACAGTTTGTGAAACGATTACGATAACAATAAACCCAAATAAACTTTAAAAAAGTTGAATAATTTTGGGGGTAGTAGTAAGTTGAAAAATTGTGAAAAATCTTTTTTTCATGGATATTTTTCTACAAAATGATTGAAATAAAAATCAAAATACTACTCTAATTATACCGATTTTGAAGTCTTTCTTATAACGTCACTACAATCTTTCATTATGATTACTAAACTTCAACATTATACTATAATTTTGGACACATAGTTTTCGTGTATGGTTGTTTTGTTAAAAATATTATGTAACAGTTCGTAACATTTTCCCGAAACTCCTCTCCCCAAAAACTGTTATGTAATTTATGGTTGGCCCCTAACGGTAATTAGAAAATTAGCTAAAATTCTAAGCATTAGAACTGGAAATCACATTTCAATTTTTTATCTTCAAAATTGAAAAACAAGTCCCCAAGTTTAACGAACTTGATGCTCATTAGTGTACGCACTAATTGCAGGTGTAACTTACTCCATTATATGTACGGACTATATCTTTTTCTAGAAATTCCACGGAAATAAAACCTGTCTAAGTACAACAAGCTTTTGCCACCTTAAAGAATCTTCTTTTGGAACTAGATTGCTTTTTGCTTCCTCATAGAGGAAGCTTTATAATGGTAACAATTTCTACAATTTTTAAATTTGTTGAATTAAACGTTCCTTAATAAAATAATGTCTAATACAATGTTCTAAGCAATTGCCGGGATGTGTGTGTGTGTGTGTCACACTTTCGTGTGAATACAATAACTTGAAGACAATTGTAGATATATTAATGAAATTTAGAGGACTTATTTTTAGAACTAATATCTGAAAACTGACCGAAGGATTTCTAAAAATAATCATTACAATTTTTTAAGCACTTCATAATATTTTGAAAATGGGTTTCTTATAGTAAAAGTTTTTTCATTCACATAATTCAAAGTTGATGCAATAATATAAAAGATTCCTTGTCTTGATACGAATCGATTGACCTAAACATCAATACATTTCATTGAAGATTAAGGAATCTATGATCATTTATAATATTTTAAAAATCAGTTTTATAATAAAACTCTTTCCATTAACATGATTCAAAGTTGATGCTAGAATAGCAAAGACTCCTTGATTCGAGACAAATCGATTGACCTATAATATTAATACATTTCACTGGAGAGTAAGGAAGTTATGGTCATTTGAGTCATTTATAGTATTTGAAAAACCTGATTTCTACAGTATAACTTTTTTCATCAACATAGTTCAAAGTTGATGCCAAAACAGAAAAGATTTCTTGATTCGAGGCGAATTGATTGACCTACTTGCATTTTTGTATTTTTACTTCCTCCATGAGGAAGCAAATATATTTGCTAATTATTCATAATGAGGAAACGAAGTGCTCATTAAAGATGAGTACCTTACAATCATAAATACAAAGTGGTAACACCCGAAACCGAATTCACAGCTGGTTTGGAATGATATACCTATAAAATTTCAAAAATTTTCATTGGAATTTACATAAATTCCTCTGGAATTTTTAAATCTTAAATTTTTTATTTTCCTCTTTGATCAAAACGCCTCAAAATAAAAAATTTTTTCTCTTAAATTCAATAGCCTTACAATTTCGATTCATTCAAAAATTGGAAATTCTTTTATTGAAAGGAAAAATTTTGATTAGCTTCGATTTTTTGATTCCTCATAGAGAAAGCCTTGTAAATCGTAACAATTTCGAAAAATTTTAATTTGTTTCATTAAACGTTCCTCAATTGAAAAATGTTTAGTGCAATGTTCTAAGCAATTTTCCGGATTTTGTGTGTGTGTGTGTGTGTGTGTGTGTGTGTGTGTGTGTGTGTGTGTGTGTGTGTGTGTGTGTATGTGAACACGATACTTGAAGACAATTGTAGATAAATTAATGTTTGGAGGGCTTATGGTATTTTCACAACTAATACCTGAAAACTGACCGAAGGATTTCTAAAAATAGTCGTTACAATTTTTTTTACAGTCAAAATGTTTTCATCAACATAATTTTAAGTTGAAGCAAGAATAGAAAGTACCTTTTGATTCGAGACGAAGTGATTGACCTATATTTTCAAATAATTATACATATAATATGACATTTCGCGCCTCTTCCTCAAGATCAAAGTATAGTTGTTAAAAGTCATTACAGTGATTACGTATCAAACGAATTATATTTGGGAAATGAATTACAGAAATCAAGTTTTACTTAAAATCGCATTTGCAAATGCTCCTTGTGTTGAAATAACAGGCCTGTCATAAAAACGAGCGAACGTAGCAGAACTTTCTGTCCAACCCGCAAGTTCTCTTAATCGTATCAATAGCAATGCCTTTTCGCTTTGCTGCTGAGGTCGCAGCATGGCGCGTACTGTAAGCGTCAAAAATGTTAGTATCAACGCTGCTGTCTTTGAGAACTTTCTTTATAAATCGGCTCAAAGATTGGCTAGAGACAGTTGCGTGCGGTTTCCTGAGAGCGATGAACAGCTTTGTCTCAGTAACCCGTAAATCTTTAGTCTTTTCTAAATAAACCTCTAAGGTTGAAGCTACACAAACAATCTCGTTTTGCTTATAATAAGGAATAACCAATGTAGGCTGAGTCTAATTGACCCGCGAAGTCTTAATTCTGTCAGTTATCTTAATTCGAATAGAATCATTATGTCTTTCAATATTTCGGATATCAATTAGAGCAAGAGTCTACATGCGGTGAGCCGTATTTAAGGCACAGAGAGTGATTAACTGAAAAGTGAGCTTTTCTAAAGAAAGATTAACCATGGAACCCCATCTGCTTATGTGGTCAAAAACAAGCTGAGGATCCCATGTTGGGTCATATCTAGGCTCAGTAGGTCGAAGATTCGCTAGACCCTTAAAAAGCCTTTCAACTCGGGCATCTTCGCCCAATTCTGGACCGTGCGAAAGAGCAATAGCAGAACGACAACTATTAAGAGTATCTACAGATGCGCTTCCTTTAAATTCCTTAGACATAAATTCTATGACCCGTGGAATATTCGATTCGTACATATCTGTATTATTTCGTAGACAAAACGACCACCACTTTTTCAAACAGGAATCATACTGCTTGATCGAAAAATCTGACAGGGAAGACATCATGATTGTAAATGCTTCTTCCGGAACACTTTTTCTTGCAAGCGCTTCCCGGAGAGCACACCGGCAATCAGGGTAATCTTTTCCCAAAGTGGATGAGCCTGTCTCTTCAGAAAACGTAAAAGATTAAGATTCGGATTGAAATAAATTGGATCAGAAATTAAGAGAGAAGAGAAAAGAGGGAACCATGGCTGAGCTGGCCAAAGTGGTACAACAACTATCCCTCTAGCCGAATCATCAATGATCTTGCTAAGCGCACGCAAAATAATTGCGAATGGAGAAAAAGCATAGAAAAAATCCTTGCTCCAATCCAGAGTAAAAGCATCAACTGCTATCGACCCAGGGTCTCTAAACCAAGAAATAAAACGTTGACATTTTGGGTCAACTCAAGTCGCAAATAAATCGATTTGTGGATCACTAAAACTTTGACAAATTACTTGGAATGCAGCATGCGATAAAGGAGTATTCTGTTTCTGGTTCTAACCGCCTGGATTCGAAATCAGCTTCAACGTTAACCTGGGATCGAACATAAGAAGCAAAGATCCAAAGTCCCCTTTGCTCGCACCACTCCCAAATCATCTTGGCCAATAAACTAAGTTTCGGAAACTGAATACCACCCATATTATTGATATAAGCAATGGCGGTGGTGTTATCTATCCTTAATAGGATGTCACCATTTTTCAGGTTGCTAGCAAAGCATGTAAGTCCGAAAAAAGCTGAAAACAACTCAAGATAATTTATGTGACGCAATTTCTCTTGTTCACTCCAAAAACCGTACGTTCGGTGGCCATCAGAGAAAACACCCCAACCTGATCTTGATGCGTCGGAAAAGATCTTTAAAACAGGTTGAAATTGGGAAATAGGTCTTATTACACAGTCAATATGATCCAGCCACCACTGAGAATCCGAATTTAACTTAGCTGAAAGGGTCATATACGCGTCAAAATTACCGTTACTAGATTTCAGAGCCAAAAACTTTTCCCTTTCAAACTCCTTCATATGAACCCAGCCGTATGTTAATGCTGTGCAACTTGCACCTAAGGTACCTATGAAGGCTGCGAACTTTCTAATACTGCACTTGTTCGATTTAGAAAACTTCTTAATCTGCAGTTTTACTCTCTCTTTCTTGTCTTGCCGAAGTTCAATAGTCATATTCTGAGAATTATAGACAAACCCCAAGTATTTACCTAAAATAGGCGGAACTAACTAAATAATAAAATAAAAAATAAAACTATTTAATCTACGCAAGTTCAAAATCAATCGATCCGAACCGTCGGATTCAGGGACAACGAAAATTCGAGATAAAAATTGCTTAGGATGAGGATCGCATTTTTCTATCGCTCCTTTGCCCAATAGAATATTAATTAAGCTACGAATGTTTAATCTTTCTTGTGCAGACCAAGACGATTCAGTAGGAGACTGCTGTATGTATTCTTCAAAATTAAGCTTCTGCGGATCAAGGTTTCATCGTGTTGGAGATCTGCCAAAAGTTTCATTACGCCATGAAAAAATTTTAAAAACTGTTTTTTCTCCGGTGGATTAGACTTCAAAACTAGTTCTATAGTTTTGCTAACTCCAGCGAGCGATGCAGTCTTTTCCTGCTTTTCTATTATTCTTTCATCCCTTTTCTGAATCGTGCTGTCTACAGCAGCCTTAGCCTCCAATATCAATTGGGGAGGATCCATCATTAAACAATTTACGGGAGGAGGGAAATTCTTTTGTAATTTTTTCCTCTTATCTGATGGAAGACCTTTAATTATAATATCAGTCCAGATTTCAACTAAGTGATCACGAACTGCAGGAGCTGAAACTCGATCAGGCGCCAGCCTTTCGCCAAAAATCTGCAGATCTTGTTGTTCAACATCAGATGAACGAACTGGCGACTTTATGTCACAATCTGGCGGTTTCTCACTAACTAAAGCAAGAGAAGCGACTTGATCAATGGATTTATCCAATTTATCCGCGTCATTATTTAAATCACATTCCAAAAAATATCGGAAAAAGTATGGTAACGCCAATAACACCATTTCGTTATTAATCGTTATCTACCAACTGAAAAGATGTAAAAATTATGACCAAAAAAAGCAAAAGAAGCAGAAGGATTTCAAAGATTTTTTGCTGATGAGTTTGATTTTATTTGAAATTTCAGTGGGACTATTTGTAAATTTGTGTATTTTTTGTAAGTTTGTATTTTTTAATTTTCAAAAATAAAATTTTAAATTAATAAAAATAATTTTTCAGTTTTTTTAGAATGTAAAAAAGAGCAACAATGATTATGACCATTTATTTCAAAATGTTTCTAGCTATAATAATGTATAGTAATATAATAATGCTTCCTCCATGAGGAAGCAAATGCATTTGCTACCAGAAAGCGAAGTGCCCATAAAACGAGCATCATGTATAAATTAAAACAAAGTGGACATACTCGAGATCGAATTCACAGCTAGTTTCAAACTATTTTTTTTTTCTAAATTTAGTTGTCCATTTAACTATTCCTTTGATCATAGAAGTCTTTATTCAAAAATTGGTTTTTACACTCCCACTCCTAATTCTGTATTCAACACGCGTTCATAATTAGGCAACAGATTAGTGATGTAATAATATCCCGCGTAATTCTCTCATCATACACAATGGTAGTCTGAGAATGAATAAACATAATGGAACCGAATCAACTAATCAAACAATAGTCACAATTGTTCGTCTATTGAGAAGTGTATTCTCGCTGCTTATAATTATTATTCAAGTCTATTTTGTCTCCTTTTTTAAATAAATAATAATTGAAGGTTCACCGTTAGCATCAAAATCAGCTTAAGATGCACTCTAATTAAGATTAAATGAGAGAAGAAAATCTACAAATGGTTTTTTCCTGAAGGGAAATTTCTAATATATATATGGCTGAATATTCAACTTAAGCTTTTTATGAATATAAAACTATAAGAAGGTTTTAAATGGACTCAAAGTCTAGGAGCATTTTTGATAAAAGAAGCCTTTAAAAAGTTTTGACTGAGGGGCTTTTGGCTTCTTTTTTCTTTTAAAGTCAAATATGATAAAATGTTGACCTCAATTTTTAATAATATCCCATTCCAACTAAGACAAGATGTTATTTTACTTAACTTGTAAGATTCTCAGATTAAAAATGTTATCACAATTGTTTAGATTTATTGAATAATTGGGATATGAAATTGGTCAAGGACAAGGTTTTCAATGTAATATAAGTTGTGTTTCGAGCATCTCTGAAATTTTGCAATATCTTGTGATAAAGTCAATGAATTTTCTTTATGAAAAAGGCGAAGCAATAAAGTAAGAGATACAGGTGCTTGGAAAAGTGTTGGCTCATAATTCGCAATTTCCAAGCTATTCTTCGGATCCTGCCACTGCTATTTTCTCATATAAACATCTTCCCTTCCTACCCCATTTTCCTACCCTCTTTGCCAACTTTCTTCCCCTTAACAATTTTTCTTAATTTTTATCGATTTTATTGCTCAGAATTTTCTCTTAAATAAGGAAAACTTTCTGGATTGAAAAATCGCCAAACCTAATTTTATATTCAAAAATTGTTAAGAAACCTGGAAGTTTGTGTATGTGTTCTTTGCAACCTAAAAAAAAGTTTTAGGCTTGAGAGCTAAAATTTAAAAAAACCGGATATTATATTTAATCCGGTATTCTCCAGAAAATTTAGACAATTATGTATTTGTTATTGATTCTGATGAGGACCTTTTTGAGACCAGGAAAAACCGGGAAATGAAATTGAATTTATTTTTTGACCGGAAATATTACAAATTTTTAGAAGGAAAATCTGTCCAATCACTTGGAATATCACAAATTTCATATGTCATGATATAATGTCATTTGAAATAAGTTCAATTTCAACTTTTTAATGTTAAGTTTAATTGTTAACTCTTTCAATTATAAAATTATTCGGTTTACAATGCGTGGTTCTAAAATACTTGACTTGAAAAGTTTTCATTTTTGGCCTTCATTTTCAAGCGTACATTTTCAAGTGTACATTTTCATTTTATAAAATTTTTAAACGCAATTTTAAAAACTTAAACAATTCAAAAATAAAAGCTTTTTAATTTCATGATTTTTTATGGAAAATGTTTGAAGTTGATCAACTGTGAATATGACTTAATTAATGATTGATAATTAAACGCTTTCATTAAATTTTGAATCCTATTCAAATATTGTTTCAGTCTAAAATATTCCATTTTCAAGCCATTCAATTTGAAATTTTTTAATTGAAGAGAAATAATTATTCTTTAATATTTAATAATATTTGACTGTTCATTTAAAATGAGCAATTATAAATCAAATACTGAAAAGTGAAATGTTTGAAATAGAAAGCCTTGAATCATTAAAATTTCAGAGTGCTTAATTCAAACTTCAAACGTTACAATTTCGATTGTTTCATTTTTTAAATATTTAATTTGTGAGTGAAAGTTTTGAATTTTGATTTATAAATAACAGAGGAACAATTATTTCACCATTCTAATCTTAAAAGAAAGGAAAGCAATGTTGGAATTTAATTTTTTCCGGCATTAGAAGAGAGTAATTTTTTTACATTTTTATTGAGTGTAAAACGAGGAAATTTTAGTTAGTAATTTCTGTTGAATTGGCAGAGGGACATTTTATATTTTCAAGATTCTTATCCAGTTGGAAAAGAGGAAATTTTAATTTTCAATATTTTATGAATTGGAAAAAGGATAACTTTTTATTTTACAAATTTTTATCGAGTTGGAAAGGAGAAAACTTGGTTTTGAAATTCTTTTTTAATTGCGAGAGAGACATTTGTTTATTTTTAAGATTTTGACAGAGCTGGAAAGAGTGAAATTCTTGTGATTTCTTTTTTTTCCGAAATTGGAAGAAGGAAATTTTGTCTTCTTAACATTTTTATTCAGTTGGAATGGAGGAAATTTTGTTTTTGAATTTTTCATGAATTATAAGAGGCACTTCTTTCGATTTTAACATTTTTATTGAGTTGGAAAAGACGAAATTTCAATTATTTTTTTCTTATCTGAGATGGAAGGGGCGAAATTTTGGTTTTCAATTTTTACTGAAGTAAAAGAGGGAAATTTTTTATTTTTAAGATTTGTATAGAGTTGGAAGGGAAGAAACTTTAGTTATTTTTTTCTTCTTAATTGAAAGAGGCAATTTTTTTTTAACATTCTATTGAGTTGAAGGGGCGAACTTTTTATTTTGAATCTTTCTTCTAAATTGAAAGAGGGTAATTTTTTTAACATTTTTAATGAGTTGAATGTAGGCAAATTTTATATTTTTACAATTTTTATTGAGTTTGAAACGAGGAAATTTTACTTTTTAATTTTTATTGAATTAGCATAGGGATACTTTATATTTTTAAGACTTTTATGGAGTATAATAATAATAATATTATTATTATTATTATTATTATGAATGTAGAGTTGGAAAGGAGGTAATTTTGGTTTTCAATATCTTATGAATTCCAAGAAGGATAATTTTCAATTTTAAAAATTTTTATCGAGTTGGAAGGGGAGAAATTTGGCTTTTTAATTTCTTTTTTAATTGCAAGAGAGACATTTGTTTGTTTTTATGATTTTTTTAGAGTTGGAAGGGGCAACATTCTTGTCAGTTCTTTTTTTCTGGATTTGAAGTGGGAAATTTTTTCCTTTTAACATTTTTATTGAGTTAGAATGGAGAACATTTTGGTTCTCAATTTTTCCTGAATTGGGAGAGGCACTTTTTTGTTTTTGATATTTTTATTAAGTTGTAAGGGACAAACTTTCGGTTATTTATTTTCTTTCCTGAATTGGGCGAAAGACATTTTTCATTTTCAACATTTTATTGAGTTGAAAGGAGGAAATTATGGTTCTTAATTTTTTCTTAATTGGATGGGGCACTTTTTTTGTTTTTAACATTTTTGTTGAAACGGAAGGGATTAAATTTTTGTTATTTTTCTCTTCTGAATTACAAAAGACCATTTTTCCAATTTAACATTTTCACTGAGTTTGAGGAAAGCATTTTTTCTTTTCCATTTTTTCCTGAATTGGAAGAGGGAAATTGTTTACTTTCAACATTTTTATTGAGTTGGAAGGGAAAAAATTTTCGTTTTCAATATTTCTGAATTGGAAGCCGGACATTTTTTGTTTTTTAAATTTTTATCGAGTTGGAATGGAGGAAGCTTTGGTTCCAATTTTTTCTGAATTGGAAAAGGAAAATTCTTCTTATTTTTAAGATTTTTTCCAGTTGGAAGAAAGAAAATTTTGGTTTTTAAATTTTTCTAAGCTGGAAGAGACACTTCTTTTGTTTATATCATTTTTATTGAGTTGGAAGGGGGGAAATTTTGGTTAATAATTGTTTTTCTGAATTGGAAGGGCCCATTTTTTTCTTTTTTACATTTTTATTGAGTAGTCGAAAGGCAAATTTGATATTTTCAACAGATGAAAGGGCGGAAAATCTTTATTTTCAATTTTTTATTGAATTAGAATTTATCAATTGAAAAGTGTTAAAAGCTTCCATTTAATACGTGTAAGTCATTGAGGGTTTCAATTAAAAATTTCTGAAATAAAAATTTGTTAAGCTTCAATTTTAAAAGTTCAAATTCCAAAAAATGACACTTTTAATGCTTTAATTTGTAGTTCAGTTTTGATTACATCAAATTAAAAAATTTTCAATTTTGAGAGTTAGAATTTTTAAACTTTGATGACCGTGAAAAATTTTTGCGAACCGGGGAAAACCTGGGAATTTTTTTCCTCCATTAAAACGGTCACCCTAAGTGTCCCATTGTTTCGAAATACTCCCATTTTATTTCATTTAAATTTCATTGGGTTTTATGAAGTAATGCAATAATAATTTTTTAATTTAAAAAATTTTTCTCGAGATTTCTCACATTCAGTGCGGATTTATTTCTGGGTTTGAAGAGTAGACCAACATTCGAGTTGCTAGAAAGTATTCTGGCAAAAGTAAAAGGAATTTGTGCACATCACATGTCTGCCTCGTGTAGAATTTCCGAGATCGTGACCTATTTTTATCCTTACAAGCACAAAGCTTTTTTTAAGGGCGTTACGTTGGTATTTGAGATATATATGACATAGCAACCTGGAAAATGCTGCTGGTTTTCCTGTAGATTTTTCACATCCCAGCCTGTTATAAAAGTCTCCTGGAGTTATCTTGCATAACTGTAATACACTTATCCTGAAGACAGAGTGCGAAAAAGAAACATTGAATCCATGATAAAAGAACTGACATAAATATACCATTACGAAAGAGTATCCCATAAAAAACATTGCTTCATGTAAAAAAAAAAAAGAAAAAAAGAAGAGAAGACATTGAAGGCATAAGAGGAAAATAATAGAAGCAAATGCTTAAATTTAAAATAGATAAATTTCAGTGATGGGTAAATTATTCTTTAGAAGGAACTAGTTATCGTTACCGTTACATCACGAAAAAAGTAATTAGTTATCGTTATCGTTACCGATTCAAAAGTAACTATCGTTACTTTTTGAGTTACTTTTGTATTTTAGAAATATATATCCAAATCATTCTCACAAAACTTTAACTAAGCAATATGCATTTTGAACCTAAAATGGAGTGGTTATATTTTTATTTGAGAAATGAATGTTTACTCAGAGAAAATGTTAACAAAATCGTTATTTTTTCAACGAAAAAGATGAATTTTCAACTAACATGATGAATCTTCAACCAAAAAAACAAAAACATTTTTAGCGAAGTAGTTCAACTTTCAATCAAAAAAGATGAATTCTCAATGAAAAAGGTAACAAAATACATGAATTATTTTCAATTGAAAGAATTAATTTTGACCGAAAAAAATGAATTCTTTAAAAAAATGTCATAGTTGATATTTCAACCAAAAAATATTTCTATTTTAAATCGATAACAGTTACATTCACTTAAAAAACATTTTTTAAACAAAATAGTTGAATTTGCAGTCAAGACAGAAAAAAAAATCAACCAAATTGTTCATTTTGAGCAAAAAGGCGAATTTCCAACAAAAAAGTTGATTTTCAGCCAAATAATAAAATTTCTATCCGAAAAAGTTTAATTCTCAATGAAAAATGTAATATTTTAAATTTCAACCAAAAAAGACGAATTTTCAACAAAATAGTTAAATTTCAAAACAAAAAAGGTGAACTTTCAACCAAGAACAGAATTTTTTACCAAAAAAAAACGAATTTTGAACAAAATGCATGTATTTCCAACTAAAAAAGATTAATTTTAACCAAAAATGGGATAGTTGAATTTTTAATTTAAAAAATCAATTTTTAACGGAAAAAGATGAATCCTCAACAAAAAATTTAATAGTTGATATTTCAACCAAAAAACAGTTCAATTATAAATCAAAAATAGTTATATTCAACAAAAAAAAAAAGAATTTTCATCAAAATAGTTGAATTTTCAGTCAAGAGAGAAATAAAATCAACCAGATTGTTAACATTTCAAGCCAAAAAGGCGGGTTTTCAACAAAAAAGTTGATTTTCAACCGAATAATAAAATTTCTATCCAGAAAAGTTGAATTCTCAATGAAGAATGTAATATTTGAATTTTCAACCAAAACTTTAATTTTTTGAATTTTCTTCAGTATACTTAAATTTTGTTCAATTTGTCTTAAATTCTGTTCAGTTCGCTCTGAATTATGTTCACTCCCATTTTTTTCAATTCGACGAAAAGTTTTTTAATTTTTAAAATTTTGTTCAAATCGCTCGCGTTTTTATGAATTTCGTTAAATTCGCTTGGATTCTTCTAAATTCACTCCAATTTTACGGAAATCGATGGAATTTTTTGGATTTTCTCAATTCATGTGAATTGTTTTAAATTTGTCTCAAATTATTTTGAATTGATTCTGAATTCTCATGAATTTATCCTGAATAGAAAATATTACTTTATTCAATATTATTAAATATTTAGTTAAGATTCATTCAGAAAATTCATAAATATTTCAGAAGATTTAAAAAATTTCACAAAGATTTCAAAAGAGTTAACAAAGTTTTTTAATATTTCACAACGATTGCAATGATTTCATTAAGATTTAACAAATTTCATAAAGGGTTCAAAGATTTAAAAAAATTTCAGAAGATTAAAAAAATTTTGCAAAGAGTTCAAAGTTTTAAAAATATTTTAGAAGATTTCAAAGATTTCGCAAAGAAAGAAAAGATTTCAAAAGAGTTACATTTTTTTAAAAAAGTTTCACAAAGATTTCAATGATTTTATAAAGATTTCAAAAATGTCACCAAGATTTAACAAAGTTTTTAAATATTTTACGAAGAATTCAATAATTCTAAAAGATTTCGAAGATTTCAGAATATTTCGAAGATTTTGAACATTTCAGAGAGATTTTTAAATTTTCAAAAGAGTTAAGAAAGTTTTCAATTATTTCACAAAAATTTCAATGATTTCATAATGATTTCGACAATTTCACAAAGATTAAAAAATTATCAAAGATTTTCAAAGAGTTATCAAATTTTTTTAATATTTCACAAAGATTTCAAAGATTCCGAAAGATTTAAAAATATTTCAATTGAGAAATTTTAAATTAAATGCCCTTAAACTGCAAAATTGAAAATTTTAAACTTTTATTAATTGAACAGTTCATAGATTTCTGGCTGAAGAATATAAATCGACACTATCATTTTCACTGCTCTAAGATGTACTATAGAATAAATAAATAAAAAAATTCAATATTTAAAACTATCTTATTTCAAGCAATTTTAAATAAGCAAGATTGGAAATTAATGATTTTATTATTTTTTTAATTGAGCACTTTTTGAATTTGAAGATAAATTATTTTTATTTTAGGTCAATTCAAATTAATAATGTTTCAATTGTTATTTATGAATAAAATTCAACACTTTCACTTTCAAATGAACAATTTTTAAAATGTAACAATTAATATTGTAACATTCAAAGTCTCAATGTAACACTCTTAAATTTCAACGATTCAAGGCTTTCTATTCCAAACAATTTATGTTTAAATCGTTTAGTTTCGAATATTTGACTCATAATTGCGGATTTTTAATGTACGGTCAACTATTGCTAAACATTAAAAAAATTATTCATTTTTTGTTTTGAATAAAAAATTTCAAACTGAGTGGTTTTAAAATGAAATATTTCAGACTAGAAATATATCAATTGGATTCGAAATAAAATTAAAGCGTTTCATTATGTATCTATTAATTTGAAATCATTTAAAAATTGAAAATAGTTTGGAAAGGTTCAATCGGACGTTTACATTTATTTAACTACTAAGGCTCTCGAACTGAAATAGTTCAATTTTTATCTTCATAACCTGTAAATTTTCTAATCTTGAACTGATTCAGAATCGTTTTGTAAAATAATTAATTAATTTATATTCACAGACGACCAACTTAAAAACGTTATTTATCAAAAAAATTCAATCTCAAACGTTTTCAATTTTCAGTTGTTCAAGTTTTCAAAACTGCATTTCAAAATTCTTCAAATTGAAAATGTACGCTTAAAAATGAAAACGTAAAATAGAAAATTTTTGAAGTAAAAGATGTTAAAATCACGCATTGCAAACTAAATGATTTCATAATTTGAAAAAGTTAGCAGTTGAAACTAACATTCAACAAAATTTAAATAGAACTTATTTTAAATTGCATTGTATCGTGTGTTATGAAATTCAAGATATTTCAAGTGATTGGGTAAATTTTTCTTCTAAAAATTTGTGAAATTCCCGGTCAAAAATGATTCACTGTCATTTTCCGGTCCAACGGCCACCCTGTTATTCTTTTATTATTCGCGATTCAGAATTACTTTGCTATAAATTCATAGAAAATTTACTTTTGTACAGCGAATAGTTCACAAAATTATTAGAGAATGTAAAATTAATGGAAGAAAAATTCATTCATTTAATTTTATCTCAAATCGAAAATATATATAAAATTCAAGACCGTCAATGAAAATCTACTGAGTGCAATTATTCGTGATGAATGAATGAAAAACTTATCAGTACGTGATTCTGAATCACGCTCTATCTTAGTCACACATAAAATAGATACGTTTATCAATCATTTATTTTTCGGTGATAAAAAATAAACGAGTATTTGGTGATTAAAGAAGAATTACGTATAGTATTTAGTATTGGTCCCTTTAACAATTTTCCTGAGTAACTTTTCTGGGATAGGTAAACTCTAGACAGTTTCACGGGAATAATTTTTCTGAATAGGTTTTCCCAGAAAGTTTTCCTTGAATTTTGCGGGAAATTATAACTTTGATTGGTTCCCCTACCCTATATCCGAACTTTCACCCGAATTTTCCGGGATTTTCTTAAATTTTCTCGGGTCTTTCCAGGAAAATTTTCAAGTGCGTAGTAAATATTGCCTAGCGAAATAAGCTTGATTAATCTGGGCACTAAAATTTCTAGATGACCATATCGTTGAGGAAAAGTTGTAACAACCGAAAGTCAAACGGAGAGGGTGAACTTTTTTTACATGACAGGAGGGTAGAATCATCAACTTCAGTATCTTCTGTCCTTCATTTAACCTGTCCGCCCACTAAAAATTAATGTTTGCCAAGGTACGACGCATTGATTTTACGTCAACGGGGGCTTTTGCTCATTCACACCCTCGGCCTACACCCTCTCCCCCTATCCCAATTCATCTCGCAACCCATCAACGAATATTCACTAAGCTTAACCCCGTCCGCTTCCAAATTTTCCGACACCAGCCTGATAAAAATGCGCTTTTTATCACATTGAACCCGAGACCCTTACATCTGCCCTTTTTCCACAAGGCACTTAGATTAAATTTATTTTGCTTGAATACTGAAAGAAAAATACAAAAATGGAGGTTCTTATACGCACGAAAATCGAGTTGACCACCTCGTGTTATTTTTCCAAAAGAATTTTCTACCCAATCAGAATTTTTTGAGTTAATACAATCAGTTTTTTCGAAACATTTTTTTAGAGTGCATCTAGTCGTCCCAAAAAATTGGGGGAGCTGGTAAAGGGGATGGACCAGTTGTCCCACATTTTCGGAACGACTAGTCAAATTTATGAAAAATATTCAAGTACTCATCCCGAATTTCGGGACGACGAGACACTTGGTTTTTTTTTAAATCAAAAAACGAACTTTCTACTAGGGTTAGATTGTGGAAAATACATCCTTTATTCCTCCTTTATTTGTTTATACTCTCTCCCTTTCACGGATTTGAGAGTCTTTACAAAACCTTACATGTTATCTTATCGACAATCCTTATATACTACCTTACCAACTATTTCTTACCTATCGTCTTAAACACTATTCATAATCCTAGATGCTTGCGGCCTTGCCCTGGGCTTCCGTTTCCTCTTTCCACTACCAATATACAGGTAAAAATTAAGACTTTATTCCTCAACAGTACATCATTA
>JAUMHM010000005.1:4753437-4764198 GCA_032362435.1 Melikaiella ostensackeni
AAAAAAAAAGTGTTTCGGACCGGAACAAATGATTATCTCGGAAGTCTTTTGATTTTTTCATCTAAAAAAATTTGTGGATATTGAGGACATAAAAAGGTATACTTTCACCAAGTTTCGTCAGAATAAAATTATTTTTGCGGAAATGAAAAATAAAAAACGAAAAAAAAAAACACGGTTTCTCACTTTTTACTCGGACATTTTGAGGTTATGTGAAGAAGTCATGCATACAAAAGTTGTACATTTTTTTATAATCTATATGTTTTCTATTGAACACTTTTTTCTCTGACGTAAACTTTCGCCGAAAATCACAATAATACTATTTTAACTCCTTTTCACCCCCCCCCCCCCAATCAACCCCGCCACACCCCTGCTCTCGCATTAATTTTTTTTTATGTCTATTATAATCCACTTCACCATTTCCAATTGTCCAAGTGCTGTTAACAAATTTTCTTTTTCCCAAAGTGTAATTTGCCTGGACTACATCGCAAGCCATACCCGAAACCCGACATAAATTCAGAGTTGAGTGTAAACTAAATTTGAAATTGTAAAATTTAGAACTTTCAAACTTGAAACTGTTTTCATTACCATGGATCTAATTGAAAGAACTCACTAACTAGAGTTTGAGATTTGGTAGCACAGTTCCACTTGAAGTATTACTTAATTTCGAAAGCTTAAAATTTGAAACTGTATATTTTTTTACAGCTTACGATGGAAATTTTTTAGCTAATGAATGATTCTTTGAGTTGAGAATTGCAATATAATTCCAATTGTAAATCCATAATGTAATTTCGAATTTTTCGAAATTCTGCGTTAAAAATTTTTGAGGGCTCTCAATTTTTAATTTTTTAATTGTCAAGGTTCGAAAATGTTAAATTGTTCAATTACGACAATTTTCATCTTCAAATTGTTGTTCAAGCCTGGAAATTTTCCGTTTAAAATAATTCAATTTGATCATGTTTCAAATTGTAATATTCAACATCTAATGTTTTTATTAAGAAACATATTTCGCGTTGAATTTTGTACGCTTCCAATCTGAAGTCCTATACATTCATACATTTTAATTTGAAATTCTGTACAATTTATAAAATTTTTGAATCTTAAAGTTTCAAATTTTCTATGATCGAAATTGTAACAATGACAATTTCAAAATTCGTCAACTTTAAGTGTACCCAATTTGAAGTCGAAAAACTGGAAAGCTTTCAATTTGAAATCGTCAGGATAATTAAAAAATTTGATTGTTTCAATATAATTATAACTCAAATTAAAAAAATTATTCAATTTTGATAGTTTTTAATTTGAAAAATTTTCATTAGAAATTCCTTCAAATTAAGAGTTGTACAAGCTTGTTCAATGTAGAAATTTTTGAATTTTGAAATTATCAAATTTGAATTTTTTGAAATTTCAATTGATAAAAAGAATTGAAACTCTGTCATTATTCAAATTTTAAATTAATTTCAGATGAAGAGTTCCAAACTCTTTATTTGATTCAAGTTTTCAAATATATGTAACCGATTTAAAATAAAATACATAAAATTTTAAAGATTACATGCCTCCTTCAAGAAAAGAGGTAAGAGAAATGTTTTATTTAAGTTAAAAGAAACAAAAAGGTTTTGAAAAAAGATCCCCGTGACCCAGGGTTAAAGCATTTATATTTCAACGAAAAATTTAAAATTCATTCAGCACTTTGTCCTGAAAGAAATTGATGTTCGTTTATAGCCTGGTTGAAGATAACTCTACTAGGGTAAAGAGTTCGCCAGTCCCTCTTGGACTCAATGCTGTACCTCGAAAGTAGGACACCGGGTGAAGAGGTGAAGATGGATGAATATCTATTCTGCTTCAGAAATATTTCTTTTCTTTTTAAAATCCGAGAATTGAAAAAATTCCTAGTATTTACTGAAGTGTAAAAAAAGCCTGAATTATCCATAAAATTAAAAGTTAAACATTAATTCTAATAATTATAATAGTAATATAAAATTTAAATTTTAATAATCTCGAACAGAAAAAATTTTGAACTTCATTTCTTTGGCTTTTTGGAACTACACTCAACTCTCTATTTAACTCTAGTCTCGGGTACGGCCTGCGATGACCGTGAGGCTCTTCCAAAAATTTCTACGATGTAAACATGTAAGCCGCGTGAGCCATTTCAAATGAGAATACATAATATTAATTAACTGTATTTTGTAAAAATGTAGATTTTTGTTATCATAAAGGATGGACCTTCTTTAATAAAGAAGACTTATTAATAAAAGGATAATTTCCCACGTGTATTTAAAAATAAATGCGAAATATGCACGCGAGTGTTCGAACTGCCCGCTTTGTGGCTACGGCGCTGCTGAACTCCGCTGCGCTCACTTGACCTCTCTCTCGGCGCCTTGGACCTCCTCATTCTTTTTTCTTTAATAATTACATTCAATTTCTAATTTTTTTTCAATTTCATAAGCGAAAATATATTTTAAGAAGTGCAACCTCCCCATTAGATAATTAATAAATTTTGTGATAAAATAAACACTTCTTTTGTGTTGCTTTTTGTTACAAAATTAGAAAGCAGATAATAATAAATCATTTTTATCTCTTTAAGGGCGGTAGAATGACGGAAGATCAAACCCACTACAAATTAATATACTTCAATGCTCGAGGCAGGGCTGAACACATTCGTTATATATTCGCCTACGCTGGTATCGATTACATCGATGAAAGAATTCCCAAAGAACGCTGGCCGGAAATTAAAAAATGTGAGTGTAATCATTGAAATCTATTTTTTTAAATATAAAATCGTAAATGTAATCTAAGAAGGTATGTATTGAAGAATAACTTTTTTAGGTAGAACTAAAAATATTTTGTTTTTAGATAAAAATGTGAAACTTTGATTTTAAGAAAACAACCGAGTAAAAGTGCTTGAACTTGATTCCGACTCGATTTAGTCTTGAGTTCGACTTCAAGGCAGTAATGTCTGGCTGCGTCTCAAAAAATTGAGTCGATACGTCAGATAAAGTCCCACTTTTATGGTCTCAGCCAAGTCGGCGTCAACTTGTCTCAAGACAAACCTTTCTGAACTCAGAAATGAGATAGTTGACAGATGCAAAGGATTCAAATTTATTGAAAAAAGAATGTCCAATTTTTAAATTAGTTGTTTTTAAGAGAATAATTCAGGATTAGCTTCTATGACAGTCAGTAGGAACCTTTTCGTCAGGGCAGGTATAGCTGCCCTAGTCTGTAGGGCTATAGCTGGTCTGTCCGGAGAGGAGAAATTTTCTCAAAAGCCACACGTTACATTTCCACCACCATTTCACTCTGCTCAGCTCGAGAGACCTTGGGTGGTGATCGCACTCGTAAAATAGAATGGGAACTGGAAAGTGGAGGTGGAAAACTCACTTCTGGCAATTGAGCAGTTTCGAGAAAAATTCCTGGAATTTCTCCTCTCTGGACAGGCCTGGGCTATGGGTAACTTTTTACTGTCTCAAGGCATAAAAATTCGACTCAAGACATGAGTATGTCTTGATTGGGGCAATTCAGGTAGGAACCAAGTCGAAAAATTTTTACTCGGGCAATTATGAAAAATTAGTCAAAAAAGGCGGGAGTCGCCTACAAGAAGGGGTTTCGTAGTCTATCAAATTGTTAATAATGTCGCTCAAATCTCCCCCCTCCCTCTATCACTACCTTTTCTCTTATCTCTTTTTCTACCCTACCCTACCCTACCATACGCAATCCTATTCTATCCTATCTTATCCTATCCTATACTGTCCTATGTAGAATTGAGATACAAAAATAAATTTTCTATGTAATAGTTTTCTTTTTAATATTCCTTTGCAACGGTCAATTACCTTCCCCCTTCTCCCCATAATCTCCTCTAACTCCTCCCCCCACTCCCCCTCCCATTTCATCCCCTCTCTTCCCCACCCTCTCATCATTTCCCATCCCAACCCCTAATTTCCCCTACCAACTCCTCATTACCCCTCCCTTCCCATACCAACCCCTCATATCCCGTAATTTCCTCCAACTTTTCCCTATCCCCCTTGTTCCCCCAACCCTCTCGCAATTTTCCTCTCCAATCATCACCTCCCCTCCCCTCTCGGGAAAAGTACGACGGACAAACATCCGACCGAAACCATGAGGCAGGTCTGTCCAGAGAGGAGAAATTTGCTCAAAAGCCACTTGAGCAGTTTCGAGGAAAATTTCTGGAATTTATCCTCTCTGGACAGGCCTGCCATGAGGGTTTCTGCTGGGGGCTACAAAATCCTAATAATATTTTTTTTCGAATTGATGAAATTTCTATATTTTTTTTTATAGCAATGCCTTATGGAATGCTACCAGTGTTGGAAGTCGACGGAAAATTGATATCGCAAAGTAATGCGGTGGCCCGGTATTTGTCACGCAAACACGGACTTACTGGCAAAGATGAGTGGGAGGCTATGCTGTGTGATGTACTCGTTGACACCCTTGGAGATCTCAAACAGGGTAAGGGATAGTATAAGATTCAAAAAATAAAAATAAAAATAAAAATTTTTAGCAATTTTTTTTTGCTTACAAAAAACACATTTTACTTCTGGGAATTTTGAAATTCAATCTATTCAATTCTATCGAAATATTCTGACATCTTTTGAAAATGTTGTGTCATTTGAAAAATTCCCTGAAATTTTTATGACATTTTGCAGAAACACTGGTAAATCTTCTATAATTATTTTTTTGATGTTAATGTTGTCGACCAGATGTAAATGATCCGAGTGTCTTCCCGACGGATGATTTTAAACTCCCAGTCATTTGCAAGATTTCTTCACATCAATTGTTAATTTTTCCCGGTCAATTTAAAAGAGTTGAGATGGTTTGAATGATTTCAAATGACTTTTAAATATTTTAAAAAATTTTAAAGATTTCTGATTTGGAGCAAGGAATTTTGAAAATGGATTATAATTCTGAACTGGAACATCAAATCATTTGTGGTCATAAGGAATACAATTCCGATTTGGAACAGAAAATTTTGTAAAAGAATTATAATTCTGAATTTGTGAATTTGAAAAGGTTCGTTCTCAAATTCCTCTCTTCTAAATCAAATTTAAAATTATTTTCTGAAATTCCCGTTCCATGTTGAAAATTCTCTATTCCAATTCAAATGATAATTCTTTACAAAAATTACCTGTTCCAAGCCAAAATTATATTTATCTACAACATTTTCTATCATATTTCAGAAATATACTCCCTTTTTAGAAAATATGTAAGAGGCAAGTTTCGAATTCCGGCGATTTTTTTTTGTGTAAACAACGATAATTTTCAAATTCAAATGAATTCTAATTTGGAACAAGGAATTTTTCAGATCTTACGAATTCTGACATAGAACAGGGATACTTTTTGTAAATTTTCTTTTTGTAAGTAAGAATTTGAATTATTTTCTAAAATTCATGTTCTATGTCAAAAATTACATATTCCAAGACAAAATTATAATTAATTTCTCATATTCTCTGTTCCAAGTCAAAATTTTATTTATTTATAAAATTTTCTGTTATAATTTAGAAAAATAGTCACTCCCTTTTTCTGAAATTTGAAGGAGAGAAGTTTCAAATTGTTTCGATTTCTAAATTTGGATAGGGATTTTTTAAATTCCTTTCTTCTAAATCAAAATTAAAATTATTTTCCAAAATTCTCGTTCCATGTCAAAAATTCTCTATTCCAAGTCAAATAATAATTCTTTACGAAAATTCCCTGTTCCAAGCCAGAATTATATCAATTTACAACATTTTTATCATATTTTAGAAATATACTTCCTTCTTATAGAATATATAAAAGGCAAGTTTCAAATTCTGTCGATTCTTTTTGCAAAAAACAAGAATTTTCAAATTCAAATAAGTTCTAATTTGTAACCAGGAATTTTCCAAATCTAACGAATTCTGACATGGAACAGGGATTCTTTTTGTGAATTCCCTTTTCATAAATAAGCATTAAAATTATTTTCCAAAATTTCCTGTTCCAAGTCAAAGTTAAATTTATTTATAAAATTTTCTGTTATAATTTAGAAATGTAGTCATTCCCTTTTTCCAAAATTTGAAAGAGTGAAGTTTCAAATTGTGACGATTTCTGACTTGGAACAGGGATTTTTTTTAATTGCCTTCTTCTGAATCAGAATTGATATTCTTTTCCAAAATTGCTGTTACATTTAAAATTATAATTGTTTACGAAAACTCCCTGTCCTAAAGTAAAAATCATCATTTTTAACGAAATTTCTGCTCTAAAGTGAACCTAAAATGACAATTATAATCCTTTATGGAAATTTGCAGTTCTGATTCAGAATTATAATTCTTTTAGAATATTTCCTGTACCAAAGACACAATTAAAATTCTTTATGAAATTCCCTGTTTAAAAGTCAAAATTATTATTCTTTTCTAAAAATCCCTGTCCCAAAGTGAAAATTATAATCCTTTACGGAAATTCCTTATCCTAAAATTCCCTATCTCAAAGTTTAAATTATAGTTCTTTATTGAAATCCCCTGTCCCAACTCAGGATTATAATTTCTTGAGAAAATTCCCTGTTCCAAGTGAGGACTTTGATTTTTTCACAAATTCCCTGTTTCAACTCAAAAGCACATTCGAGAGAAAAATCCCGGTCACTGAATGAAATTCCCAGTCATTTCCCAAATTTTCCCGGATCAACAAAATTCCCAGTCATTTCATGGTTTCCCCGTTTTCCCGGTCAGGTAGACACCCTGAATTATTTTTTCGTTTTTCAACTTTTTTCTCGGGTGAGCCCGGTATTTCATCATCAGTCACGGACTAAGTCAAGTGCCTGATGAGTTAAAGTTGTTATGTAAGAATTTAATATGATGTTTGAAATTTCTTGTGATGATGTTGTAGAGAGTGCAAAATTATTGTTATACAAAATTATTTTTATCAATTATAATTGATATTAATAATTATTATTATTAATTCTTGAGCGGTTAACAACTAGCAATTTTGGTGCGCACCTGAATTCAAAGATTCCAGAAATTCAAAAGAATACAAAGGAATTCAAAGCAGTTTAAGGTGAATTTAAAAAACATCAAAGGAATTCAATTAATTTAATTAATTCAATCATTAAAATTTTTCCTGTTTTTTCAATTCTCGTAAAGTCTTTTAAATTCCCTTGAAATCTTTTGAATTCATCTTAAATTCCTTTTATTCTTTTGTATTCTTTTGAATTCCTTTAATTTAGGTGTACACCAAACTTACTATTACCAAAAATAAAATCTGCTAAGCTCTTAATTTTAATTTCAGAACTATTCCAGTATAGAACGGAGGAAGACATGTTTAAGAAAGAAGACAAAAAAGTGAAACTGATGAAAGAAACTATTCCCTTCTACCTCAACAAATTCGAAAAAACAATTGCCGAAAATAATGGATTCGCTGTGGGCTCAAATGTAAATTAATTACATATAAAAATTACTTCATGAATTTATACTTAAGCATTATTCATTTCTATTTCACAATATTCATAACCACAAAATTGTTGGAAATTACAACAACAAAAAAAACAAGAATCCAACGATCAAATTTGGAAAACACACTCCAAAATGTCTTAAAAACGAGAGAAAAATAGCAGAGGATTTTGGGATTGCTTTCTTCTTAAATAAAAAAGAGGAAAGAATTCTTCCCTCTTTTTTTATTTATTTAATTTTTCATTTGAATGGAGACAATTAAGTGTGTGGTTCAAATTTTTTTTCATTCAATTCTTCTTTTTTTTAATTTACAAGAATTTTGTTGCTAAATTGGTGTGATGAATGTTAAAGAGGAATTTAATTTTTGATTCATTTTTTATTTAATTTCTTAAATTTTAGAACTTTTATAAATATTCCCCAAACTAATTTTTTCAAGTTAAAGTTAAATTTCTCCTAAAATCGGATTTTTTCAGACTACCTGGACAGACTTCGTATTCGCAGTAGCTCTCGAAAATTTCGAGCACATTTTTGGAAGTTCAGCTCTAGAAAACTACCCAGCACTTCGCACTTTAAGACAGCGTGTTCACGAGATACCTGCAATTATGACCTGGCTGGCGAAAAGACCTCAGACGGAATTCTAAATTAACTAAAAAATAAACATTAATGAAAAAAGAGGTCACCTAATGAAATTTCAAGTTCAAATGTAATCGACTGCAAAATGTCGATTGATTGTTATAAAATAAAAAAATAATGCATATCTGTGAGCGCTTAAAGCCGATTTTGCTGGATTGATGAGTCTCGTTAAAAAAAGGACCGGCTTAAAAGACTAAAAACTCAGCCGCATCGAAAAAAAGTGATTGACATTATATATAGGTAAATAATTAAACGTAAAAGTCCGCTTTTTTAAAAGCTGAGATTCGATAATCCGAAAATATGCAATTTATTATTCCAGTCAATACTTGATTGACAATAAAATATTCTTCATTAATTGAAAATTAAAGAAAATATATCAGGACAAAACGTGCGTGATATATTTATTCGGTTTATTAAATGATTTAAAGAGATTTATTTTTTTTATTGTTGAAGCCATTATTTTGTAATAATAACCGAAAGGAAATGGAGAAAGTATTTTAGAATAAACCTGTTAAGTCGGTCCTGAGGAGGAAAACTGGGTCAGATTATTAATTAATTAATTTTGAATTATAAATTGAAATCCGTAGCTGCAAACAATTTTTGGAAATGATTAAACTCGCTAGTTGTAACAGCTCAAGAAGAAAGAGAAATATGAATTCAAAAAGAAAAAGCAAATTTAAAAAGAAAAGCAATTAGAGAGGCAATTTTTTTGCGCTTTGTTAATGTAACTGGAAATAAATCACAGAGTGTTCTGTATCTTTGTATAGAGAAGAAAATAGAAGAAGGTATAATCACAAAGAAGACTCTAATGAGGTTGGTGAAATACAAAGAGTTACTGTTTAAACTTTAAATGTATAGATGTTATCAATGTTGTCATATAAAAGTTGGGTCACTGAAAATGTACCAGTTTGATGAGTTACCCATATGAGAGAATGAAAGTTCTTTTCTTATTCTTCATTATTTATACACACTTTTTTCAATATTATTTAAATTGATTTTAAATGATGTTCTAATTATAATTAAATTATTAAAAGTAAAAATTATATTCTATGAGAATTTTCAACAAGTATACTATTTTCAAAAATTGTAAATAATATAGATTATTTTGTAGAGAATTAAAAAATGAAGGTCATTTTCACTAATCCAACTTATATATTAATATATTTATATGGATAAAATGAATGGCAGCAAATACTGTATACGCGAAAACTAGGTACGAATGTATCTACCATTTCAGAATGTCACATTAGAAACCTCTCCATTTTATAATTTGTATCTATACAAATTTAATAATTAATCATTACGAATAATCGTTTTCTCTTCATTATTGACGAAATTAGTAGTTCAGATTTTGTGATATTCTTCATTGACTCATAATAAAATAAAATAAAATTTTATTGAAGAAAAATATAATACTTATTTAGTTTTTATAAAACGAAGTCGGTGAATAACGTATAACGTATTTTACTTTTGAAAGGGGACATCTGATGTGATTAAAGAATTATAGTGTTCTAATTTTTTAGTAAAAATACAAGTTATCGGTGTGCTGTATGCAATATGAAATAGTTATTAGGATTAAATAATGTGCGATTGATAATTATTGATAATAGTGTTGATAATAATGGCAAATGTAGAATACATGATTAATTTACAAAAATGGCGTATTTATTTTCATTTACAAGATAACCTTTATTCAACAAATCCCAAAATCATTTTATAGGACGAAAATAATTATTACCTAAGAAAAATCCTTTTTATAATTGAACCGCTCCCGATCAAAAGGGGATACGCGTGGGTTCAGCCTGAGAAGTATTGTTATGAAAGTCAATTTTAAAAATCGTTCGAATTTTATGTTTAAGGACTGATACTTGTAGAGAATTTCAAGGTGCATCTTTTTTCCTCTTGCAAAAATTTTTAGGTTCTGTAGTTTTTGAAGTAATTGGTAAAAAGTAGATTTTTCGAATACAAAAAAGGGCCTAGGGGGGTAAGCATGCAAAAGTTGCCCCGCACCTATCAAGTTCATATTACCACCATAGATGGGCACCCATGTGACATAACATTCCTTCAAAGTATAACCTAAAAATTTCATTTTTGGAGGAGTTAAGGAGGGAGAAAGTAAAATAAAAAAATTCATTTTTCTCGAAACCGACTGAACCGATTTTGATGATCAAAATATATGCTATAGTTACCCATAAGACATGTTGGAAAAAAATTTGAAATTTTTAAATTAAAAAATAGGAATGAGAAAAATCTTTTAAAAATTTCCAAAATTTTGTTTGAGGTTTTGTTTCAGAGATACACCTCTGATTTTTTGTTGTTGAAAATAATGCTTATATTGTCTTCTTCAAAATTATTCTGATTCCGTTATTCACTTGTTTCGAGCTGATTGTCAAATGTTTTCATGGCATCTTATTGCTAGCGGCGACACTAACTTCCTGAGTCCGTTATTCACTTGTTTCGAGTTGATTGTCAAATGTTTTCGCTACATCTCACTGCCTGACACGACACTAACTTTCTGATTCCGCCATTCACTTATTTCGAACAGATTGTCAAATATTCTCATGGCATCTCACTGTCTCCCACGATACTAACTTTCTGGATCCGTTATTCACTAGTTTCGAGTTGATTGTCAAATGTTTTCGCTACATCTTACTGCCTGACACGACACTAACTTTCTGATTCCGCCATTCACTTATTTCGAACAGATTGTCAAATATTCTCATGGCAT
>JAUMHM010000005.1:4771902-4814533 GCA_032362435.1 Melikaiella ostensackeni
AAAAGTAATTCTGCTAAAAACCTCATTTTCTAGATCTTCCATCACTATTTCAGCAATAATGGGCGACAAGACCGAGCTTATCGGAGTACCAAATTTTTGTTTGTGGAAGGTACCATTAAATTTAAAGTAGATTGAACTGAAAACAAACTCAATTGCATTTAAAAATTGTTTTTTTGCAATTTTGGTGTGAAGTTTTATTTTTTCCCTTCTGTTTTCAATTGCAAGTTTAACCCTTTCATATGGGATATTTGGAAACATGGCTACTACATCAAAAGAAAAAAATGTGATTTGTTGAAATTTCAACATTTTCAATTAATTTCAAAAAAGCAGCACTCTTCTTTATCGATATTTTTGAAACAGTTACTGATTTTTTGATGATTCCACTCAAAAATTCTTCTAATTTTCTTGTGGGTGAGTCTATTGTTGAAATAACAGGTCTTAAGGGAAAATCTACCTTGTGAGCTTTTCCTAGGCCTTAGGTAAGAGGTAGTTTTGTATGAATAGTGTCAATGTCACATCTTGCAATATTATTACCTGAGTATTTTTGTAGTCTTAATCTCTCTAGAATTTTGAAAGTACCTTTTTGAATCATTCTTGTAGGATCATTCGGAATTACTGCTAAACTGTCTTTGTCATCGAAAATATGCATCATTTTTTGAGTGTAATTATCATTTGAAATTGCAACAGTGATATTACCTTCATCAGCCTTAGTAATCAATAATTCAGGGTGACGTTTCAAAAAGATTTTAGTTTCAAATAATCCTTCAAATAATTCTTTTTCGACTAGGGTTTGTGGTGTACCATTATTCAAAAATTCATTTGACAGACCCATGAATCTTGTTCTAAATTCTTGTATTTTATTTTCTGGTAATTTTGAAATATTGGCCTCAATGTCTTTTATAATTTCAAGGAATTGGATACACTTTTTTTCACTATATTTATTGCTAAATCCTTCACCTAACCCAAGAATGTTGATAACTTTTTGTGGAATCACTAAATTAGAAATGTTTAAAAACCATGGGTCCGGTTGGTCTTGAAAAAGAGCTAAGTATGAGAGAGAATCGTTGTTAAGTTATCATTTAAAAGTTTGATTTTTGCATGAGATTCTTTAATCACGATATTTAGGATAGATTTTCTATATCTATTTGTGGTGTCATTGAAATTCATTATGTTTTTTTTGGATTCTAAAGTTAAAAGTAGCATTTCTGTTAATGTCAAAAACCTTTTTTGGAAAAACCTTATGAATTTTACATTTTTGGAGGGAGTTTTTTTGTAACGTAGTTTGTCTTAGTTTATTGCTAATATTATTTTGTAGTTTCAGAAATTTAGGACCTTACAAACATTTCTTAATGCCTTTTAATTAAGTTCCCAAATTTTCAACTCGATATCTCAATTCGTATGGACGTAAGTTGTTGTGAAAAATAATGTCGGTAAAGTAGAAATCAGATAAGCATTACATTGCCTTCTTCAATCAGTTTTTAATTGTTTTTATGAATAAACATTTTTCAGACCTTACAAACATTTTCAGAAAATTCTGCACAAATTTTACTATCCAAGTCTTTCTTAAAGGGTAATAAGATGGGTGCGTCAATTGAGTGAGAGAGAAAAAAAATATAAATCTCTCTCTCTCTCTCTCCTGTTGTCCAGTCTGTAAACCCAATCTTTTGCACTATCCGTTTCGTTTACTCAGTGAAAAGGTGAAAAGTGAGTTTGATATATTTAAGTGTCTGAACAAAAATATATTCAAATGCAGTTATTAAAAGCAAAACAACCAAATATTCGTTTACTGTTATAAACAATTAATCAATTTGATATTTCCATTCACAGAAATTAATTCGCCGATCGCAAGTTGTACCATAACCTTAAAAAATGTCGGGAGTCATTGTTAAAAATTTACCTCGTTTCAACCACCTAGTTCCCCAGGGTACGTATACTTTTTAATTAGTTTTATTCATTTTTAACTTTTCTTAAAATTCGAACGTTTCTAGTTCATTCTAAAATAAGTGCATAACGCAAATTTTAAATATGGAACGTCCTAGGGTCAAAGTACAATTGACACTACAAAAATGATATAATGAGTTAATGAAGGAAATGTAGAACAGTGCAATTGAAAATATTTTTTATTAAAAAATTCACTCTTATAGAAAATTGTTCAATTTGGAAAGTTCATTGTCATTTTAAAAAAATATGTGAGTTCCTTACCGGAGAGGCGAAAAAATTGTTTTTTTTTTTGGTTTTGTTTTCTACAAAAAAAAATGAATATAATTCATATATTTAGACAATATCGGTTAATAGTATGAAAATGTCAAATAATCCAAGGTTACGAGGTTCAAAGTTCGATTATATCAAACGAGACAAACTAAACAAGTTTTACTCATTTCAATGAAGTAAATTGCTTGTAAATTGCTTAATTTAGGACGCCTTATTCAATTATTAATAATTTAAACCAAATTGTTTCGATTTTTAAAAGCATATGCTAAAATTTAAATTGCAATATGACTAAAATTTCAGTCTGAGCCTAAATTCGTGTCTAGACTTCAAATGAATAAAAATCTCACACAGAATGTTTTTAAACTAACAAAAGTTTAATTCGATATTACAGCTGGACTTTCTTGGGAATGCACCAGGGTTTTGAAAAAAGGCTATGCCACCAAAATAGCCCAAACAGGTGGTAAAAATATAGTATTTATTGATGGAGTTCGAACGCCTTTTTTACAGGCGAACACAGACTATAACAATATAATGGCGGTCGATTTAGCGAGACATTCTCTTGTGTAAGTTCTCCTCATTCTCCTACTTTTAATTTACACTCATCTCGCTTTACTTGCCCGACCAATCTGTGGCCGGCCTCACGGTTGTTCACGCGTGAATACTTCTGTCGCTCCCCTGAGCGTCCCTTGACACCCTATACTCAAGGTCTTCGCTCAGACAGTCAGCGCCGTATCAGAAGTTTTTTATGTCGCGACTCTCTGGGCATATACTTTTGTACGTGTGCCGGGTTCAGATTCTATATATGCGGTCCTG
This sequence comes from Melikaiella ostensackeni, assembly GCA_032362435.1. Lineage (NCBI taxonomy): Eukaryota > Metazoa > Arthropoda > Insecta > Hymenoptera > Cynipidae > Melikaiella > Melikaiella ostensackeni. Next base: position 4,774,927 of record JAUMHM010000005.1, read on the forward strand.
AGTGTTTACTTACTCGTCGCGCTAAATCCGGTTGAAACTAGATTTTAATAGCCCCCGCAACCTGGCCGACCAGATCCCAGACTGGCCAGGTTACGCGAGATGATTGCATTCCATAAATCTATTTACACCCAGGAAAAAAAACGATTGAACGATTGCTTTATTGAATCGGTTGACTTTAAGGAAGCGTATAGGGCGATCGTCTTTTGAATCGAAAATACGTGTTTGAATCCGACCTCAAAATTTCTTAATGATTTCAATCTGCTAACTTCGATTCAGACGTCGTAAATAAGAAAAGGCGGATTGAACAACAATGCTTTCACTCTTTTTCGACATGTTCGAATCGGATCAAAATTTTTGAACTTATGCTTCCATATTTCACACAAAATTAAAAAATTCTAAATTCACGAGCGAGTAAAACAAAGTATATACCAGTGTCAGATTCTGTTATGCATTTCCATTTTAAACAAATGTAAGACATAACCATGAAATAGATCACAGGAAAAAAGAATCGATTGAATGGAAATTTATTTGAATCGGAGAATTTAAGAATGCCGATAAACAACATTTCAATCGGCCACCATACAGCCATCACCAATTCAGGCAAATCTCGTTGAATTATTTTTCAGTTTTTTCTTTTAAACGGACGACGAGTTCTTCATATTTCAGACACTCAGCCGGTAAATGTGCCGATTCAAACCAACTCAGGGTTGCTACAGGTAAAGGAATCCTGGAAAGTCAGGGAATTTAAGAATGGTCAGAGAATGTTAGGGAAAACCTGAAAGAGTCAGGGAATTTTCGGTGAACTGAAGTTGAAGTTTATACAATTCTGTATGACTGTTGTCACTAAAAGTGTTAAAGATAAATTTAGAAACAAACCTTTTTTTGCATTAACATTATTTATCTCCTAGGTGTAAGGGTAGTTTTTATACGTGTAAGAAAAATTTATAGCGGTCAGGAAAAATGAAAAATTGTTCAGGGAAAGTCAGGGAATTTCGAAATTGGGATTTTGTAGCAACCCTGAAACTGAAAAATAATTCAACCAGATTTGCCTGAATTGGTGGTGTCTGTATGGTGGCCGATTGAAATGATGTGGATCGGCATTCTTAAATACTCCAACTCAAATCAATTTCCATTCAATCGATTCTCCTCTCCTGGGATGGTTAATAATTAAATAAAACGTTAACTTTGAAATCGGTTTTTATCGAAAATTACCAATTATTGCGGATTCGCTAAGGCTTTAGACCAATTCAAATTTTCCAATAGGTTCTTTCTTTCTGGGCGTTTAATCATGGTTAATAATCTCTTAATGTCCCTTTTAGCAATTTGCAAAAGAAGGTCGGCATCTCTAAAGAAGCGATTGAGTATATCGTCTACGGAACGGTGCTCCAGGAAGTCAGGACATCAAACGTCGGTCGCGAAGCCGCATTGGCTGCTGGATTCAGCGATAGAACTCCAGCGCACACCGTTACTCAGGCTTGCATCAGTAGCAATCAAGCTTTAACAACTGGAATGGGTTTGATCGCATGTGGCGTTTATGACACAATTGTTGCTGGAGGTGTCGAATTCATGTCCGATATTCCCATCAGACACAGCAGGAGTATGCGCAACCTAATGTTGCGTGCCAATAAGGCGAAAACTCCTGCACAAAAATTGGGTTTGCTCGCCTCTATAAGACCTTCGTTTTTCATTCCTGATGTAAGTAGAGATTAATGAGGGATTGTTTAGTTAATCTACTGGTCTAGTAATCCAGGATTGATACAAGACCTGGGGTATACTCCAAAACCTAACTCCTAAAGTTGGAGTCGATATAAAAATTAGCCTATCAAAAGTTACCAATTATTGGTTCGTAGAGAAACAAATGAACGGAAAGCCTCTTGTTCGATTGGATGAACAAAATTAGCTGGGCTACAGAACAGTCGAAACATTAAATCTCTCCGAACCTCCTACCAGACCAGGTTTGGTGAGGGTAAAATATTTGACGCTTTTTAGACACTCCTATAACTTCACTGAATTCTTTCAACCAATCAAACAAGAGACTTTCACAGAGACAAGTTCAAATAAAAATCTCTTTTATTTTCCAGCTCCCGGCGGTCGCGGAATTCTCTACAAACGAAACGATGGGACACAGCGGTGATCGTCTGGCTGCTGCTTTTGGGGTAACACGCCAAGAACAGGACGAATATGCACTAAGATCTCACACTTTGGCTGCCCAGGCTCAGCAGCAAGGACATTTATCTGATGTCGTTCCATTCGTTGGTCTGTCCTGAGAATTTACAAATTTTAAATAAAGTTTTTAGTGAAGACCTTCGAATTCTAATCGCAATTTAATTGTCAGTTTCAGGAAAACAATCCGTAATAGAGAAAGACAATGGAATCCGAGTCTCTACACCTGAGCAAATGGCGAAATTGAAACCGGCGTTTGTCAAACCCTACGGGACAGTCACGGCAGCGAATGCATCTTTTCTCACAGACGGCGCATCTGCTGCTCTAATTATGACTGAGGAGAAAGCTCGTCAGCTTGGTCTCAAACCCAAGGCTTACCTCAGAGCTTTCACTTATGTTTCTCAGGATCCTAAGGATCAATTGTTGCTTGGACCAGCTTACGCGATTCCCAAAGTAAAATTCTTTTGTCTTATACTTCCTGAAATCATAGATTTCCGGATCTATGATTTCAGGGGAGATTTTCGCCTCGAGAGTCATGCGAATACAAAGATTTATTTTAAAAATTTCAGGTATTGGACAAGGCAAACTTGAATCTGAAGGATATAGGAGTATGGGAAGTCCACGAGGCTTTCGCGGCCCAAATTCTAGCAAACTTGAAAGCCCTAGACTCTGATTACTTCGCAAAAGAGTACTTACACCGATCTGCGAAAGTAGGAGCTCCAGATCTTTCAAAGTGGAACAAATGGGGCGGATCTCTCTCAATCGGACATCCGTTTGCTGCAACTGGAGTTCGTTTAGCTACGCATACTGCTAACCGAATGATCAAAGAGGATCAGCAATTTGGATTAATTGCTGCTTGTGCAGCTGGCGGACAGGTAAGTGCTCTTTTCAATTAAAAATAATTTCAAAAAGAGCATGAAAAAGATCAATTAAATTGTCTTCCTCTTTACAGGGTGTTGGAATGATCATGGAGAGACATCCCGACGCGAAACTCTAAATAAGATTCATCAGCTTTATATCTTGTGAGTCTGGCACACAGAAAAATAATATACTTTTATACAACTTTACCACAGTAAAAAAAGAAAAGTTTAAAAACTGTTACACATAAGTCAATTGATAAAGAAAGTGCATTTTAATTGGCGTTTTCTATAAAGTTATTTATTTTTTATAGAGTAAAATAAAGTTTTATAAAACATGATTGAGTCATTACTGAATTTTTTAGTCTCCGACGGTGTGTGTGGCGTAGATATTTAAGTGTTGCCTGACAGCTTGGTCTAGAATCGCTCTGATGTCTCGACAACCGTGAACGGCACGCAGTCTTAGTGCCTCCAATCGCGACAAGTGAAGTCGCTGGCCAGAACCTTGAACGACGACGACTGAGTTTCCAATCGGAACGTCAACGTGAAGCCCTGGGAGGCAAACTACTGACAAAGTTACACCGGGCATGCATTCTTCCATGTAGTTTGCGTCAAGGAGTCCAACTCCTTGGGCTCCTTTGTCATCTTCCGTGATTACGGAGTCTGTTATCGTTACGGAACAGCCCACTGCGTAATCCTGGAATAGAAATTTTCATAGTTTAATTTTTGAGATAGCTTAATTGTATTTAGACAATGTTACTTTTTTAATTTCTACAACAGAAATAAAATACGTATTTTGAGAAACGATTTATTTTGTTATATTTGAGTTAGAAAATGGAACAGAATTTCAGACCTTGGACTCATTTCAGAAATTCAAAATAGTGTCCAAAGTAGCATAAGTTTTGAAAAATAGTAGCAAAATAATCATGCAATTTTTTAAATGTTGAATCAATGGGCCAACTATTTTTTCAATCTGGTGTACAATATACATCTCCCATAAAATCACGTGAAATCCTTTCGATTCTTTCAATATACCCTAAAAGATTTAAAATGCGTTGACATACTTTAAGAAGCCTTGAATTCTGTTGAGACACTCTAAAGATTCCTGGCAAACTCGTCAACCTTTTTAAAAGCCTTGAAATCTTTAATATCCATAGAAATACCTTGAAATCTTATAATTTCTTTTGAAATTCTATAAATCCCTTAAATATGGTAAAATCCACTGAAATCCCTTAAAATCTTTTAACTATCATTGATATCCTAGATACCTTTTAAAATCCTTTGAATTTTTCCGCAATCCTACGAAATTCATTGTAAACCCTTAAAAAATTGGAAATCTCGTGAAATTCCTTGGAAACTTTTAAAGAACACTAAACTATAAAATCCTTCGAAATCCCTTGAAATTTCATAAAACTCCTTAACTAATGTGAAATCCGTAGTAATCCCTTAAAATCTATTAAAAACTCTTGAAAACTCTCCACTTTTTTTAAATATCTTGTAATCTAGAAATTCCTTATAAGCTTATAGAATCATTTAATTTCTTTTGAAATACTATGAATCCCTTAAATATTGCAAAATTCTTTGAAATTCCTTGAAATCTTCTTAAATATTAAGAAATAATTTTTAATTTCTTAGAAATTGTTTAATCTCTTAAAATTTTCTATAATCCTACGAAATTCTTAAAATATCCTTTGATATCTTTGATACTCTTTTTAAATCTCTTTCCTATAAACTCGTGTGGGTCAGGTAAAATTCTTATAAATCCTTTTAAATATTTTGAAATCCCGTAAATTATCTTGAAATTTATAATATCTCTTAAAATTCTCTGAAAACTCTTGGAATCTTTTAAAATACTCTAAAAGCTTTGAAATCCTTTGACATCCCTGAAATCAGTAAAAATCCTATAAAACCCCTTGGAATCTATTGAAATCTCATGCAAGTTTTCGACATCCCTTACAATCTTTTGAATGTCTTTGAAATATTTTGAAATTTTGATTTCTGAGATAGCAGATATGTTATTTTAGTCAATCTATCAAAGAAGTTTGAAAATATGTTTAAAGGCAAAGCGAAAAAATAGTTGCATTAGCGAGCGATTCAATAAAATAGTAGCATTAATGTCACTTTTTTCAAAATAGCAGCAAAGTAGTTGCATCGTTAAAAAAAACTATCAATAGTGGCGTGAGCCTGAGGCCTGGAATTTTATTTTTTTGACCTTAATGGGAATCCCGGCGTCGATTAAAGCTAGAGTGGCAGCATTTACGGCAACGCAAAATTCGCTTCCGTCTACTTGCAATATCTCCACGAAAATGTCTATCTGAGATCGAGCGATCAGGTCTAAATGAATGATTGCTTCCATGGCATGACGAAGCTGAAGAGATCGTTCCTGGGATTTTCGATCGCCTCTTGGTCTCCGCTTTCGTTCGCCAGCTCCGAAACTGAATACTGCTGTACTGTATTGACAATTCACTACTCCTTTGACTGTTTTTGTCAAATTTCTCGCTGCACTACCACGTGGCTAGAAAAGTAAAAATTTATAGGAAGGCAGTGTCTATGTGTAACGAAAAAATCCGGCTATTTGTATCAAAATTTCAGTACATCTAATTGAATCGAAATTGTTGAGTTTTAAAAATTACAATCGTTCAATTTGCCAATTTGAAATTATTCAGTTTTCAATCATTCTATTTAAAATAACTTAAGTATAAAAAAGTGTTAACTTATTATAATATTATATATTTATATATTAGTTTGAAGACCAAAACTTCAACATAGGGATTCTGAAAAGAACGTGATCAAAAACGTCAAAAGCAAACAAAATATGTAAACAACGATGTAAACATTCAAAAAATGCTAAACATTAGCGATTTGTTCATTAAGTCAATTAGTGTATCAAAATATTAAATGCATTAAACATATTAAAATTAAAATAAACCTGATGAGGGCCGTAAATTGCAGCCAAAACTTTAGTTTTTCCTTGTTCAACATAAGCACTTCCATCGGCCTGTCCAAAAACTCCCAATCTCACGCTAATTTTGCGAAGTTCCACCGGTCTCCTTCCATCAAGTCTTAGATCATCATTTTGTGGTTCTGTTACACCCAGATCCATCATAAATATTTAATTCTAAGTTTATTTAACAATTTACACAACAAAACTTTACTGCTAACCTCAAAATCCACGCGACAATTTCAAAAAAGTTAGGTTATGTTTTGAAACTTTTTGGAGTCTTTACGCAGGTGCGAGAGGTTCAACGTTCATTGGTCCAACATAGGCGCAAAATTTAAAATTCTTAAATAAAAATTGAGAATTTTATTCATATTTTTCAAATTTAATCGAATTCTGCACTTATTAACACTTAAAATTTATATTTGTAAACATCATCTGTGAATTTTTGGTCTTAAATATAATTATGAAAAAACAGAACAAATATATTTTTTAGGTTATGTGTATCACCTGTTTTCATCAGATGGGTCGAGCGGGTTGAGCTGCCAAAAATCAACCTTTTATGTTAGTAAAAAAAAGTGTGAAGAATGCGCAAAATAGTGATAGAATGAGTGCCTATTAATTTCAGGCATGAGATAATTTATAAACGAAGATCTGAAAAAGAATGCAAAGGTCAAGAAAGGGCATTAACCTAATTTTAACAAATAGTGGAAGAGTGATTTTGTTTTCTGACGTCTCATTATTTCTTATCGACATAATACAAAATGAGTGAAAAAGCAAATAATTTGGATGAAACTGATGCTGAAGTTTCTACAGAAAAAGTGGCAAACTCAGGCCTTGGTAAATATTTTGATAATACAGGACACACAATATTCGACGAGTTAGTTTCTCCTAATAAATCAGACGCATTTGCTACTGTTGCAAATCCAGTTTTTGAAATTTCGACAACTTCTCCAAGTAGTTTTTTTGATAACGATACTTTAGGAGATTCGGAACAATTATCTGAACATCCACCCACAAATGACTTACACAGAGATGCTTGGATTCCTTCAGAACATACGAGAAAAGTTCTTAGGACGATTGCCACTTCGACTCCTGGTGCAAACGCTCTAGACAGGTAAACTTTATCTTCATAGTTTAACGTAGATTTAAGCTAATTCAAGGTGTCTAGTGAGTCTTAAGCATGAAATTCAAGGTCTTTTCCAGGTTTTCCAGATCAAGAAATCAAGTTTTTCCAGGAATCCTTTTTTGTATATTAAATCATGAAATAACCGTTTGTTAAATATTTAAAATATGAGCCATTGCATTTCTTTATTTACCGAAAATTATTAATGAAAGAATCATGAAGAAACAAATTCCTAATTTTGTTGCACACATAAGTCGTTGCATGAGAGCTATTATAGAATATGCTATGTCCACTGACTATCAAATTGAGAAAATAAGGTTTAAAGTTTTAATGGTATTACCGGTATACCCTAATAAAATGTTTGGAAATATCAAATTTGACATAGGACTTATAAATAATATGCAAAGAGAACGTACTGGCATAAATTTTGATGTAATTAATAATTTTATTTAGCAGAAATCAAAAAGCTATTTTGGACATGGCACAATATGTAAAGTAGATTTTAAAAGTAGCTATAAATAATTATCTGTACTATTGTATTTTATTAAATACTTTATTAATAGGAATTATTTAGAAATTATTGACTTTTTAGGAAATAAAAAACGCTACTTTGTAGGCTATTCAGAATTCGATAATATATTTCAGGGTGTCTACCTAGGGATGTAAAATTTCCGAAATTACGGAAAACCCTCAGTAATTTCTGACATTTTCCGATAACTACGGAAATTTTTGGAAATTATGGTATCCAACAAATTGTTTAGAAATTTGAAATGTTTTACGGATTATGATTAGATAGAATAAAATTACTCACAAAAACGTTACGATTAAAACCGTGAATTCTTCTGTTTCTTTTCACAAAAACAATCTTTACCACATCCACGTACTTAATTTTTACATTTCGACATGAGTTTACGTGAGGTTAGTAAAAATTAAAAATCGGAACCAAAAGAATCGATTATTTTAAACTCGCTCCTGAAAACAGATGATTGTGTTGGTAATTGTCTGTCATTTTCCGTAATTTCCAAGATTTCCGACATTTACACGTCATTACTGTCGAAATTGCGAACTTCACATCCCTATGTCTACCCGACGGATGATTCAAAATTCCCGGTCATTTCCCGGGTTCCTCCCGTTCGATTGATAATTTTTGCCGGTCAATTTAAAAGAATTCCAAACGTTTGAATGATTTCAAACGATTTTGAAAGATTTCAAGGTATTTCTAAACATTTCGAGATATTACAAATATTTCTGATTTAGAACAGGGAATTCTGGAAAAGAATTATAATCTTGGGTTAGAACATCAGATAATTTTTGGTCATAAGAATTACATTTCTGATTTAGAACAAAAAAAATTATAATTCTGAATTTGAACAGGATTTTTTTTTAATTCTCTTCTTCCAAATTAGCATTAAAATTATTTACCAAAATTCCAGTTCCGTGTCAAAAATTCTCTGTTCCGAGTCAAATAATAATTCTTAATGAGAATTCCCTGTCCTAAACCCAAAATTATAATTCTTTTATTGAAATGCCGTGTCTCAAAGCAAAAATTATAATTCTTTTCGGAAATTACCTGTACTAAACTCAAAATTATATTTCTTCACTGAAATGCCCTGTCCCAAACTCAAAGTTATATTTCTTTACTGAAATTCCCTGTCTCAAAGTAAAAATTATAATTCTTGACGGAAATTCCCTGTCCTAAGCTTGAAATCATAATTCTTTACTGAAATTTCATGTCCTAACTTAGAATAATTATCATTCTTTTCTAAAATTCCTTGTTCCAAGTCAGGATAATTGTAAATTTTTACGTGAATTTTTTTATATTCCTTCTATTTATTCCCTCTCCCAACTGAGAGTTAAAAATATTTTAGAAAATTCCCTCTTTCAAAGTCGAAATTATAATTCTTTACTGAAACCCCCTGTCCCAACTCAGAATTATATATCTTTTGGAGAATTCACTTTTTCAACTCAGAATTAGAGTAATAAAATACATGAAACCACTTTTGATTTGCATATTAATACATTCGAGAGAAAAATCACGGTCACTGAAACAAATTTCCGGCTATTTTCCGGTTTTTTTCCCGGTGGAAAAAATTCCCGGTCAAGTAAACACCCTGTTTTTCAAATTATCACTTAACCCCAACTGATGATGTCCGACCTCAGAATAAAATTTGCGAGTCGCTAACAAATTATAGGTAATCACTTCGTACATTAAAGAAGATTACTAAAAACAAAAAACTTTGTGTTCAGAAAACAATATTTGAATGCAATTTTAAATTTAGCTAGTGTTTTTATCCTTCTTTTCACAGTTCGAAAATCCGCTCCATATCTTTGAAAATTAAAAAAATATTTCTTATGGGTCAAAAAATTATGTTGAATTTTATGTAGGTGCAGTTTTTGGAAGTGAATAATAATATAAAATTGGAAATTAAAACTTTCTTAAAATGTGCAAAGAAAAGAATTTTTTTGATTATGTTAACTGCACATTTTTTTCAAAAAGTGTAAACATGTCGTGCTTGAAATTTCTTCAGCTGTAATCGAAATATGCCATTGTTTTGTTATCATGAAAAAAAAGTTCCCTGGTTTCAAAATTGTAAATTTGGCCTTTTTTGAGAAATTTTTAGATCTTGCACACCACGAAAAAAAAAATCTTATGAAAACAAAATAATGGCATGTTTCTTTGATCACTGTTGAAGAAATTCAACATCATTTTTTTACTAATAGAAAATTTTGTTTATATTTTTAAATCCATGCACAGAACAGAAAGATATTATCGGATCGAACTAAAATTTGGAGGGCTTACTACTATTGGGCAAATACAACTTTTACCCACTATTAACATCCGCTACTCGAAAAAGGGCTTTTTCGGCCCACTCTAATGGGCATGGCACATTTTAATTCTGAAACTGAATTAACATCGATATTTTCAATTAATAATATTCATGATTTGTAAGTTGAGTATCACAAAAAATGTATACGGTAACATTCTTTACCACGTTTTAAATATGAAAATTCTATTTGCATACTCAAAAATTTGAAAGAGTTTATTGCAATCTATAAGATTATTAGCAGAGTCACACAAAAAGTGTCTTGAAATCTCTTGATATATTCTATAATTAACAAAAGGTAAATTATATCTTAATTTTTAATGAACTTTTCAACAGCAAGATTTCTTTTCATTCTAAACGTGAAGTTTCTTTTATAATAGACTAAAAGATTTAAATTACTCTTTGCATTTTAATAAAGTACATTTTTTACAAGCAAAGAATAATAAAATAATGAAAATTCAAGGTTCTCAGGAAAAAGTCAAGGAAATTTCAGGTTTTCAAGGTTAACAAAATCAAAAAGAATTTCACGTTTTTAAAGTTTTCCAGGTCGTTAGACACCCTGTAATTAAATTTTCTTTTCATCAAATCTGAATTTCTTCAACAGGGAAATACTGACAATGCCAGGACTGGCGATCCAGGAGGACATGATCGACCCGATAAAGGAAGCAGCTTTGCAATTGCTAGGAGAAGACGAATTCTCAAGCAGAAATGTCTTAACAGCTTCAGACGTGACTCAAGACGAACGAGGCCTGCGAAATTTAATTCACTCAGGATGTTATCGAGCAGCAGTAAATCTCTCAGGGCGTCTTCTTGCCATATACGGCCAAGGATTCGGAAAGATAAACCATCCCAGCAAACACACTCCACACTCTCTCCAACTCTGGTTCACTCGTCTCTCCCTCCTAACGAAACTAAAACAAACCGAGATTCTCGAAAATGAATCCAAGCCTTTTGGAAACTTGGACAAGCCAGACATGTACTTCATTTTCTACCCTGAACTCTACGGCACCAGACCTGGATCCATGGCTTCTTTTTCTTTCAGACTTCTCCTAGCTGAGATTCCAAGCTACTACGGAAAAGGTAAACAAGCGATGGACAATCTTCATAAAGTCCTCGCAACTGTCTCAAGAATAATAAAAAATTTAGAATTAGGCCAGGGCGAAGACGGAAGCCAATTCAAATTTGACTCTGGTGAACAAGAGGATTCCTTAAGATTGTGGAATGGTAGAAAGTGTAGGACACTCATTTCTATTGTAAATTGCGCCTTGGGAATTAAAAACTTCGTCCTGGCGAGTGAAGTTCTCGAGAATTTGTACAGTTCCATCGAATGGAAAAAGGAAGAAGCTGAGATGCTTACATCTGCGATAGGCAGAGTTCATCTTGCTCTTGGAGATTCTTCCGCTGCGGAGAAGAAGTTTTCAATTACTAGAGAAAATCCTCCGAATTCCAAAGTCATTAGGGAACTTGTGGATAGAGGATTGATGGCTGTGGCTCAGAACGCTTTTCAGGAGGCTTTGAATTGCTTCCAATCTGCATCAGCATTGGATCCTTCGAATGTGATGTTGGTGAACAATATTGCGGTTTGTTTGTTGTACACTGGAAAACTTGAAGCCGCTGTTCTCTTGATGGAAAGTGCCATGACGAGGAATCCTGTTAAGAGTTTGCAAGAGGCTGTGCTTTTGAATTTGTGTACATTGTATGAGTTACATACGACACACAGTAAACAGTCTAAATTACATTTGCTGAGGCAACTGAACAGGTACAAGGGAGATTCTCTCGATATTGGATGTCTCAAACTTGGGATGTAAATATAATTTTTAATGCAAAATAAAAGTTGTTACGAAATAGAGAGTTCTAAATTCCCTGACATTAGAACTTCAAAGTAAACAATTAATCATCAATTCTGCGCAGAAGTATTTATAAAGTATTTGAAGACATGAGAATAAGGGTGGGTCGAAAGAAAAAAAAATTGGAAATCAAAAACGGCCTAGCACTGAAGTTTCATATCGGGTCCTTTATCATCTGTGTAAAATTTGAAATAGATCGATCAATATCCTGAGGTTCCGTAGTGCAAAAATAAGTAAAAAAAATTGTAATTCTCAGAGTTTTGCAAAAATTGCCCATATATATTTTTTCGTAATCTACATAATATGTCCGATTTTCAAAATTCTTGAGATTTCAATATTTTTAAATTTTCTAGGCTCAACAAATTTTTAGGATAGTTTGAAAAGCTTCTTTTTAATATTGATTTAATTCAGGGTCTGACCATTTCAATTGCTGAAACTTTGAAACTGATAAAGTTTTTACATGATCAAAACAATTTTAGGATAGTTTGAGAGGCTTTTAAAAATTATTTTAGTTTTTTGAAGTTTATAAAAAGGAGATTTTGTCCTAGAAAAAAATAGAATACGGAAATCTTACGAAATTTTTGAAAATTAAGCATATTATCCAGATTACGAAAAAAATGAATATTAGCGATTTTTACCAAACTCTGAGAATTGCGAATATGTAACATTGAATTAATTCAGGATCTTGTCATTTTAATTGCTAAAATCTTATTTTTTGTTAGGAAAATTTGTAGTCTGATAAAAAAGTTTCTACATGTTCAAAAATTTTTTAGTTTTTCGAGGCATATAAAAATAAGATTTTGTCAAAAATAACTAAAAATATTGAAATTTTACAAAATTTTTGAAAATTGGGTATATCATTTTGGTACATTGCGAAACAAAAATTAATATTAGCAATTTTTGCAAAACTCTGAGAATCACGAATTAATTTTTAAATTATTTTAGTTTTTCGAGATTTATAAAAATGAATTTTTAGCCTAGAAAAACTGAAAATATTGAAATCACACAAGATTTTAAAAAATTGGGCATATTATGTAGATTACGAAAAAAATTAATATTAGCGATTTTTGCAAAATTCTGAGAATTGTGAATTTTTAATATTGATTTAATTCAGGGTCTGGCCATTTTAATTGCTCAAAACATTTTATTTCTTGTGAGGTAAATTTGGAGTTTAATGAAGTTTGTACGTGATCAAAAAAACTTTAGAATATGTAGTTTGAAGAGCTTTTAAAAATTATTTTAGTTTTTCAAGGTTTATAAAAATGAGTTTTTACCCTAGAAAACCTGAAAATATTGAAATCTTACAAGATTTTTGAAAATTGGGAATATTATGTAGGTTACGAAAAAAATTAATATTAGTGATTCTTGTAAAACTCTAAGAATTACGAATTTTTAATATCAATTTCATTCAGTCTATAATTTTGAGTGACTTTTTTATCATGTGGTATAGAGATAATTTTATTGTTGGTCCTTATCCAGTTGTAATTCATTTTTTCAAATCGTCAATGTAGAGTTCTTGGGGAACACGTGCTTCTGTAATTTTATAAAAATTTCAAATTTGAAAAACCTATCGTAGAAAACTTTTTTTCTTCATCCTGTAAAATTTCATTTTTGGTCCTTATCCAGTTGTCATTCCCATGTCTTTAATTTATAATATAGGTAATATTTGTAAGGTTTATTAACAAAAGGATTTTTTTTATATACAAATTTGTTCAATAATGTTTTATTTTATATAAAGCTTCATATCATACAATTAGAGTAAATTTAGATTCAAAAGTCGCCATTAATAAGTCGAATATTTGCAACAATCCATGTTCTGTAAAAAGGATGAGCCACGTTAACAAAAACATCAGGATTTTCTTTATCTGCTCGCTTTCCCTCTCTATCTCCATTCCAAGCCATAACACCAGCCAGGTATCCATTGACAACTAAAGGACCACCAGAATCACCATCGGTACCAAATTTTCGTTCAATTCGATCATGAGTACAAATATATTTATCTGTAATCGTAATTACGTCACGGTAGATTTTTGCACATTCTTCAAAACTGATTGTAGGTACAATTATTGATCGTAATTCCTCAGGATATATGCGTCTATTTCTGCAATTTTCAAAAGCTTTTAATTCGAAATTAATTTTTGAACGTATAGATATTCAAAAAACTCTTAACATTCTATTTATTTTTTTTTATTATTCCTTTTTTTTTGAACGTATAGATATTTTGAAAACTCTCAACATTTTATTTTAATACGCACCAGAGGAAACATAATACTTCATACTTCAGGGGTCACAGTCCGTCCTCTTTTTCACCTAATCCCCCTTTTACCCCCTTTAAATTAAAAAATTCCACAAAATACCTAAAACCAAGAATTCTGACCCCTTTCCCCATCGTTTTTCACAAAATTTCGATTCAATTTTCAAGAAACATAAACAGAAATTTAAGACATTAGACAACAAGACGCTTTCAAAGTGAATCTCTTTAATGATACCGATTTCAAGTATTTCCTAAACGATTTATATGCTAACTTTGTTGATTTGAAAAACATCGACAGCGAAGAAATGGCTAACGATTCAATCTAGAAACTAAAACCGAAAAATAAATGAATTCTATAGTGGAAAATTGAAAACATCGTATACTCTCAAAAGTTGACTTCTTGACATTGGAATATTTCAAAGATGCCTTTATCCGAGAAACATTAAGAAAATCGTAAACATTAGGTCAACATTAGTTAGCAAAATTTTTTTTTTTTAATTCTTATCTTCGTAATTTTGTTAAATTTCTGTTTCTTTTTTACACTGTAATCTTTTTTTAGCTGACATTTAAACAGGGTTTCAACATCTATTTGTGTTATTTCGAATTATTTCTTTCTAGCTTACTTAGAAAAATACTCTGAACAATTGACGAGGGGTTGGTCACTCTTGAAATTTGATGTACAAGCCTTAGTGAAATCTTTGAAGTCTTTGAAAAATCATTTGGAATCTTTAACATCTTTGTGAAATTTTTTTAATCTTTCTGAAATTTTAGAAATCTTTGTGAAATCTTTGAAATCATTGTGAAATCTTTAAAGTCTTTGAAATCTTTCTCAAATCTTTGAAATCTTTGAGAAATCTTTGAAATTTTCTAAAATTTGTTCAAATCTTTGTAAAATCTTTGAAATCTGCTTTACACCCTAAAGTCGAGTGGTCAACCCTCGAAATATGAGCATTTTTATTTATAGTGTTTCTCTGTTTTTCAATTTCTTATCTTCCTGAGTTAATTTTTTCTGATGTATTTTCATCGGGAAAAAGTGCGAAGGTGTTTGAAAAAATTTCAAAGTTTTTAAGAATAAATGAAATCCTCTTTTAATACGCTTCTCTAGGAAAAAAATGCCCTTTTTTACTTAAACTTTCCCGGTTTCATCCCGAATAATGAAAAAAAGTTTAAACGAATTGAATTATTTTAAACGATTTTAATGATTTCAAGAGATTTCTGAACATTTTAAAAGATTTAAAAGATTCCTGATTTGGAACAGGGAATTTTAGAAAAGAATTATAATTATAAATTGGAACATCAGATAATTTTTGGCCATAAGAATTACAATTCTGATTTGAAACAGAGAATTTTGTAAAAGAATTATAATTCCAAATTTGAAAAGGGATTTTTCTAGATTCCCTTCTTCCAAATCAATTTCCTTTCCATGTAAAAAATTCTATGTTTCAAGTCAAATTATAATTCTTTAAAGAAACTCCCTGCCCTGAAATAAAAATTATAATCCTTAATGAAACTTGACGTTCCAAAGTCAGGATTAAGATTCGTAACGGCAATTTTTTATTTATATTTCATTCATTTATTCCCCGTACAAATTCAGAATTATAATTCTTTTAGAAAATTCCCTATACCAAGTCATAATTAAATTCATTTCCAAAATTCCCTGTTTCAAGTCAGAATGATATTTATTCACAAAATTTTCTATTATAATTCATAAATATAGTAACTCTCTTTTTTCAAAATTTGAAAGAGGGAAGTTTCAAATTGTGACGAATTCTGACATGGAACAGGGATTTTTTTTAATTCCCTTCTTCTAAATCAGAATTAAAATTCTTTTTCAAAATTTCCGTTCCACGTAGAAAATTACCTTTTCCAAGTCAAATTATAATTCTTAACGAAATTCTCTGTTCTGAAGTGAACCTAAAATGAAAATTATAATTGTTTACGGGAATTCCCAGTTCTAAATTCAAAATTATATTTCTATACTGAAATTCCATGTACCAATTAGAAATTATGATTCGTTTAGAAAATTCTTCATTAGAATTCCCTGTCTCAAAGTAAGAATTAAAATTTTTCACGGAAATTCCCTGTCCTAAGCTTAAAATTATAATTCTTCACTGAAATTCCATGTCCCAACTTAAAATAATTATAATTCTTTTCGAAAAATTTTTTTCTCAATGTCGTAATTACAATTCTTTACTGAAATCCTATGACCCAACTCAGATTTATAATTTTTTACGGTAAATCCCAGTTCTATCTCAGAATTATAATTGTTTTAGAAAATTCTTTATTGAAATTCTCCGTCCCAAAGTAAAAACTATAATTTTTCATGAAAATTTCTTGTCCTAAACTCAAAATTATATTTCTTCACTAAAATTCAATGTCGCAACTTAGAATTATGATTCTCTTTTTCCAAAATTTGAAAAAGGGAAGTTTCAAACTGTAACGAATTCTGATTTGGAAGAGGGATTTTTTAAAAATTCCCTTCTTCTAAATCAGAATTGAAATTCTCTTCCAAAATTCCCGTTCCATGTAAAAATTTCCCTTTCCCAGTCAAATTATAATTTTTAACGAAACTTTTTGTTCTAAAGTGAACCTAAAATGAAAATTATAATTCTTTACGGGAATTCCCAGTTCTATTTCAGAATTATATTTCTTTCAGAGAATTCTTTACTAAAATTCCCTGTCCCAAAATAAAAATGATAATTCTTTTCGAAAACTCCTTGTTCCAAAGTTATGATAATTGTAAATTTTCTTACATTTCTTTTATTTATTCTCCGTCCAAAGTCAAATTATAATTCTTTTAAAAAATTCCCTAAACCAAGTCAATATTAAATTAATTTCCAAAATTCCCTGTTCCAAGTCAGATTTTCTATTTCAGAATTATAATTCCTTTAGAAATTTCTTTATCAAAATTCCCTGTCCCAAAGTAAAAACTATCATTTTTCACGGAAATTCCCTGTCCCAAGGTAAAAATTATCATTCTTCACGGAAATTCCCTGTCCTAAACTCAAAATTATATTTCTTTACTGAAATTCCATGTCGCATCTTAGAATTAAAATTCTTTTCGAAAATTCCTTGTTCCATCTCCGGATAATTGCAATTCTTTACGGAAATAGCCAGTTCTATCTCAGAATTATAATTCTTTTAGAAAATTCTTTACTAAAATTCCCTGTCCCCAAATAAAAATTATAATTCTTCACGGAAATTCTCTGTCCTAAGCTCAAAATTATATTTCTTTACTGACATTCCATGTCCCAACTCGGAATTATAATCATTCTAGAAAATTCACTGTTCCAACTAAGAATTAAAGCAATAAAATATATGAAACCACTTTCAATATGCATATTACTACATTCGAGAAAAAAATCCCGAACGTTTCATATCTCACCTTCTTATGCGATGACATCCCCAGCCACTAAATGTACCAAGTGTATTTGGTGGTAAATGATTTTTGTAGAGCAGGATTCTTCGATTAGGTGAATGTTTCAAGTCGATATATGGAAAAATTATAATCAAGGCAAGATCATTCTGGAGCCTATGGGAACGATAGCCGGGATGTATAAGTTTCATTCTTACATGGTGAAACCTTCCAGAATATATATTTGATGAACCAGAATAAACTGTGTAGGTCGCACTTTTGTTTTCAATGCAGTGAGCAGCAGTTACAACAATGTTGGGGGCCAATATGCTAGCTCCACATACAACTTCGTCTTCCTCTTCAATATAGACAATGTAAGGAAAATGTTCTATTTTCACTGGTCTATCGCCATGCGACCTAGGATCAATTAAACGCTTCTTCCGGGTCTTAAGATTTGATGATTCCTCTGTAAGAATAATTAAATTTTATTTAGTAGTTGTATTTTTATGATTCTAGTAGAAATGTATCTTAACAATAAAATACAATAAATTACAATGCGAAAACTGTGATTTTTTTTAGAAAAGTTTGCAATTACAGGACATCAGGGATCATAGCGATTCAGTAGTTCAATTTTAGTTAAAAAAGAGGATTTTTTTCGAGAAAAGGGGATTAAAATTATGATTAAAAACTTTTTATATCTTATAGCTTTCCGTAAATTGCACGAAACTGCCCTCTAACTAACAGAAGCGTCTTTTCTTAGCAACTTTTCCACATAATATATAGTCGTTTGTGTGTTTAAAAATTTTTTTTTAACTATAGCTTTAAAAAATTTGTCGAAAACCGCAGCACTTTCTACTGATAAAAATACATCAGAAAAAAATTCAAGAAGATCGAAGATTGAAAATAGATGAACAATATAATTGAAAAATGCTATTTGAAAATTTTAAAAATGTATCTATATCAGTAGATAGATTTTGATTCCTTATTCTTGTGAATTTTTGTCTATGTACCACCGAACCCTGAGTTGTTCAAAGTATTTTTCTAAGTAAGCTAGAAAATTAATTTGAAAAAATACAAAAATGACTAGGGGAAACCAGCACGAGGTGGATTGATTAATTTTTGGAGTCATAATATTGATAAATCATGAAAAAGTGGGGAAAGTATTGCATACCAAATCAAAGCTAGAATATTCATTTCAAAGATAGCAATGCCATCACATGAATAGAATTAGCCATTTATCCTTCATTTTATACTTTTTTAACACGTTACAATTTTATTCAGATGGTACTGTTCTGGTACGAAGTGAATATTCACACTTGAAGCCTTTCTGATCAGTTTTTGAAGGGCACTGTACATAAATTCATGAAACAATAATCCAAAATTGTTATTTAAAAAATATATTTTATTTATGGAGTGATTATTCTTTAATATATTATAAAAATTGTGCGAGCTCTAAACTGTGTCGTATTTAATATGCAACCATAACAATCATTGCTACCAAGTACCATAGACAAAAAAAAACTACGAATAATTTTATTTGGTTATATTGGTAAAAGCCATAAACTTGTTTATTTATTTAAAAGTTGTTTGATTGGTGACACTTACTCGTTTGTGCTCTCAACCTCAAAACAGAAAAATCACTTCGATACCCAAGCCTAGCCTGTCAACAATTTATTCACCTCGTACCTAATGACATTTTTCATAAACAAACGTAAAATAAATTTTCCATGAAAATAAGGAGAATCAATCATTAGACAGTTTTGAAGCCAAGAGTTTGACGATTTTAAGAAACCAGTGAAAGAATAGTGAAAGCAATTTAATTTAAAATGACATTCAAATGAATGATCGTACACAATTCTTAAATGAAAAGTAAGTGGTAAAAAGGCTAATTAAGGAAAATCGTTTTTAATATTGTTACTCAAAAAAAAATACTATAGAATTTTTGCTTTGAAATCCAGTCACTTCTTCCCATTATTCAGTTCATACTAGTATCCACCTTGTACTGGTTTCCCCTATTTGAAAAACCTCCCACTCATTATTAAAAACGGAAATTTAATAAATTTGTATTGACAAAAATAACAAAATTATGAAGATAAGAATTTTTTAAATATACAGTTTTCTAACATGTAAAATCCAGCTATATAACAATCGGATCTAAATCAATTATAGTCTTTTAAGGTTCTAATGCACTACTGCTTTAAAGTCTTTGAAATCTTTGTGAAATTTTTGGAATCTTTGAAATATTTGTGAAATCTATCATTCTTTGCGATATCTTTCAATCTTTGCGAAATCTTCGCAATATTTTGAAATATTTTGAGATCTTTGAAATGTTTGTGAAATATTTGAAACCTTTTGGAATATTTTGAAATATTTCTGAAGTCTTTTAAATATTTTTGTGAAATCTTTGAAATATTTGTGAATTATCTTAAAATATTCAGGGCTACCACAGCCTAATTTACTTGAAAAAGTTAACAAAAGTGACTACAATTGACTAAAAGTGACAAATGTGCATTAATGATGTGCCTAATGTTCTTTTGAATTCAAAAGAATTCGATAAAATTTATAAGAATTCCAGTTGAATTTTAACGAATTCAGGATAAATTCATGAGAATTCAGACTAATTCAAGTTAAATTTGAAATAATTCAAATGAATTTGAAAAAATCCAAGAAATTTCATTGATTTCAGTGAAATGGGAGTGAATTTAGAAGAATTTGAGTGAACTGAAAAAAAAATCAAAAAATAAAACAAACCAATGAATTGAATAAAATTCGAGTGACTTTAGAGGAATTTCAAGGGATTTACAGGAAATGAGAATTCGATGAAATTCATAAAAACTCAAGGTGAATTTTTAAAAAAGTCAAGTGAATTAAAAACAATTCAAAAATATTAGCAAAATTCAATTGGATTCATCAAGTTTATGTGAATTGAGAGAAATTCAAGGTAATTAAAAAGAATTTGATAAAATTTCTAAGAATCCAAGGTGAGTTTTAAAGATTTCAGGGTGAATTAAAAAAAAATCGAAAAAATTCATTGAATTGAGTAGAATTGAGTGAATTAAAAAAAATCAGGGTAAATTAAAAAAATTCAAGAGAATTACAAAGAATTTAAAGTAATTCAGAATAAATGAATGAGAATTCAGGTTCAATTTCAAATGAGGTCAAATATATTGTAAAAAATTTTTAAAATCCAAAATATTCCGTTGATTCCAGTAAAACTGGAGTGAATTTAGAAGGGTTCAAGAGATTCAAGAGAATTTGATGAAATTGATACGAATCCAAGATGAATTTAAAAGAAAACAGGATGAATTAAAAATAATTCAAGTGAATGCAACAAAGTTTTTAAAATCCAAAAAATTCCATTGAATTCAGATAAATGGGAGTGAATTGAAATGAGATAAAATTCACAACAATTCAAAGTGAATTTAAAAAATTGAAAATCCAAAGAAGATTCATTGAATTCAATGGATTTCAAGGCAATTCCAAAGAATTCAGGGTGAATTCAAAAGAATCAAAAGGAATTCAACAGAAGTCAAATATCACTAAAGTGACCTTTTCATTTAAAGAAGTAACGATAGAGACGCTATCTTAAAAAAGTGACTTGAGAAAAAGTCTTCGAAATATTTGTGAATTATCTTAAAATCTTTGTGAAATGTTTTGAAATCTTTTGAAATCTTCGTGAACTCTTTTAAATATCTTTGAAATCTTTGCGAATTCTCTTGGAATCAATGTGAAATATTTTGGAATCTTTGAAACCTTTTGAAATCTTTGAAATATTTGGCAAAGTTAGAAACTGTGATCCCTGGGATATAATTTCACTTACTAATATTCTCTTCAGAGAAAGACCCAATTCCTTCAGCAAAAATAACAGTAAGAGTTAAAAGAAACAAGTAAATTTTTCCCCACATTTTTAAGAAGAAATTAGACACCAGATGAGATTTGAATGAACGGAAATTACGCTTCTTATAACTTTTTATGCTTTTTTATTATTTATTTGAGAACTTTATTGTCTTGTTTTCGGTTCATCGATTCAACATCCATAAAGTCATCGCAAATCAAATAAAGGCACCACGAAGCTGAATTAAAAAAAGGTTTGTACAAGTAAGAGCATTGCAAATAATGGACATGCTTTATTACTGTTCATTTTTTTAAACTACCTGCTATACTTACCCGATTGCTACTTTACCAACATTTTTTTTCGCAACAACTTACATCCATACTAATTCAAACATCGAGTTGAAATTTTCTGAAATCAGTTAAAAGGCACTAAGGAACGTTTGTATGGTTCTAAATTTCTGAAACTACAAAAAAATTTTAATTATGGAAAATTTGTGGAAAAATTTGTTTGGATTTCGAAAAATGTAGGACCATACAAACGTTCCTTAGTGCCTTTTGTACGATTTCTCAGATTTTCAACTCGGTATCTCAATTCGCGTGGACGTGAGTTGTTGCAAAAAGAGTGTCGGTAAAGTAGGAATCGGATAAGTATAGCATGGCCTTTTATAATATACCTGAAGGTCTAGTGTAATAAATGCATGAAATTAATTTCGGTCATTAACATTTTTGTTTAATCCTACCCCATGATATCTTGTTTTATGCACTTGATTTTTTTGCAATTGATGGAAAAATTGCGGATGGATACCGTCTAGAACCAGACAGAATTCCGATTTTCGACTTGACGACAATAATTTCCGGACCATATTACTAGATGAAAATACCAGTCATAACAGGTCAGAGCCACTGACTGATTATTAACAAATAAAGGATTTTTCCTTCTAACTGCTATGTGCCGAGTGGAAAAAAAATGATAGACCCGCATCAGGGCCAGTGGAATTTTTTTCTAGGTGTGATGTTTTGTAATTATTGGTCAGAGAGGTGGGGAAAAGAAGGTGGGGGATGTAGATCCAAGGGGGGGGGGGGCTCACCCCCCAAAGAAAGCCCAGATTCCAATTGTGATTTGAGTGGCGGGGGAAGTATAACCCCAAGATGCCCCCCCACCAACCCTCAATACCCCCCTCCGTAAACCTCTTCCGGATCCGCGCCTGGAGTGTGGGAGGGAATACATTAGGAAAATTCCAAAATCCCAGATGTACATCGGAAGGAGAATAATAAGGCAATAAAAAAATTAATCGACCATTATAGTGAATTATTATAACAAATAAATGTTCGAAATTTAACAATATTCTAATGTGAATGGCTTCTAGAATAAACAGTGGTAAATAAAAGCATTTATATATTTTCTTAATATTAAAGTTTTCAAATCTAAGTTTTCTATTTTGAAAATAGTTCAAATTAGAAATCTTATCCCAATTAATATGAATTAAAAAAAAAGATTCGAGTTTGAAAACGAATTAAGTTGAAATAAATCAAAGGAACAAGAAAGTGAAATTTTTCGACTTTGTAATTACATTTACAAAAAAATAGGATCTAAAAATTATTGCCAATTGAAAAAACCTTCAAATTAACAAAATTTCTAAATTCAGACACCTCAGGTTCAAAATGCATGTAAACTATAAACTTGTCTCATTGGAAAATAATGCAAGTTGATAAGTTTATTTATATGTAGATCAATCCTTTCATTGAAGAATAATTAAGATATGGGCGTCCGTAAAATTGGAAGCTAATTCATTTTAAAATAATTTGAAGTATGTAAAAATTTCTGAGATTTAAAAATACTCCCAAATTAAATTGTTCGTGTATGGGGGAAACTTATTGATTTTATTGGAATTAGTGAAGTAGGAATAAGTTTTTAAAGATTTTCTTTATCTTTGCTAATATTGCAAATCAGAGTTTAATTACTTTCATTTTATTCGATTTTTTTCTTCTTTAATGATATTTTTCTCTTCCTCCAAAAATCTCTAATTTTTCTGGAATGAAATTGACAGATTTAGAATCTTTTTTTAATTACATTTGAAAAAACCTGGAAAAAAACCTGGAATTTGGAGATTAAAATTCTGTAGCAACCTTGTTATAAAAAAATGGAATAAAACAGTTTGATACCAAATTTCAACAAATGAAGACAAATTATCAAAATATAAAATAAATAAATTATGTTTATAATTTACACAATACAATCTTTTAGAATTCGAAGATACCTCTGCAGAATGCAAAATTATCAATAAAATTTTATGGAATTTATTTACAATACCGTATTGTTAAATTTGTTGACACCTTATAACTTCACAAAAAAATTATGAGTTTAAAAAATTTATTTCATTTGTGCAAATATAATTTGCAGATCCTATGGATTTTATGCTAGAAAGAAGACAATTCGAAGTATTTTTCTATCAAAGAGTCTAGGCTCACCTAAAATATTTGTGCTATGCTCACAGAATTTCGGCAAACCTAGCCCCTTTTTCCATCTTCCGCACCGAATTTCGTTGAGCAAATAAAATCTAAATTTACAGATATAAGACCAAAACTCTACTCAGATTTTTTTTCTACCTCCGACTTTTAAGTGAATCTAAGCTTACAAACTCCAAAAAGTTTCAAATTTAGATCCTGGAATAGCTAAAACATGTATTTCTGGGATAATAAAAAAAGTGTTTCACACTGGAACCCCAGTTTAGGAACCCCGGTTTAGGAATTCCTAGAACTGCTGGCCAACTGCTGGCCCACGCAGTTTCTCAGTTCGCGGGGCGAGAGACGGTATTCAGCCAAGCGTGAAACACCAGCAGCGTATAGACAAAGGCGCAGTGCGCGGGTACTCACATTCGTACTCACGTTCGGAGATTGCGTGATATTGGGAAATGGCTCACACGTCCCTGATTGTTTAAGGTTTGGAGAACCCCAAAATAGAACGAAGGCCATTAACGGTACCCCCGTCACGGTCTCTATAGTGGGGTTCCAGTGTACCTCCATTGAATTGTGTTGATTGAAAGATCCTAGCAGTTCCATACTCTAATATTATGTTGTTTGCGCTTTAATTCCGCACCTGAAAAAGTAAAAAAAAAGTATAAGAAAATAATATTTCCGAGATAATTTGATTCAAACAATTTTGTTCCTAGAATGAAGTGACCCCAAAAAATTAATCTTTGCTTATCGAAATTGGACAAACCTTGAAATCCCTGAGTTAAAATTTTATAAAAGATGAAAAACACAATAATTTTCAACAAAAACTTCTACAAAAAATAGTTTCCAGAAATTGGAAAAATTGAGCTTTTTTTAATCATTGTCCTTGAACCAACTTTAAGGAATTCGCAGATATGGAAGAGTCGCATACGCGACTATAATGAGGAACCCACTGCTCGTGAAGTTTAAAGCCGAAAGGCGGTTCCACGAGCAGTGTTATGGGTTCGGCAGAGGAGGTTTTTGGTTTTAGTTGGTATGCCTAGACCCGTTCTAGGAGACTCCAAAACTACGTCTTTAAAAGATTTTGCCCTTTTTCCTCCTCATGAAAAAAAAAAAATATTCATAGACAAGGTTCCAATCTGCAGGGTTGTCTATGAATACCTAAGATTTCTTTTAATTGAGGTTCCTAATAATTAACTCAATTTACCAAAAGATATCGATTTTACTTAAATATATTTAGAAAATTTGAGAAAGTTAGCAATTTTTTAGAAATGTGTTATTGGTTTGAATTATTACCTTTTTCTTTTTGAAAAATGGAATAGTCTAAATACCAAGTACTTATCATAAAATAAGGTTGCCATAAGGTTTTACATAAAATTTTCATTCGGACAAAAGAAATTATACCCTCGCTGCCTACGAGGAAGATGCCATACTAACAATATGTGCATATTTTGTACCATTGAGTACTTCATTTACATTTTCTTTAATCTTATAATTTTTGACAGATATTTTTGATTTCAAATATATTTAATATACTTTCAGTCTACCGTATTTTTGAATTTTTCTAAGTTCAGTTAGTGTTGTTGTGAAGTGTTTGCCAAAGTTTGGATTATAAAATTTTGGATATTATACGCAGAAAGTTATATTTAAAAATTATTCAATCTTTTCTTAGTTTCATGTTTTTGATAATATAATTTTCAGTGTAATTGATAATAAATTTGGCGAGATGTGATTTTATGAAAGATATAACGACCTCAGGAGTCCGAAAATGAGGTTTTTAAAAAACGTCCGTAGATTAGGTTAAGATTACGTAAAATCTTGAAAAAACACAATATTTCAAATTTTGAAATTCAAAATTGAAAGTGTTTGAAATTGAAAAATTTTAAATGAGGTGCTCTTAAAATTAAAAAAAAGCCGGATTAAAATTTCGAAAATTGGACAATTTACTTAGGAACAGTTGAAATTGTATCATTTCTAATTTAAAGCGTTCAAAATTGGAACTTTTTATTTTGAATTGAAGAATCTCGAAATTGAATGCATTCGGATTGAAACTTCGAAATTACGACAATTTCAAAACGTTCAAAATTGAATAGTTTTAGATTAGAATTTTGAAAATTGGAATAATTAATATTCAAAGGAATTGAAATTGTAATTATATATTATATATTATATAATCATCATTATCATATTATATTATTATAATATATTTTTTAATTGTGTAATCTTCTATATTATGTTCAACTCTATTATACTAAATGCATATCATATTAATTTCTGTACCTCGGTCCGAAACTTCTGCTTTATTAATTTTTAAATTAATTTAAATCTAATTTATATAATAAATTTAATTAGATTTTTATCACATCAAAATAAAAATTTTTTGAACAATATTTTTTTATGATAAGTCGAAAACAAGTAGATGTAGGGTCATTAAATTTGGAGGGATTGTAGTCCTAAATAATTCCAATTATTTTTCAAGTTTACAACAGGATCGGATAAGAATAATTTCCTTTCGGTTTTATATTTTTCACAAAAATCGTTTTTGAATGTGATTTTTTTGCAATTTTTATTATATTAAGAAAAAAAAACATTCTATACATAATTTTAATGCAATACATCGTTTTTAACAAAAAAGTTTAAGCTTCATTCATTATATATCGTGAGAATGGCAAAAAATGAATTTGAAAAATTCGAAATTTTAAGAATTTTGATTCCGGTATTGGCTATAACAGCAGGCTCTGTGACCCGAATTTTTTTAAACATTGGGTGGTATTTAGTTAACATAATCCTATAGAATGTTTATAGCTATCTCCATACAAAAATTTTCATCTTTAAGAATGTTTGAAGTTTTTAATTCTTCGTTTGTGAGTAATTTTTTTTCTAAATATCAGGAATATAGCAACATAATATGTACCGAATTTGTTCATTTTGACAACATGAATCGATTGATATATTTAAAAGCATTCTGTGACTGAATAGATTATGATATGTATAGACTTGTAAATTTTTATAACGTTTATAAGAGGAAAACTTTAAATTCAACAAAAAATTCGTTATGATGAGACAAATCGAATGATGCATTCAACAAGCCTTTAATTTTTAATTTATAGTTCTTCATCAAAATTTTAACGAGTAAAAAAAACTATGCATTTTATCAGAAAATAGTCCAAAGAAAATATGTAGATCTTTTTGATGTGAACAACTTCGTTTCTCAATATTTTTTCGCATCTCGCATAGTTTTGGTGAAAATCTAATTTCTGCATTTTTATTAACATTTCGTACGAGTGAAACGAAAATAACGCATCTCATTAAAAAATGGTCAGCAAGAAATTTTTGGATTTTTTTTATATGAATACTTTTGTTATTAAACATTTTATTGTATATTGTGTCGTTTTTACCAAAAATGTCTTTTTTTATGGTTGGTATTATTTTTTACGATTAAATAGAAAATGACGCATCTTATCAAAAATGACCAGTAAAAAATTCCTAGATATTTTTGAGGTTAATAATTTTGTTATGAAGCATTTTATTGTATCTCATGTCGTTTCTTCAAAAATTGAAATTCTTTATTTTTATTTTTTTTCACGATCAAAATGGAAAATATGCGTCTTATCAAAAAATGGTCAGAGAGAAATTCGTAGACCTTTTTTAGGTGAATAATTTTGCTATGAAACATTTTATTATATCTAGTGCAGTTATTTCAAAAATCTTGTTTTATTTTTCACGTTATTTTTCACGATTGAAACAAAAACCAAGCGTACTAGCGAAAAATGGCCAAAGACGAATTTGTAAATATTTTTTTGGTAACTAATTTTTGTCAGTTCATTTTTTTTCATGCCTTGCATAGTTTGACCGCAAAATGGAATTTTTGATTTTCCACTATTTTTTTCGGTGGTTAAAACCAGAACCCTTGGTCAATCCAAAATACTCTTGCCATAGAAAATATTTCAGCCCGATACTCAACTACGAAATTCATGGAAATTTAAAAAAAACCAAGAGTACGACGATCAAATTTGGACCAAACCTTCTTAAATGTCTTTATTCAAATAGAAATAATACCCACAACTAAAAAAAAAGAAGAAGCAGAAGGCAATCTCCAAATCTCCTTCCTTCTTTTTTTTCTTTCGTCTTTTTTTTGTTGATAATTTTCAGTCTTTTCAAATAAATATATTGTATGAAAAATTTAGAATAGAGACATGGAGGAATTACTTTTTAATATTGAAAGTTTTGATATATTGATTAGATGAAATTCCGTTGAAAATAAAAAAAATAATCTTTAAAAATGTTTGAAAATTGAGGCAAAAAGGGCTTCTGGAAAAGGGAGTTCTTGCAAGATGTTATGGTTTGAGAAAGATTCATAAGGAAAACTATCCTTTGAGATTGGTTATTTCAACTATTAACACTCCTACTCAATTTTTAGAACAAAAATTGTAAATTGATACTCAAAGATTCCCTAACAACCTCAAAATACACTGGAATCTCCATTTAACGGCTGTCTCGGACATGGCCTGCGATGGCCATGAAATTCTTCCAAGAATTTCTATGATGTAAATAGTTAGGGCCGTATGAACCAATTCCAGTGAGAATACACAATATTAATTAACAGTATTTTGTACAAATGTGGATTTTTCTTATCATAAAGGATAATAATAATTTTTTAATAATGAATACTAATTAACAAAAAGAGAATTTTCCGCGTGTGTTTAAAAATAAATGCTAAATACCCCGGAAATACCCTGGACCCCCTTATCACCGAATTTAGCTGGCGGAAATTCTGCGAAGACGGTATATAGAGGGCAATTAAGTAGGAGTTTCAGGGTATAATAAAAAAATGGTCGGGAATTCAAAAAAATTATTACTCAAAAAATAGTTTTGGATGACTATGTAATGCTTTTTTTGGATGTTGTTGCAATGTTTCCGAGTATACCTTTGTAATTACACAGTCAAAAAAGCAATGTTAAATAGATGGAATAATATTAAAATATGTACTCGATTGAGTCAAAAAGACTTTCTAAAAGGGATAGATTTCGGTATGGACTCAACTCATTTTAAATTTAATGGAAAATTTTATGAACAAAAATTTGGTGCTCCAAATTATTATTATTATTTATTTATTATTATTTTTGATTAAATATTTATTATTATAATAATTATAATAATATATTATTGCTCTAAATTTAGCTGAAATTGGCATGGAAGATTTGGAAAGTTTTGCATTTAGAGAATTAAATTTTGACTTGCTCTTTCACTTTCGGTATGTAAATAATAAATTTTTTTATGTATTCCTCTAGCAAAGTTGCAAACAGTTATTGATGCCCTCAATAGTTTTCATCCAAAACTTCAATTTACGTATGAAATAGGAAAGATTAATAAAATCAGTTTTCTAGACATAGAATTAATCAAACGTCAGGATGGTAATATATTTACTAATTAGTGTAGGAAAAGTACATATTCAGGTAGAATTTCAAATTTCTCTTCAGCTCATCCTATTCATAACAAAATTGAAGTAATTAAAAACTTGGTTGGCAGAGCTGTAGGTTTGTCCCATGATTCATTTCATAAAAAAATTTGAATATTATTAGGAACATTCTTTTTTTGAATCGTCACCCAAAGTATTGATTGAGAATCATACCCAAATTAGAATTGAACAAATCAAAGGAAGAAAAATGAAAATTTAGCTACAGATACCCAAAAGGAAGTAGAAGAATTTAGTTCTTTTAATACCTTTAACACTTGTTTTTAATGCAAAATTCATCTGTTGGAAATTAAGGAAAATTGAAGTTTTAATATTTGAATTTTTAACTGTTGAAAGTAGCAGGAAATTCAAAATTGAACTTTTGAAAATTCAATTAAAAGGTTTCATCGATTTTCGACGATTGAAAATTCAACTGTTCAAAATTCAATTTTCTTTGATTCTTTCAATTGTTCAATTTTCAGCAGTTGAAAATTCAAGAAAAAAGCGAATTCTCTATGAAAAAAAGTGTTAGAAATGTTATATTAAGATAATTTTACATGAATATTTAATAAAGGAACATTTCAATTCATAAGAAAAATTGAAAAAGTCGATTTTTTCAAACACGGGTCGCCGTTTTTCTCTTGAATTTTCAATAAATAGCAATTCATTTTTTTGGTTAAAGATTCATCATTTTAGTTGAGTTTCCTATTTTTGGTTCGAAAATTCATTTTTTTTGTAAGAAATTCAACCATTTTTGTAGAAAATAGAACTATTAGGTGGAAAATTCGAATTTTTGGGTTGAAAATTTAACCGCTTTGTAGAAAATCCGTCTTTTTGCCTTTAAACTTCAACAATTTGGTTGACATTTTTTTTTATTTCTTGACTGAAAAATCTTTCTTGGTATGAAATTCAACTCTTTTGTTAAATTTCGTCTTTTTGGTTGGAAACTTCATCTCTTACAGGTAGGAATTTCTCATAATTTTTTTTCTCATCAACTACTAGGCTAAAAGTTGAATTAGTTCGATAAAAATTGATTTTTTTACTTTAAAATTGAACCATTTGGTTGCAAATTCATGTATTCCATTGAAAATTCGTCTTTTCTAGCAGAAAACTAATCTTCTAAGTTGAAAATTCAGCTTTTTAGTGGAAAATTCAACTAATTGGTTCGAAAGTTGAACTCCTTCTTAAAAATTCATCATTTTGTATGAAATTTGATCACTGTAGTTGAAAGTTCATCTCTTTGGTTGAAAACGTATCTTTTTTAGTTGAAAATTCAACTATTTGGTTGGAACTTTTTGTATTTTGTTCAAATTTTTTTTTTCTACTAGAAAAATGTTTCTTCCACATAATTTTATGTAAGAATTTGATAAATAAACATTTCAATTACAATTTTTTTTTTAAAAAGTCGATTTTTTCGTAAGCGGCTCGCCGTTTTTCTCCTTGAATTTTCAGCAGTCAACAATTCATTTTTTGGTTAAAAATTCATCATTTGAGTTAAATTTTGTATTTCTGGCTTAAAAATTCATCTCTTTTGGTTAACAATTTTTGTTTGTTTGATAATTTGATTATTTTGTTGAAAATTTGACAAATTTGTTAAAAAGTCATCGTTTCTGGTAGAAATTTGAACTATTTGTTTGGGAATTAACTTTTTTCGTTTGAAGATTCATCATTTTAGTTGGAAATTCCTCTCATTGCTTAAAAATTCATCTCTTTTAGTTGAAAATTCAACTATTTGGTTGGAAATTAACTTTTTTGTTTGAAGATTTATTATTTTAGTCAAAAATTTATATTCTTGGTTGAAAATTTATCTTTTTCAGTTGAAAATTCAGCTACCTGGTTAAAAATTCATGTATTTTGTTTAAAATTTGTCTCTTCTGATTTACCAATATGTTTCATTTACATAATTATACATGAGAATTTAATAAATTAACATTCCAATCCATGAGAAAATTTTTTTGAAAAAATTCGATTTTTTCGGAAGCGGGTCGCCATTGGCAAATGATGTTTTGACAAATGAATATTCATCCAATGGACTCTCAGTAGGGAATTTATAAGACGTAAGAAAATATCCCAACTCTGATCATCTCCTTGTTAGATACTTTTTTTTCGGAAAGATACTTTTTTGATACTTGTCTTAGTTCCATAGAGCACTTCAAAGCCTGTATTTTGGTCGAATTTCGAAAATTATTGAATTTATTTTGAAAAAGTTTAAAATCCACACAATTTTCAGAATTCTATTCAAAATGGATTTAATGATAGCTTTGGGTAAAGATCCTTTAGATAAATTCGAAAAAGGTAGTGTTGTTTACAAAATTACTTGCAAAATTTGTAAGACGACCTACATGGGAAAGACTGGCAGGTTTCTTAATACTAGGGTAGAAGAAAACAAAAGTGATATTCGTTTAGAACGTTATTATAGCAGTGTGCTTGCCAGACATAAAAGGGAATTTGTTGATCATGACTTTGACTGGGACAGTGATAAAATTTTACATTACGAAAGTAACGAGATTGAGAGGGAATTTATGGAAATGCTCTACATTAAGAAACAAGAAGAATCATCTATAAATTTGAAAACTGATTTAGAAAAATTAAATGCTGATTATGACAGTATGACTTGTTATATTTAATAAGGAGTTTTCATAACACTTTTTCTTTTTTTTAAATTTAACTTTGATTGAGAGAGTTTCCTTGTCTGTTTCTGGCTTTGTTGAGATTTGAAATTCATAACGCATCTCAGGTACTTGCGATTCTGGTGAAAGAATAATTTTACTGAGAGATATGACTGGGTGGGTTAATGTGCAAGGCGAAGGTATCGACACGGTACTGGGTCATATCAGAGACCCAATAACGAACGGTAATGGGGATAAATTGATTAGCTTATGCTTATAAAAAGGCTTGTTTTTCACAAATACTTGGTTCAGACATACAGTGATCCACATGTGTACGTGGTGCAGAGGCGGAGGCCATAGTATGATTGATTTTGCTGTAGTGGATGAGAGACTTAGAGGGCTTTAAGGGATACGAGGGCTATGGGAGGTTCTGAATGCGGAACGGATCACTACCTCTTCGTTTCAAAAATGAGCCTAGGTCAGAGGTGGAGGAGAAGAAGAATGATTAATAAGTCGGAGCAGATGCGAGTTAGAATAAAGAATTGGCAGAAAATAGAAGTACAATTGATATTTCGAGAAAAGCTGAATAAATATTTAGGGCATCATAAAAAAGACTGGAAGACGGAATTTGACAATAAAAATGTAGAGGGTGCATAGATAATACTATGGGGTAGCATCTTAAAGAGTGCATCTAAAGTGTGCGGTATCGCGGCTGTAGGAAGAAAAGCTGGAGATGCTTGGTGGAATGATGAAACCTGCGTGCCTGTCAACGAGAAAAAGCAAGCGTACTCGAGAATGTTGAATATGAAAGGTCTTAGCGATGAGAAGAGCACTAGATTAGAAAATGTTTATAGGGATAAAAACAGGAAAGCCAAGATATTAGTCAAAGAACGCAACGATAAAATCAAAGCGGAAGAAGATAAAAAGAAGATGAAAAATGATTCTGAAGGAAATAAATTATTTTGGAAACGGGTTAAGAAGATAAGGAAAGGAAGTTCTAGCACTGAGGTAGTCGGAATTAAGAATGCTGATCGTGAAATGGTATGGGATCCGAACAAAGTGAAAGACTATATGAGAGATTTTTTCCAGAAATTGTATGGAGGTCAAGCTATCGAGCATAAGAACTATGACACTGAAAAGGATACGTTGGGCAATTCCGTTGCGGGTAGCGGAAGGAGAATCGATTCCGACGACATTATATCCGTGATTAAGAAACTAGAGGATGGTAAGGCTGCTGGTGTGGATGGCATCACCGATGAAATGCTTAAGAGAGGTGGCAAATATTTGTTCTGTGTCACTGTTTTTTGAATTTCTTAAATTTTTGCTCGATTCTTGTCAAAGAATTATATCTTCTCTTTCTTTTTTTATTATCAATGCTCGATGGCGTATGGTACCTTCCGAGTGAGATAAGTTTTGCTTCGTTGATCGTATTTCATTTATGACCACGATCAA
The DNA here is from genome assembly GCA_032362435.1 of Melikaiella ostensackeni. NCBI lineage: Eukaryota > Metazoa > Arthropoda > Insecta > Hymenoptera > Cynipidae > Melikaiella > Melikaiella ostensackeni. The sequence goes on from JAUMHM010000005.1 coordinate 4,808,096, forward strand.
TAGGTAGGACTTTATTAAACTCATCCGTCACATCGATTTTTCTATACCTTTCGTTGGAAAGCGGATGGGGTTTTTCAGGAAATTTTATCAGATTCAATTCGTTTTCACGAAGGCGGGCGTCTGCACGTCCATGGGGTTCAGTGATTTGTGATTTTACGGAAAGCATTTGAAGCATTCGACCTTAAATGTATTATTAGGGTTGAGTACTTTATTCCATGGAAAAAATTGAAAAAGGCCTTCGTCTCGTGAGAAGCGGATATATAATTGTATCGGAACCTTCCGATTATTCTTTAGAGTTGTACGAAATTTCAAATTTTAAACGTTCAAACCCGAAATTGTTAAATTTTGAATCTTTCAAGTTTTAAATTGTTTCACTGTAAACATTCAAAAGAATAACAATTTTTAAATCTTTCTTACGGGTTCAAAAAGTTTTTCCGAGTCGAACTCACACCCCAATCGACTTTGCATTTTATGTTCGGGGAGATGCTATAAAACGTGCGAAAATATTTTTGTTTGTTTGGACCTGAAATGTGAAAATGAAATAGAGAAGTGAGACATAAATTCGTCAACGTAAAATATCGAAAGTTGAAATCCATAAAAGTGTAGTCATATGCCATAAGTGAAATAAAAGCGTTGTACCAAAATTTAAAGGCATGTTTGTATTCAAATTAAATTTTGATATTCATTCACATTGGTGGTCAAAATGAATCTGGTGAAAACAATTTTTCATAGAGTCATAACCGTAACAATAAATAACTGAACTTCATTTTCAGTATATCCGTTAATATTAAATAATAATAAAATTGTTATCCTCGGAATATTGAATAGATTCATTTTGATCGATCCACGAGATGTGTGGGAGTTACAAGGTGCCAAAAAGAAAGAAGGAAAGGGTAGAACCAGTGAGGGGATAATTACAGGAGTAAAAGAGACGCTAGAACAAAAGGAAATAGTAAGAGAAAGTGAGGGAGTACAGGCAAGAAATGTGAAGATAAAAGAAAACTGGTAAATGATTGTGAAAATGTATGACAGAAAAGGAATGAAAAATGCAAGGAAAAAATAGAGAATCACGTAAAAGAAGAAGAGGAAGAGACACTGATAATGGAGGACGATTGGAATGCAAGAATATAAAGAAGGGATGTTCATACATGGACGGGGAATATAATGTGAGAAATTCAAAAGATCAGTTGCTTAACAAAGAGGGAAAAGAACTATTGGGGATAGTGGGAGAAGGGAATTGGTATTTACTTTATGGTCACAAAGTGGGAGATGAAGGAGAGGAAGTCACGTATGTACGAAGTGATTCGGCAATAGTAATTTATTATGTAATTACAAACATTGAAGGGTGGAAAAGGATGAGGAAAATGAGTGTGGAGTAGAGACAGATCATCAACCATTAGATGTGGTATTTGGATTCAGATGTGGTAAAAATAGAGAAAGTAGTGTGGACAGAGGAAGCAAAGAATGAATATCTACAAAAGCCAGAAAAACTCATATTCGAGATAGTAGAGTTAAATGAGGTTTGGAATGAACTGAAAGAAGAAGTAAAGGAAGCGAGAAGAATAAAAAAGATCAGTATGAGGAGGGGAAGGAATAAAAATGGGACAAAAATATGGTGAGATGCTTAATGCAAGAAAGAGGAAAAGGAAGTAAGAAAACACATAAAGACTGGAAGAAAGAAAAAGAAAGATAGGTTGAAATAAATGGTGATCACAAAACAATATAAAAGATGAATGGAATACATAATATGAAAACTATGCGAGGGAAAAGAGGAGAAGAAGTAAAAAGAAATAGAAAGGGAAATTGTATTAAAGTGGAGGCGGAAGTGTGGCGAATCATCAATAAAATGAGGAAGAAAGAAGAAGGCACAAGTGACAATATAAAAATGGAAGAATGGAGGTATTTCAAAAAAATGTTTCAAGGGTCAGGGGAAAGGAAAACAAAAAATTGGCAGAGGGGGATAAAGAGAGGGATGAGGAGGAGATAGAGCTAGAGGACGAGGAAACAGAAGCACAAATAAGAAAAATTATAGGAAGGGGAAGCGGGAGGAAGCGATAAGCTGAGCAATGAAACGTGGATTTATAGTAGCCGTGAAGCCAGAAAGAAATTAAGAGAGGTAGTCACAAGAGTTTGGAAAGGAGAAGGGCTCCCGGAAGAGTGGAAATGGGGCTTGATAACACTAATATACAAGAAGGGGAAAAAGGGGAAGTGGAAAATTGCAGGGGGATTACAATTTTGAATACGGCTTTTATAAAGTGTATGGAACGGTATCATCGGAAAAACTGATGAAGGAGGTAGAAGGTAAGAGGATATTACCAGAAAGCCAAACAGGATTCCGGGAAGGTAGAAGCAATGTAGACGATATATACATTTTTGATCATCTAGAAGAGAAGGAATTGAAGCAAGAAGAAAGAAAAGTATATGCTTTTTTTGTGCATTCAAAGGCAGCATTCGCGTCTGTAGATAGGAATAAGCTTTGGAAGGTGATGGTGAAAGGGGAAATAAAGAGAGGTTTAATGGAAAAAGTAAGAGAAATTGAGGGTAGAGTAAGAGTGGGAAAGAAATGTCAAAGGAGGTTTGGATAGAACTAGGACCAAGACAAGGGTGCTCTTTGGTGTATTCATTTCAGACATAGAAGACGAATTTGTTCGGGATTAACTTTTAGCTTCAGTTAAACACATTACTTCAATGGAAAACTACAATATTCATTGAACTGACCAAATAAAACCTTTACAATAGGTATAAAGTATATTTCTGTTTCGAACATAAAGCACGCACTCAACCACGCTTCTGATTCTCCGTTCGCTCTCATCTCCTCATATGACCCAATACCGCAGTTTCTCCTTTTTACAGATAGCGCTAGCATCGTTCCTTATTTTTCGTATTGACCCGTGAGATTCGAATCTACAAATCCATCTCAGAATTGAAAAGGGGCATAGAAAGGGGATTGGTCGAAGGGAAAGTATGAGGAAAAGGTTTTGGAAAGTGGGGGTAGAAAGATAGTTGAAGCTTGCTTGGAGGAGAGAGAAATTGGAATGGGAGGAAATGGAATGGAAGAAAGAGAAAGGTAATTCAGAAAGGAAATAGGCTTGTGAATTTGGAAATAAATGAATTCGTAAAGCTGGTAAATTTATTTATTTATTCATAAAAGACAGAGACTTATGAATTTATAAATAAATGATTTTACAAAGTTGGTAAATTTATTTACTTATTTAGTCATAAGGGACAGTGACTTGTGAATTGGAAAATAAATAATTTCGCAAAGTTTGTAAAGTTTATTTATTTATAAAGGAAATAGGCTTGTGAATTTGCAAATAAATAATTTAGCAAAGTTGGTAAATTCATTTATATATTCATTCATACAGGACAGAGACTTGTGAATTTGGAAGTATAATATAATTTATAAGAGGAAAGTGACTTGTGAAATTAGCGATAAATAATTTCACAATATAGGAAATTTTTTTTATAAGAATTGGACTTGTAAATTTGGAAATAAATAATTGCGCACGGTTGGTAAATTTATTCATCAAGGAAAGTGATTAGTGAAGTTACCAATAAATAATTGTCTAAGCTCAGTAAATTTATGCATTTACAAATGACTTGTGAACTTAGTCAATAACTTTATAAATAGTATTTTATCTTTGTATTTCTGGGAAAAATAATTTCAGGGTGCATGTTTATAATGAAAATTGTTAGTATTAATTATATATTCCGATAATTAGTTTTGAGGAAAAAGATAAATTATCGACCGCGATTTTCTGGGTAATCTGCGATTTCATCATTTTGGTACAGAAAGTGGCCGCTACCGCCTTGTGAATGCGCTGCTAGATCGGTTTTTCTTTCTTCTTCATCTGTCATCTTCCGTCGCGTATTTCTCAAAAAATTTGTAAGTATTTTTCACTTTTGTTTCGCATCGAATCACGATATTCGCTTCATAATTGTGAAATTTAGTTTGTGGAAGGAAGCTATACAGAGTTTTTCTCTTATTTAGTGTCGGTGTTGTGTCTGTAAAATATGACTGAAATCAAGTGTGTTTGACACTCGCCATCTCTTTCTCGGGATCTGTCTGCTTGGTGCTGATTTTAACGTTTTAGAAAATAAATATTTACTATGAAAACATTCATTTTCTCATAAAAAACGCGATGTGTTTTACGTTATATGGATTCCAGAATTTCATCGGACCTCGAATACTTGGTGAGTTTGGTCCATTTATCCTACAATCTACTTCCGGAAATAAATGTGGGATCAGGGCCGTGTTCATGATTGTGGGCAACCAAAAAAATTTCTAAGTCGCCTTCATCCAATGTCCTTAAGTTTAGTTGTCACTTGCACGCGTTTAGACAAAATATTTAGGTTATTACATCCGCACCAAAAACTGGCGGCCATTCTGTTTATGCTGACAGATGACCTTGAAAGCAGATCAAAATGATTCGATTGAACAGATCATTATGATCTCGAGAGTCAAGTGATCACTGGAGCATAACGCTCTGCAACAAAAATGATCCATTTTTTTACTGAGAACATGTCGTAACGGAAAAGAACTCATTATCTTGTTTCGTTTCGTTAGGATTCCTGTTGTTATTAATTCTTCATTCTTAAGGATGTTGGGTCCAATATGGCATTTACTTATATGAGTTTGGTTTGAAAAATCCGTGCGAAGTCGAAAAGATGGCACCACTGGTGCGCATCAACATTATTTTCAGTTAGCAGCATCTATTGAAGGAACACACACCAAGTTTCAACCAGATCGGTCTATGACTTTGTGTTTGGCGTTCGTTTGCATCGTGAAAGGCAAGTGATTTCCAAAAAATAAATAAAAGGGAATTCTGTGTGTCGGTCAAATTTTACTTTATGAAAGGCGAATGGCCTCAGGAGACTAAAGAGAAGCTTGTTAAACATTATGTTGAATCTGCACCTTTGATAAGAACAGTTTATAAGTGATTTTAAAATTTTCGGAGTGGCCATAAGAGCACAAGTGACGCTGAACATTCTAGATGTCTTGCTGATGCCACTACTCCAGAAATCATTGATAAAATCCATAATATGGTGTTGGATGATAAAAGAGTAAAGGTGCGTGTGATTTCTAGTGTTGTAAGCATCTCGACTGAATGGGTACATAATATTTTGCATCAACATTTGAACATGAGAAAGCTATCCACAAGATGGGAGCCATGATTGCTTACAGTTAGCCAAAAACGAAATTGTGTGACGTATTCCAAGGACGGTTTGAAGCTGTTCCAGCCACTAATATATAGAATACACTGGATAGAGGATAATGCCATATTTTTGGCTGGAATAGAAGCCATTGTAAGTTTGGGATGTTTGCAGTGATCTGTCGGTAAAGTGTGATGTGTTATTATCGGCTCAATCTGATGCTTGTGTTTTTTACTTTTACGCGATCGTTGTTTGAAGAAATATAGAATAAGTTTCTGTTTCTTGTAACAAATTAATCAACGAAACGCAAAATGATAAGTTTATGTATATATTGTGGCGTGAAATGGAATGCCGGGGAGAGTCGTTCTTTCTACTCGTAAGTTTAGCTCGTACATTTATTATATCAACAAAATATGTTGCAATTTGATGAAAATAGGTTCCAAGTATTCAAATATTGTCTCTTATTCCTGTGTGTAACGCGTTTTTGGAAAATATCAATGTTCACATTTTCATGTTTATTTATATGTGAATATCAATTTCAGGTTATCTCATTCTCAGCCAGAAAGATTAGAAATGTGGTTGAAAAACAGGGGATTGGAGAAAAATTGTATCACATCTTCGTCGAAATTATGTTCGGATCATTTCGAACAAAAATTTATGATAAACCTTTGAATGAGGTAGTTCTTTTATCACACGCTGTACCAACTTCATTCGGATATTACAAATTAGCTTGCATGTATTGCAACGTGAAAAAAGGGACTGATTCTCGTTCATTAGACAGGTGAGAATAAGAAGTTTAAGATTTAATACGGCGGTACTGGACATTCTTTCAAGAATGAAAAAAAGAAATACAGCGACGAGTTTCATACGTATCATTACGTACATACATCAGTGATGTCTGTATTATTCTAAGGTACACTTTTAAGACGTTTCGTTAACATATTTGTTCAAATGAGAATCATCAGTGACGAATTTTTTGATTGACGACTTTTTAACTTTTTATAATTACAGATTCGAAAAATGGAAAATAAGCATGAAAAAGTTTCTGGGGACAAAGTTTTCTGTCCATCTTGCAATGTGCACTGTAAGCATCATGACGCTTAAAAAGTGACATATATTTGATTTTTCATTACTAATAAAACGTGTTCATGAAACAAAAATTTCATTTGCCCATCCTAAATCTGAATTAACTATACAAATTGAAATGACTATCTTTATCTCATTTCAATAACTGTACTTTTCAAAGGACTATATAATGTATATTCATTTTGAAATTATGAATTT
>JAUMHM010000005.1:4823494-4835278 GCA_032362435.1 Melikaiella ostensackeni
GAACGCACCACAGCGTTGCCACAATTAAAAAAATCGGGGATATCTTGAACTTAGCAGCTAACGTTTTGGTTTGCGCCAAAGTTCAGCGTGATCATAATACCTTAAGATAGTTAAGATCAAGCTTTTAGTCTTCTTGAATCACATTTTGAAGTCAACTTTCAAATCTGGCTTACCTCCAACACGAATGGTTTAGTGGGAGGATATTTTGCCAGGGTTATCAAAATGCTGCTTGCTCGCGTACAGACGTCCATCCATGGTAAAGATCTGTTGGATTGAACCAATGTCATAAAGATTTTGTCCACTAAACCAACTTTGCATACAGTAATGCAACCACTTGCTGACAAACGTGTTATGAAATCTGCAAAAGACATCAAATTTAAATAACAACAATTTGTATCAAATTGGACCACGGTGCGGCTGAACTAAGTCTAAATAAAAATTGAATGCTAATGAGATTTTTTTGTTTATGCTTGTCTGCCATCCCACGAACATTTCAAGTTAAACTCGAAATAATCGTTGGGGACCTTTTTGAAAAAAGACGATTTTGGTATTTGATTAATATGAAAAGCAAAAAGTTGCCTAAAAAGACATGGTAAATGTTGCCTAAAAATTTTGTAAAGTTTTTTGTAACTGATTATGGTTCTATGACATCCCACGAATATTTTAAGATGAATTATAAAATAATCGATAGGATTTTTGAAAAAGTCGATTTATGTCTTTAATTAATTAAAAGTGCAAAACTTTCCCGAAAAAGATGTAGTAAATGTTGCCAAATATTTTTTCACTGACCTTTCTTAATGATTATGTTTTTCTGCTATTCCATGAACATTTAAAGACGAAATTTAAAATAATCTATTCGGCCCTTTTTAAACAAAATCGATTTTTGGATTTAAATGAGTCGAAAGGCAAAAAATTTGTACAAGTATTTGATTTTAGTATTTTACTTGAGTTTGAATTGTGAATCACAGTAAAATTGTGTACAACCATAATAAAAATTTATTTTCAACAAAAAATTTACAATTTGAATCAACTAAATTCAGAAATGTACTTTTTTCAAAAAGGTCCCGATCGATTATTTTAATTTTCGTCTTCAAATGTTCACGGGATGTCAAATAACCAAATCAATGAAAAAATCTAGTGAAAAAAAATGTTAGGCATTATTTACCACATCTTCTTCGGCAATTTTTCGCATATCATAATAATTAAGTTTTAAAATCGACTTTTTCAAAAAGGGATCCACTGAGTGCTTGAATTTTCGTCTTCATATGTTCGCGGGATGGCAGAAAAACAATCAATACAGAAATCCAGTGAAAAAGTAGTACAACGTTTACTATATGGATGATTTCCACATTTAATAAAGTACTTATATCGAAACACAATTTAGTAGAAATAGGGTTTAATATTTTATAGTTAAGGATTTCAAAAATCGTTTTAAATTCTGTCCAAGTTTTTTGTCTGGTCACGCGGGCGCGGCACTGATATTTTAATATAAAACTCGAAAATAATTATTCAAACTATTCATAAGGCGGGCAAAAATTTTTTATTTTATACTTTTGACGATTTTTTTATAGTTGAAAATCGATTTATCAACGTTAATTCCAAATAACAGTAAATATTGATCACCAATTTGCATAATATTTGTTATAAAATGACTGGTAATGGTCCATATTAATTTATCATACCGTAAAATGAGAGGATATTTTGAAATGCTGAAGTGAAAATCAAATAAATCGTGATATTAGTCATTTTTCCCATATTTTAAAATATTTTTACCTCCTCTGCATGTATTTTGAAAAGATTTTTGAAATTCTTTTCTTTTATTATGGCCGAATGTCGCATAACGCCACCTCAGATAGAAGATATTTCTGTTTAAAATGCATACCCAGCACAAATAAATTCTTTGATCTCTTAGCTTTATATTTTCATTCTCTCTACGAATAGATTTAATTTAAAAAAATGTTTTAGCTGGTTTGGAAAGTTTTTTCATCCGAAAATCTCATTGTCAAAAATGGTAAATTTTTTGGCAATTACCCATACTTTTTTATGAAAATCTTTGCACTTTAAAATAATTAAAATACAAAAATCGACTTTTTCCAAAAAGAGCACGAACGATTGTTTTTATTTTTCTCTTAAAATATATGTGGAATGGCACAGAACCATAATCAATATGAAAATACAGCGAACAAAAATATTAGGCAACATTTACTATCTTTTAGGGAAATTTTTAAATTGCAAATTAATTAAAATACAAACACTGACTTGTTTCAAAAAGGATTCGATCGATTTAATTTTTATCTTAAAATATTCGTGGGATGACAGAGAGCCATAGCATTGTGGGATGGCAGACAACCACAATCAACAAAAAATCCCATTAGCATTCAACTTTCATTTAGACTCGGTTCACCCGCACTGTGTGACACATTATGTTTACTAGACGCACTAGTCGAAAACAAAATAAATATTCAAACTCACCTAAAGAAGCGAGGCACATCGACAATCGGCCCAGATCATTAGAAAACAGGAAAGTATAAATCGACTTCTGCAATGTAGTCGCTAACGTTTCACCACCAATTTTTACCACCACGTTTTCAGTTCTTCTAAATTCCAACTCTTTTCTCACCTCAAGTTGCTTCTTTTTCAAAACTTCTCTCCACCAATTTTGTATCTGAATCGCCGCTTCTCTTTTTATTCTATAATCCTTTCTCGCTGCGTAGCTTCTCCAGTGTTTCTGAATTATAATAATTGATTTCTTGGCGTCTAAAAAACCATTTCTTTTCAGTCTAACGAGTTGTGTGGCTCTCCATTTCCTTTGCAAAACGATAACACATTCTCGACATTTTATGAAAGCTGATTGAACTTTTCTCTTCTCTAAGTTGGCTCGCCATCTGCTTTGAATTACAACCGCTGCTTTATGACGTATGAGCATATTTGCAAATTCCCTCTTTTGTTCTATCATTCTAAACCAGGATTGAATCTTTACAGCAGCAGATTTCCTTTCGAGGTACTTTTTCCACCAGTTTTCGATCTTCTTCACGCAATTTTTCTTCATTAAAAATTCTTCGCGAACAGATCTTAAAACGATGAGCCCCTCATACCAGGATTCGATTCTCAGGACTGCAGACTTGATCTGAGAATAATTTCTCATCGTCCTTACCATTCTCCAATTTTTCTGAATAACCAGAGCCGCTTTTTTCGTTCTGGAATACCTAACTTGACAAGCTTTAGTCTCTTGTAAGGATCTCCACCAGTTTTGAATCTTCAGAGAACTCTTCCTCTTCATTTTATAATCCCGATGGACCACAATCGACCTCCACCACGATTGAATCTTCAGGGAAGATTTTCTGCAAATCCGAAGCTGTGACACTTGATCTTTGGTTGATCTGTATCTTCTCCAGAATCTCTGAATAACTATTGCACTATTTCTTTTCCTGAGAAACTCTCTCTTCTCTTCCTTAATCATCTTCTTTTCAATCCAGCTTTTCTCAAAGATCCAGACTGCGTGCTTCATCAAGAGAAAAATATTCCGATCCCTCTTCACGATCAACACCCGCCTCCACCAATTTTGAATCACTCGAGACGCATTCAATTTGAGATAGTTTAATTTTTTTTCTCGCATAAATTTCTTAGCCCTCCAAACTCTTTGTATTAGAATCACAGCCTCGTAGTTCCTTCTGAGATCCTCAACAAAAGGTTTCGTCTCTTGATTTCTTCTCCACCATCTCTGGATCTTCTGAACCGCAGATTTAGTCTTAACGTATGCATGTCTATCCCTGACACCCTCTCTTCGAAAGATCCACCATTCTTGAATTATCCGAGCTGCCTTCTTTTTCATATCTAGAAGTTTTTTATTCTCCACTCGTAGTTGATTTAGTTTCTTCTTTGCTAAGTAACATCTCCAGGCTCTTTGAATCACATAAGCTGCATCGTTTCTGCGTTTTTTCAAGAAGTTCTTGACCTGTATGTACCAGAGTTTTGAGCGCCACCATGTTTGTAGACAAGTCGCCGCCTTTTCGAACCTTGGAGCCTGAAACTTGTGGATGATCTGCCAAAGAAGCGAGAGCGTCTTTTCTCTATCACCATTAACGATACTCTTAGCGTCGATCTGCCCAGTCAGAAAATAACCTGAATCTAGAAGAGCTGTTAGCGCAATGTTTACATTGTGGATCTTTTGCAACTTCGAAACGGCCGGAACTCTGCAATACGAAGTTAAATTCCCCTTTCCCCTGATCAACTCCATCGTCCTACAAAGTCTCACTCCGTCCCTCAAATCCAAGCTCATATCGTTAACCGCATAATCGAACTCATCCAAATAAGTCTGCTTATAATGTACAACATATCCCGCAAGTCTCAGAACCTTTGTTATGTCACCAATCCCACTTAAAATCTCTCTCGAAAAGGTCAGGAGAATCGATCTACTATCTTTGTGCAGCGCATTTTTTCGAAAAAGACATGGATCATAACCTATCAGTTTATTCATTTTGGCGTAATCGAGGAAATATACGACCTGGAGGAACTTTTTCATCACGAAGTTGTTCATGTGCGAGGTGAAAGTTGGAAGCTTCATGCCAACAATTGTGGGATGGGAATGTTTTTTGAGAATAAACGGATCAGAGAAAAACCTTGCGAGGAGAAATCTAGTCAGTCCGATCAAATCGTTGTTCGATTGGAGGGGAATAGTCTCTCCGTAGACGGTTTCTAAACCTATTCTTAACCAAAGGGGGTTGTAGCTCAGAAAGAGTTCGAGAATTTCCTTCTGTAAACCGATATCACGGTAAGGGTCCTTATCTTTTTTGAAGACTAGAGATCCATTTTCTATGCAGTGTGTCACCCCCGAGAGGGCTTCTCTTACTTCATCCTTCCGGAACATCGCACTGGCTGCCTTCCTCAAGGTGTTTAATCTCATGTTCGTATGATATCGAGCCGAAATTGATTCTTTGGATTCTGCAAGTACCACTTCCTCCTTCATTCGACAAGATCGCCAGACCTTGCCCACATCCACGGAGGTAGAGTCTACGTCGATAGATAAATTCTCAGGTGCAGTCATGAGCGTATTGAGCCACTTTTTAAACTCCATTTCCTGAAGAAAAACCCACTTTTCGTCGTGCGTCAAGGTACACGAGAGGAAAGGATCCTCGGTTACAGTGGCAGCAAACGGGTCTGGATTAACGAGCTTGATCATACAGTTAGGCTCATGATCGATGCTGGCTTTCTTCTCGGTTTTCAAAGGCTGATTTGCTTTCTTCCTATTTCCGGCCAAGGAGCGATTCGCGATTCTTCCTCCTGGAACTGAAAGAGTTTTCTTTCTGAGAGACTTGCTGAGTTGTTTAGTTTTTAGAGCGACTTCTTGGCTTTTGCTAATTTTTCTATTTTTCGTGGAGGGCATTTTCTTGATCTTTTCTGCAAGTTGGCGATGCTTGGATGCAGGAACTTTCTGGAGTTTGTGAGGTTTCGGGATTTCTGAAAGAATTTTCGCTTCGGGTATGAAGATCTTCTTGTCACCCGATGAGACCTTCTTTTCTTGTCTTTCTGGTTCCAGAACTTCTTTAGCTGTACTCGATACAAAATTCATGGTAGATGTATTGCCGATCTTTTTCGAAGTTTCCAAATTCGAGCAATCCAGGGAGAGGAGCGCTGATGAAGCGAAATCTGTTTTACTTCGCGAAGCTGGTGTTACCGGGGATAAGAGCTTAAAATTCTGGACGAGTCTAGTAGGTTTTAAGGAACTTATTACTTTCCTACTCGGAGTCGATGATGAAAGATCGGCGCCATTAGAAATTGGTTTCTCAGATTTAGCCCAGGCTGAGATATCTTGATGCGAGAATTCAAAAACTTCGTCAGGGTAAGAAGAAATTTTCGGAGTGAAATTAATATTGCCGATTGCAAGAGAAAAATTTGAGAACGCTTTTGGTTTAGGGGGCGATAGAAAATCATCGAAGTCATCATTTACTCCGTTTTCATCAATCCTGATTAAATTCCGTAGATTCTTTCGTGTAGCGATGTAGTTTTCTCTTCCCGAAGTCTTTTCAGAGCTGAAGATCTCCCTTCGTGGCTTTTTAAATGCATTTTCAGTGAAAGGTCCATGTTCTACATTGGTCACGTTTTCCTTGTTGGCGATCACGTGATCAAAACTAATTCTCGTTCTTTTATATCTAGATTGCACAGGCTTCTTATCAAGGGAAGATTCGCTCTGAGAGTCGAGGAAATTTCTGAATGGAGAATTGAGGGGAATTTTGGCATTTGCTCGAGAAACTTTAGCATCCATTAGGAGGAGGATATCGTACGATCGTCGACAACTGTCCGTTAACTGAAGAACGTCGCGACTGACACCCGGTTTTGTTGGTGACCAAGTTATTTTTAAAGTCACACTGCTATTGGCTTCGATAAATGCAGTAGTGAAACTTAATTCAATGAATCTCTCTTGAGGCGGCCATTTTATAATGCTTACCTTGAACATTTAAAAAATAGCATTTAAACAAAAATGAATTTGAGAGTACTTAAGAACAGATCTTATAAGGGGGAGGGTGGAGGTGTTACACAAAATGGGTAGTTCACGAAAATGGTAGAAATTATTTCGTGAGTTAATGCACGTTTTAAGTAAAAAAAAAATTATTTATTAATACTCAAGTTTTTAGAATATTTCAACTCGAAATACTTTTTATAATGCCTTTTGAACACAATTATGTCAAAAATTTGTATTGGTAGTTTCTAAACGAATTTTACGCTTAAAAAATGTAAATATAATTTATCAAATATAGAAATAAGGTATTATTCTTTAAGGAAAAATTCCAAATTAAAAAATAAAATTGTCATATACTTACATTTAAAGTGCGGTCGTTCGTATTTCTAATGTGCAAAAAATGCTCCGTTTTGGTATTAACAAAAGTCTGCATAGAGATCCGCGTTGGAAGTTCAAACGGTTTAAGCACCCTGCACATATCATCTTTTGATTTGAGATGTTTTCCAGAAGACTCAGCAGTTCTCTCATCTTTAGGAGTAATATTTATCTATTAAAACAAAAAACTCACATTAACAAGGTGTCCTCCTGACTGGTAAGCCGGTAAAACGCCGGGAATTTTGTTCACCGGGAATTTGATTCAGTGACCGGGATTTTTCATTCGACTGTACTAAAATGAATATTAAAAGTGTTTTGATATTTTGTTACTGTCAGTTTGTTCAATCACTAAAGGAAAAATGAAAAAGACTTTATTGTTGATAATGACGACGATGTAAGTGATGCTGAAATCTTATATTTTTTACTTCTTATATTTTTACATGCAATTTGTCAGAGATAAATTGATCAAAATTTCGCGAAGTTAGCGTTGAACAAAACTTTTTTTTCGCCAAAATATAGATAAAGGATAATCAAGTCGCCACTAATACATTTGAGTGCGCTGAGAGGTCTAGAGGGTAACCTTAACTCAACATATCGAGAAAAGCACCCTAAATATAAACATCCATGGTAATTCTTTGACAAGTTGGTCGTTAATTGTTTAAACTTTTTTTTTAACAAATACAGTATTTATGAAAAAAAATATTCTGTACAATATTTTTCAGTCAGCCATTTTAAAATTAAAAATTCTGGACTTCAAATTGAAAATCAGCATCTTGTCAAAAAAGTCCAAGTATTGTACATTTTTTGAATTTTGGGTCAACCATTTTGAAATTAGCGATTTTGACTTCAAATTTGGATTCAGCGACCTACAGAAGTCCTAACTAAAGTACAAATTTTCGACTAAAAATTGCGCTAAACAAGCATAGAACGACGGAAAAGTGTTGTCAATTTTTAAACGCGTTTTTCTCGAGAACTTCTTGATTTTAGCCACTAGACCCCTTCTTCGGAGACGGTCACATATATATTTTTAAATCAAAGGGAGAAGGATTTACGTTTTCAACTAAAAATTTTAAAACTGTAATTATGATTTGAAACAGTGAATTTTGGAAGAGATATCTGTAATTCTAAATTTGAAAAGGAAACTTTCTGAAAGAATTACACTCAACTCCGGATCCTTGAAATCTCTTGAAACCTTGAAAATCCCTTATAATCTTTTAAAATCCGTGGAAATCCCTCAAAATTGGTTAAAATCCTTGAAATTCCGTTGTATATTGCAAAATATTACGAGATCCTTTCAAATCTTTGAAATCCCTTAAAAACGCATTGAAATCTTCTAAGTCCGTGATAATCTTTTGAATCCATTAAAATTCTTCGAAATCCCTCAAAATTCCTTAAAATATTCGGAAATCCTTCGAAATTCCGTTAAATCTTTTGAAATCCTCTAAAAACCATGGTTATACTTTGGAATATTATAAAAACCTTTAAATCCCTTAAAATCTTCGAAAACCAATTAAAATCCCCTGACCTCCTTCAAAATTCGTGAAAATACTCTTGCTATTTCTTAAAATCCTTTCAAATCCCGTGACTCCTTTTAAAATATTTCTAAATCTCTTGAAATCCCTTAAAATCTTCGAAATCCAATTGAAATTCCCGACATCCTTCAAAATTCGTGAAAATACTTTTGAAATCCTTTGAAATGCCGTGAACTCTTTTGAAATATTTCAAAATCTCTTGAAATCCATTAAAATTCTTTCTAATCCGCGGAAATCGTTCTCCATTCCTTAGAATTCCTCGAAATCCCTAAAAATTCGTCAATATCCTTCGGTATCTTTGAAATCCTGTAAAATTTCTTGAAATCTAATTAAACTCCTTGAAGACCCTTAAAATCTTGCAAAATTCCTTGTGAAATGTGAGATTCTCTCTGAAATTGTACTAGGTAATTTCTTCAAATGATTGAAATCTTTTAAAATTACTTAGAATCTGTGTTACGTCTAGTGACCCTTTGGAATCGTTTGAAATACCCTACAACTTTTGTAATCCCTTGAAAGCGCATGAAATTCCTAAAAAGCTGAGGAAATCTCGTTGAATCCCGTAAAAATTTTGCATATCTGAAATACTTTTCAGTCCTTTGAAATACCTTAAAATCCCTTAAAATCTGTTGAAATCCTTTCAAATCACTAGAAATCTTTCAAACATTTTGAAATCCCTTGAAATCTCGTTTACAGAGAAAATAATTGATATATGGAGTAAAATATAAAATCTTACATAAGAAGGGGGGGGGGGGTCTAAAATTTTAAAAATTATCCTTACGAAATTAATGGACGTTCCCTAGACACTCTGATTATTTTATTATCAAAAACTCGATATTCACTGACTTAAAGTATTATCAGCATAAATTCATGCAAAGCCTCAAGGAGCTATCCATACGAAGAACACACACAGGCCCATTGAAGACACTCCAACTTCATGTCGATTAACTGAGTGCGTGTGAAAGTGTCTATCTAACCTATCGGACCCCTCCGTTCCTCAATACATTCAGAGATCTCCTTCATAAAGGAAATGGCAAAAAATTCCGAAGTTTTCACAGAACCTTTGTATTGTGCCATTCTATTTTTTCTTAGTTTAAAAAAAATTGTAAGAAAAGTTGAGCCGCCAAGGTAAACTGTGTAGCATTTTCGATACCCTAGAATACGGCTTACGTGCAATAAGGTGATAATTTCAATTTCAATTAAATTATCTCAACTTTGGAATAGTAAACTTCTTTCTGATTACACAGACTATTAGAGAGCACTTTAAAGAATCTATATTCCCAATTTGAAAAAATTCCTAAGTAAAATAATTCATGCTGATAATACCTTAAAATGTGAAAAATACCGGAAACAATAAAATATTATGGTGCTCCAAAATTTGTATATACGTATATGGAAATTTAGGATTGGAATTTATATTTATCAGAAAATATAGCAGATTCATTTTCAAATAAACCATATAATACTCTCATTAAAATCTAGTGTGCATTTTCAAAAGCAGATAAATGATCTTCATTCTATTTTTTACGTTTAATTTTCCATTTCGAAAATATGAGAAATGTAAACAGTGACGTAAAGTTTAAGCTGCTGGAATTGATTAACATTATGTCAAATAACTATAATATTACTTACTTTCAAAGATAGCTTCGCAATATAAAAATGTAATACTGTAATTAATTTTTCGTAATTTTAATAATCAGTATACACACAAAACAGAAGAATGAATCAAACTTGCCTGTAAAACCATTATTGGTAAAAGTGAGGTTATTGTCCTCGAACCTTGATGAATGGTCAAAAACCACTTAAAATCACTATATATACAAAGGAATAAACACAGAATTTAATAGTGTACAAAACTGTTTCATAGCGATATGAAAAGTCAAAAAAGATTGTATAAATAAAAAAAGCTTTTGACTATCGATAAGACTCCTCCTAACATTACTCGAACGTATCCACCATATTGAAAATAAAATTAAGGCTGGTCAGGATTGGTCAAGAGCAAGGTCACAACGTCATCGGCAAGGTCAACGTCATCAATAAAGCAATGTCGCCAACAGCTCTTTCATTTGTGCAGGAACACCAACATAACGGAAAAAATTATTATATTTTCACGCATATCTGGTTAAATTCTCGAAATTAGTGTTCCCAAAAAAGTGGATAAAATAACAACGAAAAATTAATTTGAAAATTACAAACGTTCAGGATAAAAGCAAAGTTTATAGCCATTTTTTATGTTCGCGAAGTGTACACATACGTAGAATAGGCCGCACAGTGGGGCAAAAAAAGTTTTTTTGAAAAATTAGTCTAGAGCTTACAATTTTGATCCGAACCCAGCGTTATTTCTTTTAAATGAAAGATGAATAAATGTCAAAGAGACCTATACCAACCAATTTTGAAATTTTCATTTATTTATTTTTTATTCAATAACAAAGTTGAAATTTTTTTTTGAATAGACGATACCATTTTTTTGCAGCTTCTCATATTTATGTGGAAGATCATGAACTCAGTAAAGAAACTCCTTACAAATAACAACCAATAGGTTAAAACATAAAAAAAATCATTTTTTATTAACAAATTAATGACTGAAAGTGCTACTTCAAGATTAAAAATACTTCAGGATATTTCAATGACTTCAGAAGATTTCACTGATATCAGGCGATTTTAAGAGAATGCTAGTGATTTCAAGTGAATTCTTATGACTTCATGTGAATTCAAATGACTTCAGATATTTTAGGAGATCTCAAGAGAATTCAAGTGACTTATTCAAATGAATTTACAACACAAATTCATAACTTAACTACTTCTCAACAAATGGATGTTGTTTGTATACGAAATCGACTACCAATCCAGCAAGCACGTTATGTAACTGCTCCGTAACAAAAGGGGTAACCTTTCGCCTGTAACTTGGTTACAAACAAGAACTATAATTGTTATGTTACAATGTTACGTAATTGAACTGTAATGTCGATACGATATAGTTCTGTAAGCCATGCATAATGCACAATAGTAACAGCTATGTAACAATGTGACATAACTGTTATGTGACAATCATATAACATTTGTTCCGCAACTCAGTTACACGCATGACTTATTATAACAATTTTGTTACAATGTTACGTAAGTAAACTATAACGGTGTTACTGTGTAGATATGTAAGCTGTGCATAATGCGCATTAGAAACAGATATGTCACTGTGTGACATAACTGTTATGGGTCATTACAGAATAGATCGTCCAGAAGACGTTGCGACCTGATTTCAAAAAAACTTTATGTTGAGATATAATGTTTCTGGATGCTCCTAGAATGAGTTTCACTATTTACAAGCATTGATATTTGACTCAGTTAGTACCCTACCGAAAGAAAATGTCAGAATATTCTCAGAGAAAATGTCAGGCCTGTTTCAGGCTATCCGCTGACTAGATT
>JAUMHM010000005.1:4835378-4854415 GCA_032362435.1 Melikaiella ostensackeni
CATTGGTTGACCACGAAATCACGCTCCTATGCGCTGATGATTACAGAAAAGACATGGTCCGTTTCTTCGTCTTGTAAACCCGCCAAAGAAAATTCGACCGAATTCGTCTGATAAGGTCAATCGCCTTTGGCAAAATGGTGTCAGCGAGTCAAGGAATTTCTCACTTGGTTTGTCGGAAGCTTCGATATATTTAGATATAAATAAGGGTGACATTTTCAGGAGAAGGCGTTTACCGTATAAATGGAAGTAACGAAGCAGACAAAACGCTCCCAAAGGGACACTGATGTCCATTTTGAAACTGCCCTCGGCTACATGTAAAGCTCAGCACATAAATTTCCAGTTCAGAATTTTTCATTTCATATTATGGAAAATTATATAACGATATTAATATTTTTAGAAATAAATTAATCATAAATTGTTCTCCGAATTAGAGTCAATTGATATTCAAACATACCTATATAGAATTTTAATAGACACTGTTAAAAATTTCTGTTGGAACTTTACATTAAATGTATTGGAAGTTTACTTCCGAGACGTAAGGTAATGTTACAATACATGATAGTGTAGTTTTCAAATGCTGGTATTGTATTATTGCCATACATATAATGTATTGTTGTGGAAGAAAGTTTAAAAAAAATCGAAATTCGCAGGCATGGAGAATAGAACCCCAACCGCCCAGCTCTAAGTCGAGTGCGTTACCCACTAGACTACAAGGGGAGCGTCTAATAATTACGTAAGGGTCTTTTGGGTGGGGGGGGGGCAGAGGGGTCTAAATTATTTCTTACGTATGTTACCTTTCTCTAAATATTTTTTTAACGTATGCTAATTGAATACAGTTTTTTTGCAATCCTTTAAAATTCCATGAATTCTGTTAAAACTTTGTAAATTCCATAAAATTCTTTGAGATTTCATGATAGTTGAAATCCTTGAGATCGCTTGGGATCTTTAAAATCCCTTATAATCCTTTAAAATCCTTCAAATTTCGTAAAATATTTCAAAATATTGCGAGATCCCTTAAAATGTTTAAAATCCCTTTAAAATCCATTGAAATCGTTAAAATTCGTGAAAATCTTTCCGAATATCTTGAAATTCCTTAAAATATTTTAAAATCTTTCAAAAGCCATTAAAATTCCTCGAAACTTCTTAAAATCCTTTATAAAAATCGGAAAACATTCGAAATTATGTTAAATCTTTTGAAATCTTACGAAATCCTCTAGAATCCGTGGATATACTTTGGAATTTTTTGAAATCTCTTTAAATCTTTTGAAATCCCATGAGATCATGGAAATCGCCTTAAATCTTTTTAAATCAGTTAAATTCTTGTGAAATTATTTCAAATCCGTTCAAATCTTCGAAATCAAATTAAAATCTCCTGACATCCTTTATAAATTCGTGAAAATACTTTGGTATCTCTTGAAATCCTTTCGAATCCCTTCAAATCCAAAAATTTCATTTGAAATATTTCAAAATCTCTTAAAATTGTTCGAAATTTCTTAAAATCCTTTATAATCCGCGAAAATCGTGAAATCTTTTAAAAACATTTAAAATCTGTGAAACCTTTCGCGATCCTTTGGAATAGTTTGAAATGTCCTAAAACTTTTGTAATCCCTTGTAATATTTTGAAATCTCTTCAAGTCCCTAAAAAGCTTTGGAAATCTCGTTAAATTCTATAACAATTTTCTAATTCTTTGCAAATACTTTGTAGTCCTTTGAAATACCTAAAAATTCATTGAAATCTGTTGAGATCATTTCAAGTCATTGAAAATCTTTCAAATTTTTTGAAATCCCTTGAAATATTTTGAAATCTCGTTTATAGTGAAAATAATTGATATATTGCCGATACATTGAGTAAAAGTAAAAAATCTTACGTGAGGGGTGAGGGAGTAACAAAAATCTTAGGAAGCCTTACAATAAGAGGGGAGTCTAAAATTTCAAAAATCATCCTTACGTACTTAATGGACGTTCCCAAATCTCTGAATTTGAATTCCTAAAGAGGAATTCTTAATAAAAGTTTGCGAAAATTAAAAACTTGAGCTACAAGCGTTTAGAATGAAAATTTATCATTTTAAATAAGAATCTATGTAATCAAAAATTATGAATTGCATATATTTCTAAATAAATAGAGATTTTCATTTAAAAATCACTACTTACAAATTAAGAAACCATGTATAAGAATTTGATTTCATAATTATAAATTGCAAATCTCTCAAAACTAATTTCTTATTTAACAATTCGAGCGTAAGACTTTTTAAAGAAAAGATGTCTAATTCTCAGACATTTTTTTATTCTGAGAATTTTATTTTATAACAGATTAGACTGAAATTAATACAACAATGCATATAAACACTCAAAAATTTTAAAAACATAAACGATTTTCACTCTTAGATTTCTGACGAAAACGGCAGAATACGAAGAATTCCTTAGTTATAAATTTAATATCAAATTCCATGAAAATCTAATTAAAATTTATAATTATTGATTACAAATTCTCATGATTATAATCCATTAAAGGAATTATAGTTAATAATAATACTTTGCATTCCTCTTTCCCGAAACTTAAAAATCTCTAAATAACGCAATTCCTAAATGATAAGAAAAATAAAATCTATATCAAAATTATAAATTGAAAATTCAATGCAACAATCTTCTAGAATATTTCTAAGGTAAAATTAAATATCCATATTGGAATTCAAATACACTCCCGGCAGTTTTCAGACTCATCATTTCCAATAGATGATAAAAACCTGACTTACATACTTTTTATCTCAACTTCAAGAAAAGAAAACTTGATGTCTCATTGTTTTGAATAATCGATTTCTCTATTCTTTTTCTGATTTCTGTATTCAGAATTTAAATGCAAGCGCAGTTGAGAGATACACAAAAAAAAGTATCGTGTGAAAAGTGTAAAAACAGTCCTGGAGTGTTGGATGAGCACCAAAATGTTATAAATCTTGAATGACTTTTAGTAAAAGATTTCAAACTTCTCGATACTAAATGAAAACGAGTCTTGTAATTTTCGAAAATAGTCTGGGAAAAAATGTTTTATATTTAGTATAACAAATTTAAGTAAGAAACCAAATTCTGACCAAGATGAAATGCATAAATTTCTGAATATTATAAATTCGGTTCGAAAGAATATTTATGAATTCCTAAAGTGAAAAATAGTACACTGGTATTACACAAAGTCCCAGACAGTCTGGGAAAATCTATTTGCGCAGTTGACAGTGCGCAATGAAGATGGTTGCAACATTAGATCAAAGAAGGGACATGTTTTCCATGAGTTCATTATATTCATTTTTAGAAACTTTTCCAACTTTTCCTTTTATTCCAGTAATGCTAATTTTTTTGATGTTAATAATATAAGTTCTGAAAAACATTTTTAAATATTATTTTCACTTTTTTCCATGGGTTGAAATTGAAAATTTCAGTATTTTAAACGAACTGTCTAACGTTACGGAATTTTCCGTAAGACCAACCCCTTTCCAGCTCGTTCAGGGCTGAAGTTGATGAATTTTCCGTAACTCTAGCCCTAGCGCTATACTTGATCAGATTAGTCTTACAGAAAATTCTGTAACACTAGTCAGTGCCTATTTTAAATCAGAATGAGAAGAAAATTTTTTAGATAAAAGCAATTTTTCCCTTTATATCGGGAAAATAAAAAATGTATTATGCAAAATGAAAAATTAATGTGACTTGCCATTAAAAATTACACCATTCGGTTTTCCTTCAAATTTATGGAAAATGATGAAGTAATAATAACTTTTGCAGAATAAGTTACTTTTCTTATTCCTTTGTGATTGAAATATTTTTACTATGTATTGCGGAATAGGGCGGAGTAAAAATGCTAAAATAATTGAATCATTCCGGCTCAGTGAAAAAAATTTGCAGTTTGGCATCCAAAAAAATTTTTAAAAATTGGACATCGGTTAATGTCTTCTGTTCGGGTTTTGGAGTTGAAAAATAAAAATTTTTAAAATTTAAAAATGATGTCCTATAATTTAAAAATTTATGGTCAATTTTTGATGAATTCAGTTTTTACTAATGAACGATAGTAAAAAATTAGAAATTAGAAAAAAATTCTTTTGATGAATTTAGATTTTTTTAAGTTTGCAAAAAAAAATGTTTTTTTGGATTGAATCATATGCACACATTTTTGAAAAAGTTGAATACCTTGAACCTGAAAATTCTTTAGCTTAAAAAAAAAGAACATGGCCTGTTCTTCATGACTGAGAATAAAGCACTTGACACACAAGCACCATCTAGAAAGACTATACCGTGGCTTATGAAGTTCATAAGATGTTAATTGATCGTAAAAGTTACCATTGTGAAACTTTCTACCTCAGTCGGTATTGCAGATTAGGACGGAAATTTCTATCTTATAACTTGTGAACCATGGTTGAGGACGTTGGATAAACGGGACTTAGGAATTTTTTTGGTTGCCCTCAATTATTAACACGGCCCCGACCCCATATTTATTTTCGGAAGTAGATTGTAAGGTAAATGGACAAAACTCACCAAGTATTCGGAGTCTGATGAAATCCTGGAATCTATATAACGTAAAATACATGGCGTTTTTTATGAGAGAATGAATATTCTGAAAATAAATCAGTATTAAATAATAATATCTCAATACAGTATATAATACCTAATATAATAATAATTAATATGATTAATATTCATTTCCTGAAACGTTGAAATCAACACCGAGCAGACATATCCCAAGAAAGAGTTGGCGAGTGTCAAAGATACTTGACTTCAGTCATATTTAGCAGGCACAACACCAACACTAAATAAAAAAAAACGCTCTGTATAGCATCCTTTCACAAACTAAGCTTCACAATTATGAAACGAATTTCGCGATTCAATGCGAAACAAAAGTGAAAAATACTTCCAAATTTTTTAAGAACTACGCGACGGAAGATGACAGATGAAGAAACAAGAGAAACCGATCTAGCAGCGCGTTCACAAGGCGGTAACGGCCACTTTTTGTACTAAAATGATGAAATCGCAGATTACCCAGAGAATCGCGGTCGGTAATTTATCTTTTTCCTCAAAACTAATTATCGGAATATATAAATAAAAACTAACAATTTCCGTTATAAAAATGCATTCTGAAATTATTTTTGCAGATATACAAAGATAAAATACCATTTATAGAGTTATTTACCAAGTTCACAAGTCACTTGTAAATGCATAAATTTACTAAGTTTAGACAATTATTTATTGATAACTTCACAAGTCACTTTCCTTTATAAATAAATAAATAAACTTACCAACTTTGCGAAATTATTCATTTCAAATTCACAAATCCACTTCTTATAAACAAATAAATTTCCTAAGTTGCTAAATTATTTATTGCTAACTTCACAATTCACTTTCCTTCATAAATAAATGAATTTACCAACCTTGTGAAATTATTCATTTCCAAATTCACAAGTCCATTTCTTGTAAGCATATCAATTTCCTAAGTTGTTAAATTATTTATTGCTAACTTCACAAGTCACTTTCCTTTTATAAATAAATAAATTTACCAACCTTGTAAAATTATGTACTTATAAATTTACAAGTCTCTGTCCTTTATGAATAAATAAATGAATTTACCGACTTCGCGAAATAATTTATTTCCAAATTCTCAAGCCTATTTCCTTTATAAATAAACTTACCAACTTTACAAACTTATTTATTCCCAAATTCACAAGCCTCTTTCTTGTAAATAAATAAAAAAATTCTCAAAGTTTTCAAATTATTTATTTATAGATTCACAAGTCTATTTCCTTCGTAAATTAATTAATTTACCAACCTTATGAAATTATTTATTTATAAATTCACAAGTCTCTGTCCTTTATGAATAAATAATAATTCACCAACTTTGCGAAATTTCGCAAAGTTGGTCAATTATTTACTTATTTATAAACGACAGAGACTTGTGAATTTAGAGATAAATAATTTCACAAGGCTGTTAAATTTATTTATTTATAAAGGAAATTGAATTGTGAAGTTAGCAATAAATAATTTGAAAACTTAGGGAATTTATTTGTTTATAAGAAATGGACCTGTAAATTTGAAAATAAATAATTTCGCAACTTTGGTTCTTGCCTAAAATGGCCTTGTACGTATATCCTTGTACATATATTTATTAAATTTCTTTAAATATTTGTTTTGAAGGATAAACGCTGCCTCTTGTTTTCTTGCGATATTTTTCTAACAAATAACGTAAACACTGAAAGCGAATGAAGCGAAGTGCGGACCGTGTGAACTGACAAAACTATGCGCTTGCGTGGCACCGGCCGCTTTGTTAGTGCGTGACTGGAAGAGTTTGCTGGCTTTAGAGTGATGCCCTCTGTACCCCTTCGACATTCTCGGAAAGACATATCGCAGACAGACTTATTAGAGACTTTCAGTGTAATTGTCTAAACTTAATAAATTTATGCATTTACAAATGACTTCTGAACTTAGTAAATAACTTTATAAATAGTATTTTATCTTTGTCTTTCTGCAAAAAATAATTTCAGAATGCATTTTTATAACAAAAATTGTTAGTTTTTATTTGTATATTCCGATAGTTTTGAGGAAAAAGAAAAATTACCCATCGCGATTCTCTGGGTAATCTGCGATTTTATCATTTTAGTACAAAAAGTGGCCGCTACCGCCTTGTGAATGCGCTGCTAGATCGGTTTCTCTTGTTTCTCCATCTGTCATCTTCCGTCGCGTTGTTCTCAAGAAATTTGAAATATTTTTCACTTTTGTTTCGCATTGAATCGCGAAATTCGCTTCTTAATTGTGAAGTTCAGTTTGTTGAAGAATGCTATACGGAGAGTTTTTTTATATTTAGTGTCGGTGTTGTTTCTGTAAAATATGACTGAAATCAAATGTGTTTGATACTCGCCATCTCTTTTTCGGAATTTATCTGCTTGGTGTTGATTTCAAAGTTTCAGAAAATGAATATTTTCTATCAAAATATTCATTTTCTCATAAAAAGCGCGATGTATTTTACGTTATATGGATTACAGGATTTCATGAGACCCCGAATACTTGGTGAGTTTTGTCTATTTATCCTACAATCTACTTCCGAAAATAAATATGGGGTCGGAGCCGTGTTCATAATTGGGAGCAACCAAAAAAATGTCTAAGTCCCCTTTATTGGTAAGATATTCTAGAAAAAGTTTACTGTACTTTCTTGCCCAAAACACTCCCCGCTGGAAATAAATGGCCTATTCCCTCGATCCTTTTTTATCTTTGTTTCAATCTACAATCACTCCTACTCTTTTCAATTCCAATCGAATATAATGAATAACAATTATAAAAATAAAATCCATGCCTATCTACGACTTATCTACATTTATCCTTTTCTATCCTCCGATACTTTTCTTATTTTAATCTGAAATCACCCCTATCCAAAATCCTGCATATATTTTGCAAGCCCTATTTTCCTAGCTAAATGAATCCTTTTCTATCTTTTCTGCAATAAAAATCACCTCTATCCTTTTGAAGCTCAGTCTTTCTATCCAAACTTATCATCCGCTTATCCACGTCTATCCCTTCTTATTTTTTTGTCTATCTGCAATTATGCCCATCTCTTTTAATCCCTATTTTCCTATCCAAGGGAATCTTTGCTTTACCTATTCTGCAATATAAATCACCCCTATCCATTTGCATTCCAGTCTTTCTATCCACATGTATCTCTTCTTATACGTTAGGCAATCCAAAATCTTGCTTATAAATTTCCAATCCCTATTTTCCAATCCGAGTAAATAATTGTCTATCTCTTCTGCAATGTAAATGGCTCCTCTCCTTTTTAATCCCAGTATTTCTATCCAAGTCTATCTCCCACTTCTATCCATTATTTCCAAATTCAGTCAGTGTGCAGCGCTAAGTGTAACACTCTCACACAAAAGAACTGAATGGTCAAAGCTATAAGTCTACGTTAACTTGCAATCATGAATTAAGCTTTGACGGTTGGTCATTGCATCGGCACGCTGCTTTGAATATCCAAAATATTAGTTATCGTTTTGGATTTTTCAAATTATTGATAGCTCTGCTGTCAGGGAATAAATAAAAAATTAATTATTACGGATAGAAATTGATAGAAAACATGGATACAAAACGATAAACATTTATAACACGTGTGGATACAAGAGGTACTGTTCATCAGGAATACAAAAAGATAAGTCCTAGTGGACACGACAAATACACGCATGGATAGAAAAAGGTAGAGTTTGAGGGATGCAAAGTATGTAGTTGGCAGGGATAAAAAATCTCCATCTTTTTCTATCCAAAAATGTCTATCTTTTTGACTCTTTCTACTTCCAGAAGGTTGCCCGCCAGCAGCCAGTAGGGGTTGGTATGATTGTATAAGACTTGAGAAAAATTAAGCCGTGACCCGGGAACGAGAAGGGTACCTCTTCTCTTCATTGGGATTCGTGATTCCAAATAATTTTTTTTCTATCGAGTTCATATCTACGTTATTAGTAGATTAATGTCCAATGAAATACATGGGCATAAATTCACTAATAACACTGATATACACTCGATCTGATAAAAAAAATTATTTTGTTAAAAGGTCACCCAAGAATATTGCCTTGATATCACTTGATATTCGGCCAAGACACCGAGGGGTTCCATTTACACCCCAATGAGAAGTCCTAAAAGGATTTTTCTGATGGACGAACAAATTGCTCATCATTCCACTATCAATGTTTTGGATCATACTAATATAACAGAATTTCTCTCTTGTTTTTTGATCCCGCCAAAATTCGTGGTATATTGAATAAAATTAATGAAAAGCGATATGTCAAAATGAAGATACAATACATTTATGTACACTTTTCCTCGATAATACATAACTTTATGCATTACATGCTATACCTATTTCTTCTTTGCAATTCTTTCCTTTCTCTTCTTAACATGCTTTTTAACTTTGCTTTTTCTTTTTTCCGCTTGTTCCTCTTTGACTGCTTTTTTCCGAGCCTAGATTGAAAAGGTATAAAGTTTTATTTTTAATTAAGGCATTAGTAAAATAAATCAAAATACGCCAAAGCAAACAAACCGTCATTTTACGAAAACATTTACGCGCTAGAGTTTATACATCTTGCTCATACTTCAAGGTAGCTTTCGAACTTAGTATCCGATAGCAATCAGTTGAAGACACAAAATGTTAAAAATTTATATCAACAGTGCAACATCGCTTAAGCTATCAAAAAGACGTATACTTTGATTACGTACCTTTTTACTTTCTGACGTTTCATTCCTTGGACGCGCAGAATTTATAAATTTGGATGATTTATTGTCTTCACTATCTTCAGAACAATCATCGAGGTCTGAATTTTCCGAATCCTCGTCATCACTATTACTAGTGACATCATCGTCATAGGATTTATTGGAACGATCTTTAGTGGCGAGAATTTCTGGAACTTTTGCTGGCATAGATAAATCGGCTTTTAGACCTACTAAAGTTTTGTAGATCAAGTTCTCTTTTCCAGTTTTCGCTAGATTTATGTCCCGCTCAATGTCGATAACCTAAATTCAGAAGAGCCGATACGGGATGTTATAGTTATAGGAGAGATCAAGGAAATTATATTTTTTAATTGGGTAACGTAAATGCGAGTTTCCGGAACTGATAAGAGCTCAAGAAACATTTCATTACAAATAAAGTTTCAAACATTTTTTAAAATTTTTGTTTGGTACATACCTCAGCAAGCCTTTGGGGAATGTAAGCTTGTTTGAATACTTCTTCGTCCACTTCTTGCTCGGGATTTAGTTGTTGTGATTCCTGTGTCATTTGATTCGATACTGTGTCGAGATATTCATCCATATTATCTTCTGTTACAGTGAGATCAGTAATGAAAGTAAACAGTGCCTTCATTGACATTACAGCCACATCTTTTTTCTTGAAGAAATCTACACAGAAGATCAACAAGGAAATTACTTTTCGTTTTCTGTAGAGCTGAGAAACTCGTACCAAGTGCCAAAATTGCCTAAGACTTAGTCCGATTGGACCGTACTTATTTTCTGATTGGAAATACTCAACGTTAGTTAGAGATATAGATAGTATTAGTATCATTAAAAAAAATAGCACAGTACACCACAGCTTAATCAAAAATAAATCATTATATACAAGAATTCAATAAGTTTAAAAAGTGTTCCCTCATCCAATTCTTGCAAATATTTTACAGTTTTCAAGCAAAATATCAATTTATTTTTTACGTTTCCCAGATTATAAATTATCATCAATTTCATGTGCCGGAGGTAACCCAATATTACATAAATAAAATAATGAAATTTGAACATAAATCTATTTACAAAAATACTATCTTTATATAAAATTCGTCCGAATACTTCAAAAATATTGAAAATACTCAAACAGGATGGTCGCTAAAATATTTTTAAAAAGCTTTCAGTCATTAAAATTAAACAATTTAAGTTTTAAAAGCTGAAAATTTTTTCAATTTAAAGTAACCAAAACTAAACTACAAATTACTGCACCAGAAGCTTTCACCATTAAACAATTTACATGCGCAAAGTTTTAGATTGAATAAATTACAATTAAAAGACATGAAAATTAATGTTTTCAAATTAAAGTATTAATCGCTGAAATTTTAAAAAGGAATCGTAGAAATATTATGTGATTGGACATACTTTATAAAACCAGAATTTATAATATTTCCGGTCAAAAAATGAAACCCTGTGATTATTCCCGTTAAAAATTGAAGAATTTTCATTGTATACCATTACAATCTAACTAAAATCACAACAAATGTTCAAAAATTACATCCTTTTGTATTGGTAACATCAAACATTGAACGAATCTAAACTTTATTTCAAAATGAACTTTTGTTATTAGAATTCCGAAACTAAAAAGTTTTTTATACTGGCCTCCTACTAATTGTAAAAAAGATTGAAGCAAAAT
Source organism: Melikaiella ostensackeni (assembly GCA_032362435.1). Lineage (NCBI taxonomy): Eukaryota > Metazoa > Arthropoda > Insecta > Hymenoptera > Cynipidae > Melikaiella > Melikaiella ostensackeni. The sequence continues at coordinate 4,846,285 of JAUMHM010000005.1, forward strand.
AATGAAAATTCAACATTTTCCATCCTTCAACTCAATAGAACTGTTAAAAAACAAAAAAATCCCCCCTTAAAATTTAGAAAAAAATTAGAAACCAAAATTCTCTCTTTTAATTCAAAAAACAGGTAAAAACAAAAATTTCTCTTTCAATTAAAAAAAAAAAACTAAAAACAAAAATTTCCAACTTTTTAACTTGATAACCTAAATTTCTTTTGTGTTGGCTCAACAAAAATGGAAGAATTTTCAATAATTAAGCAATAATAATTGTTCAACCCTTCAAAACTGTATTTGAAGTCTTTTAAATTAAAAAACGAACAATTTCTAATTAAGATAGAAAAATTTATTTTTTAAAAACAGTCCAAGCAAAGATTTTATTTTTTTATCGGTAACAGCGTGCAAACAACAGAAATTTAATAAAATTACTATTCACGAAAACAACAAAATTATAAAGATGAGAATTTTTTTTCAAATATGCAGTTTGCCAACATGTAAAACCCAACCATACAAATCAGCTTTAAATTGATAAACTTTCTTAGGGTCCAGAGACGCTATTTTTTCGCATTTCATTTTTGATTTCCAAAATTTTGTTTCTACAACCTGCAGTCTACTCTACCACCCACTTTTTACGACTTTCTTCATGTTTTCTGGATAAAGGCATTTTTAAAATATGCAAATTTAAAGAAGTCAACTTTTGACAGTATAAGAGATGTTTTTGATTTTTAACTATAGAATTTATTTATCTTTCGGGTTTAGTTTCTCGACTGAATCGTTAGCCATTTCTTCACTGTCGACGTCCTTCAAATCAACGAAATCAGCAAATAAATTGTTTAGGAAATACTTGAAATTAGTATCGCCGAAAAGAACCTCTTTGAATGCGTCTTGTTTAAAATTTCTGTCTATGATTCTTCAAAAATGAATTGAAACTGAGGAAAAAAAAATGAGAAAAGAGGTCCGAATTCTCGATTTCAGGTATTCTAGGGGATTTTTTTAATTTAAGGGGAAAAAAGGGGAATAGGTGAAAAAAAGGGACGGACTGTGATCCCTGTATTTATATTAGAAATGTGACTAGTAATAAGAAACTTTTCACGCGCAAAGCGCGCGAATCATAATTGCTAGTATAATTGTTATTAAAATTTCAAAATACCAGTAATATTTGTGCAGTCTTTTCTCAGAAACTCCAGAGCCATAGGATGATCGTGCTCTACTGATTGGGAAACATCAATCACAACAATGGATGAATTACAATACAACAAATTGTATTCACTTAAATCGGCATGGACCAATTTGCATTTGTTGTAAAGTCTCCACATAATTTCAACACATTCTCTATACAAAGACCTGAGCTTCGAAGTGCAAAGAACAACATCCTTTAATTTTGGTGCAGGCCAACCATTTTGTCCGATAAATGTCATTAGTAAAACGTGTTTTCGTAACTCAATAGGTCTGGGAGCATTAATTTCCGCTTGCTTCAAACGCAAAAGATTGCGCATTTCTTTTTCGGCCCAAGTCTGCACCATTTTGCGAGGATTGCTTCGACAATACCCATTACGAAAACGAAACTCGCCACTGACATATTTGTCACGATCTTTAAACTGTAGGATTGAGGTCTTATAAATCTTGATAGCAAAATCAACACCAGTTTTCGAAGTCGCGTGATAGACATTTGCCTCTTTTCCAGTTGAAATGCAACCATTCATGACGTTTATAATACCCTGAGTGAGCATTTTGAATAGGATTTTGCGTGTGCGAGGATCGATGACCTGCTCAACGGTAGCACGATCATTTTTATCTTTTATTCGTATACGGTCTTTATCAGCACGTTTGCCACTTTCGATTAGAGCATTTTTCGCGTGATCAGGCAAAGAAGGTCCTTCATATTTCTCCAAGTTAATTTTATTAGCAAAACGGTGGAATAGTTTGTCTGTGGGCTGGTATGTGGAGACCTTGATGGATGCTGTTTGAGAATTAGAACTTTGCTGACGAAAGTTTCTGAGTCTAATTTTTTGACCAGTAATATCTTGTTCGTAGTCCCAGTCATAATCACTTTCATCGAAACTTTCGTCCTCTTCGTAATCGCTTAATTCTAAAGTTTCGAGTTGCTCGGTGGGAGGTTTCTTGAAAGCTGGAGCCCCTTTAAATGTATTTGACCTGTTAAATGAAATAAGATTTTGTAGTTCTCTCATTTTTTGCGCCTCCGAGGTACTATTTTACATAATTTTTATTCTACCGAAATACTATTTTCTATCATTTTTATTTTACTGAATCACTATTTGTCATAATTTTTATTTTACCAAACACTTTTTTTTCTAGTTTATGAAACTGGAAGAAATTTTTCAAAAGGACTTGGACCAATTATGACTATTTTTTTTGTGCGGGGTCCTTTTATTTTTTCATAAAAATTGCATCTGCATAAAAATAATGGCACGAAATTCAAATCGACCAATCAGAGTTCCTAATTTGAATTTCTGATTGGCTGATTTGAATTCAGCACAACTATTTTACTGCAGTCGCATTTTTTATGAAAATTGAAACTCATGTACAATTTATATGTTAAATCAAAATTCCAGTGATCACAGTCAGTCCTCTATTCCCCCTTTTCCCCTACTTTTCTCTCATTTTTCTCAAAATCCTCTCTAATCTCTATATTTTAGAATTTTGGCCATTTTTTACCCCTTTTTTGAAGCTGCAATTAATTTTTCAAATAGAAACCTATAATATTAAAAAATACGCGCCACAATCTATACTTGTGCAGCTATATGAGCAATCTGCATCTTAAAAAAAAAATTTTTTTAGAGAAATTCAATTTAAAAACCTTAAATAATATTTCTGTGTCTGAGTTAGCCCTAAATATATCAATTTCGAAACTTTACATTCAAATTTTGTAATAAATATATGTAAATGTATAATATCCATATAATAATGATGATCTTCATTTTTTTAAAGATGACGTTCTCAAAGATCCAAAGGCTGAAAAACACCAAATTTGAAAGCTTTTGATACAGCTACCTTGAAATTTGAAAATTTCCTAACTAAAAAATTAAAAAATTTAAAATCGAAATTTAGAACCCATCAAATAATTTGAAAGCTTTTGATTCCAAAGGCTCCGGTTTCAAAAAAAAACTAACAAATTTGAAGCTCTTTGATAAATGAAAAAATGTAGAAACTCTTAAATTAAAATTTTGAATTTGAAAGAATCCGCACCTTAAAGAAATATAAAATTTAGAGAAAATTCAATTTGAAACGATTCAAATTTAAAGATGCTTAATAAATAATTCTTTGAACTTCCAATTTGAGAAAGATTTTGAAGCTTGTAAATTTGAATGAATTTTCTTGAAAATAAAAAATGCTCAAGCTAAAAACCTACCACTTGAAAGCCTTTGCGATTCAACAACGTACCTTAAAATTTGAAAGATTTCTAGCTAAATAGTTAAAAAATTGAAAAACCACATTCACAATCCTACTCCAGTTTTAAAAAAACTTACAAATTTATTTAATAAATAAAATGTAGAAACTTTTAAATAAAAAATTTGGAGTTTGAAAGGATCTGTATCTTTAAAAAGTAGAAAATGCAGAGAAAATTCAATTTGAAACTATTCAAATTTAAAGACCTTTACCAAGTAATTCTTTAAACATGCAATTTTATAAAAATAATAATTGATATAAAGAATCCAGCGATACATTCGTTCTTCCAATCAAAAAATAGAAAAATAATTTTTAAAAAAATCTTCTCATATATAAAAACCATCCCCTCTTTTTGAAGAAAAATTCCCCTATTTTCCCCACAACTAAACTGCTGAACCACTGTGATCCCTGAAGTTTGGAAAAATCAAAACTATGGCAAATGGTTATTCGGTAGAATAAAAATGATTTCAAACGGTTATTCAGTGAATAGTAAAACAAAAATTATATCAAATGCTTATTCGGTAAAATAAAAATTATGCCAAATCAAAATTCGGAAGAACAACAATTATGCCAAACAGTAATTCGGAATAATAAAAATGACGTCGAATAGTAATTCGCAAATATAAAAATTATGGCAAATGGTAATTAGGAAGAATAAAAATTAGGCAAATTGATAATTCAGATAAATAAAAATTATAGTAAATTGTTTTTCGCTCATATGAATTTCGGGAAAATAAACATATGGCCTCTTCCTTTTGGTGTCAAAATGAACCCCGATTTTTGGAAGAATTTGAAGAAAAAAATAATATTTAGGGGTCCCCAATTCGGTTTTTGTAAATAAAATGTTTATTTAATTTAAATAATCGCTGTTTGTGTATTTATACTTTGGCATTCGTAAAGACTCTTTCGACCGGAATGAACCACCCAGAGATTTGCTAGAATTTTAAAAGTGTAATTAGGGGTTCCCCAAGCCGATTTTTGAAAATAAAACGCTAAATTTTTTTTTTTGTAAGATCTGCCAATAATGTGAGTGATGCATTTGAGTAAAAAGAGTATATTTTATGCCTGTCGAAGTGAAAAAAATGCATTAACAGTGATTATTTAAAAAAAAAGCATTTTATATTCAAAAAGCGACTTTAAGCACATCTAAATATTTTTTGTTTGTCCTGCCAATACCCTGAGTATAGTCATTTTACCCAAAAGAGCATACTGTACGTATGCCGAAGTAAAAATACACAAACAGCGATTATTTAAGTTAAATAAACTTTTCATTTCCTTAAACCGGCTTGGGGGACCCTTAAATATATTTTTTCAATTCTGCCAAAGAACAGGGGTTATTTTGACACCAAAAGGAACACTCTGTAGGGGTGCCATTTAAGAAAAAAATAAAGCCTTTTCTTGGACAACCCTAACAGAGCTATATAAAGTTTATTCAATATAGACGAGGACTCTCATGGATATTTTTCTTCGAAATATTCAAAACCAACATAGGATGTCTCTAGGTATTTTAAATAATGATTAGAAATTGTAAGAGGAAAACGAAAAAAAAATTAATTTCAGAATAAAAGATGAAAAAATATCTTTGAAGTTTGTAAATTGACATATATAATATCTTCTATTTGATGGGAGGACATCCAAACAAATTTTGAGTTAGATTGCTCATTTATTGTAGAATATTTCTAACGAAGTGTCTCGTCGTCCCGAAATTCGAGATGAGTAGTCAAATATTTTTCATAAGTGTGGCTAGTCGTCCGGCAATTTCGGGACGACTAGTCCATCCCCATTTCCAGCTCCCCAAATTTTTCTGGACAACTAGACGCAGCCTATTTCTAAACAAAAATATAAAAGAAATTTCTTCATTGTTTATGTTCAAAAACATAATCATATAATTTTTCAACACAATCTCCGTTTGTGAATTCATTAAATTAAATTATTATAAATAATTATTAACAAATGGAAACAAAAAATTAGTGTTAAATGCGATGAATGTCAACCACGTCAACTAGTAAATTTAAGGTTAATTTGCTATTTGGAGCAGGATCTTGCTCCGTGTTCTTAGAAGCAATTGTCGAATAATAAAATACATACTTTATATCATCTTCATCAGCATCACTGTATTGGCCTGCTTCTACAGCTGAATCCATTATCACTTTTTTATATAAAAAAAATGGCACAATCAAAACACAAGATTAAACCTTTCCACGAGTTAAAAATCACTTATCATTGCTAAAAATTCACGTGTGCACGCGCGCACACGCGGGCGTTAAAACGTCAGCCCACAAATGCATTCGTCAGGTTTCTTCCTTGCCCACGCAAGTTCTAACAATCTATGATTGATTGTTGCTTCATTAATTGACCGTGAGAGACAGCACCTGTCGGGGACAGAAAGAGCGCGAAATATTTGAATATCCATACAGGTTTATTTCACACATGAAGGTTTAATAATGGAATTATTAAAAGAATTGAGATTTGGGCTTACAAACAATTGATAAATTTGAGAGAAACTTGGTATATTCGAGAGCGAACCGACAATGTAGTCTAAGGAATTCCTTAATCAAATATTCTATTGGATTTTATGATTTGTACGTGTTCTGGTAGGAGTGTTGTTTGTTTCAGGTTTTGTTTTCAGCTCTAGTTTGAAATGCGGAATATGAACGAAAGAACTTAAATTCAATGTGTTGCAAGAGGGTTCAGTAAAAAGAGTTAGTTGGACTTACGAAATGCGACTTCGAGCTCAAGATAAATTGAATAAAGAAGGCATTGTTTCATAAGTGATTTGGATTAGAATTTAAGTAGATTTTTATTAGAACGGAAATTGTAAAAAACTAACAAACTTTTTATTTCCATTTGTTATTTGACGTTTTTGATAGTGAAGCATGAAATGAGATTTGAGCCTAAATTGAGGAAACGTGTTTAATGGTACTATTTCAAGAAGCAAATTAGACCGGGTTTGCGTCACAGATTGACGTAAGGTTAGATCATACTTTTACCGTACAGGAAAGATAGGTATAGAGGCGACAATGCAGCGAGTAGCTTGATGCAAAATGAGGGGAACGAGACGTCAAGGAAAGTCAAGGAAAAATTAGTTGCTCTACCGCCGGCGTGAGGTCGCTGTTCCGAATATCCGGATACCCCACAGATAGAAAGTATGCAAATGATATATTTGAGAGTGTAAGTAGCATGGGGCTATGTAGTGTACCGTGTACGTGAGTTCAACCATGCGCGGCACAACGTGCCTGGGCACAATAGTGGACAGCAAAAAAAATTAGAAGCATTTTGTCTAATAATTCGAAATCGATACAGCGCGAAAAAGTAGTGTATTGGGATCCTAAAAAAGTTTAATTTATTTGGAATCGATAGACACGCAGCTTGGTTACAGCGAATTTTTTAAATTGTTATTTTGGTATTTAATAAATTACCTTTATAACTTGTGGCTTGAATATTTTTCTGAGCATGTATGGGCTTTTTTAGCATAGAAATACACTCGACAAAAAATCGAAAAGGCCCAGGAGTCGACATTAGAATTATAGCAAATTTTCAAACCTTAGTATTTGGTTTTTAGTAGAATTATTTTCGCGTTTTGCTGGTGTATTGCTATGCTTAAAAACTGCAAACATGCTCAAAAAAAAATTTTTAACCACAAATGAAGAAAGTAATTTTATTAAAAACCAAATTTCAAATTTTGAAAAGCTGTAATTCTAATTTCGACTCCTGAGTCTTGTTAATTCTTTTTCCGGTGTATTTCTATGCTAAAGAAGCCTACGCATACTCAAAAAAAAGTTTAAACAACAAGTTATAAACATAACTTCATTAAATACCAAAATAAAAATTCCAAAAATTCGCTGTATTTCCAGTTTTTATTCCTGGATTTTGGCTATTTTTCTTCCTAGTGTTTTCAAGTACCCGAAAAAATTCTTTTCTTACTTACAAAGATGTTAAGAATTTTTTTCCGAAAACAGGGGTGAATTAAATAGGAAATTACTTTTAGCCGAATCACTACCGGCTCTAATTTTCTTTAAACTGTAATTCGCTGTGGTCCAGTGGTTAAAGCGACTTACTAGTAACGCTGCTGTCCTGCGTTCGCGTATTCGTGCCTTTTTTATTTTTTTGGCTATTTTAATAAATTCGCTGCAAACTAAAAAAAATGATTAAAGTATCATTAAAAAATATTCTAAAAGTAGCTTGAAAACCACCCCTGTGACTGGTCACAGAAATAATGTAGGTCACATCCCTTCTCCTAATAATTTCTCGTGGGGGACGGAAAATCACCCCTGTGAATGATCATAAAAATAATGTAGCTTCCATCTCTGCCTCTTTGCAAGGTCTCGTGGAGGCGGGAAGGCTCCCGTGTCACTGAACACAGAAATAATGTTTGAAATATAAGTATTTGAATCGTTTTCCTCGTTACAAATCCCCTATTGGAATGAACATAAGGAAGAAGAGAAGAGATTTGATTGGAAGTAATTCCTATTTTATGTATATTATATTATTGACTATTTCCTTAAAAAATTTGCAGCTGAACATGAAGGATTAGGAAAATTATATACTAGAAGAAATGAGATTATAAAAGAGCATTTTTTCGCGAAAACTAGTCAAATGTGTGAAAAATGCAAAACTTCTACTGTCTTCTACTGTAAGGTATTGTCATATTATTTTACAATTTTACTTTTGTGAGACACAACATTTTTATAGTATAGATTACATTATAAGATAAATACCTTCATTGCTGATT
>JAUMHM010000005.1:4890897-4901959 GCA_032362435.1 Melikaiella ostensackeni
TCCGATTCGCTCTGTGCTGCTCTGTCAGTTGTTTTGGGACCCAACTGGCGCACAATTTTCGGTATCCCAATGTGAAGGAACTGGATGACACTGCGCACTGAGCACTTAGCGGGATTTCTTATTGACATCTTTCACTTCTTCTTTCATTTTGAATTGACCGCCATTTTTTATTTTTTCAATATTCTGGAATTTTAAAATCATCAAGTAGTTTTTAAATCCAAACAGTTTGCTTTTACGAAGTTTCAAAGTATTTCGTTGAAAAATGTAAAAATGAGCTTTTTTGATTTTAAATTGGCCGCCATTTTGTATTTTTTATTTTCAAATTTATCAAGTAATTTCTGAAGCCAAACATTTTGTTTCCCCGAAGTTTAAAAAATATTACGTTGAAAACTGTGGAAAAACGTATTTTTGAGTTTTGAATTTGCCGTCATCTTGTATTTTTTCAAAATTTTGGATTCTGAGATCTTATATTCGCTTGAGAATTATTAAATTTTTCCACAATTTTTTGTCACCCTTTGTTAATAACTTTAAGAAATAGCTTTTTTATGGTCCATTAAGATGGCCGCCATTTTGTGATTTCTCAAAACTTTGAGTCTTTGGCTATGAAGATATTTTAAGCATTTCATGCAAATTTTTGTTCTCGGAGATAAAATGATTCGAATAAAAATTGAAAAAGTTATGCAGACTTTTTGTTTTTGCGTGAATTCTCCCATGTGAATCCCATGGGAAATTTCAAGGCCCATGTTTGGTGGGTAAATATTGAACGATTTGGCTAAAATTTCGGGTACTTTCAGTTTTTGGGGAAACGAACAAATTCCACCAGTGGGAGCAAACGAATTAAAAAAAAATGAGGACCACCCTATTCCACACATTTCGTCCATCGTCAAACAAGTTTTTGGATCCTAGATACGTAAAATTCTTAGGGTTGTTCTCTCAACCATTTTTACGAAGATGCTTTGGCTTCCGCATGCGAGTTGAAGTTTTGTCCCTTGAGATGCTCTTTCAAGTTTGGAAACAAATGGTAGTCACTTGAAGTCAAATCTGGGCTGTAAGGGGGATGAGGAATGATTTCAAAGTTTAGTGAGTTCAGCCGCTCTGTGGTCTCAGCACTGCAATGTGGTGGTGCGTTTTCGTATTAGAGTAAAAAACCGTTTAATTCAGGTCTTACTCGACCAATTTCCTTTTTTAGTTTTTTTCAGAGTCTCACAGTACCTTTTGGACTTAATTGTAGTACCTTTTGGTAAAAATTCAGCATGAATGAGTCCTTTTGAATCCCAGAAAGCGGTTAGCATCACTTTTCCAGAAGATAGTGTCCTTTTAAATTTTCTTGGAGACAATGTGTCATGACGATACTGCGTTGATTGCCTTTTATTTTCAGGATCATAATGGTATATCTAGCTCTCATATCCAGTGATGATATTTTTCAAAAATTTATCTTTCTCCCGAGCGTACAGGCCCAACACGCGCGCTGCTTGCACCGAACGTTGGAAAAATTTTCCACTTAAATTCGATAACTCCACAACAGATGTTTTTGTTGAAATGTGAAATTGTCACTAATAAATGAATAATTAAGCTACGTTTTCCGTTTTGTATTATTTGAATATCTCTATTTTAGTAGAGTTACGGACCTGGCGGTATTATTTATCAGCAAACTCTCGTACAAACAGTGCAAATGACGCATAAGCGTTAGCAAAAAGAAAAAAATTCGAACTTTGGGGGTATGACAAAAAATTTTGATTTGCCTCTAGCTTGGTCACCAAGAGTCCCCTAAGTCGGTTTTTGAAAATAAAACGTTTATTCTATTTAAATAATCGCTGTTAGTGTAATTTTACTTCGGCATGCATACAGTATACTCTTAAGAGTAAAATACATCACTCAGAGTTTTGGCAGAATTAAAAAAAAGTGTTTAGGGGACCCCCTAGCGGGTTTTTAAAAATAAAATGCTAAATTTTTTGCTAAATCCGCCAAGAATCTGAGTGATGTATTTAAGTAATATTTTTTATAATATTACAAGCAGCGATTATTTAAATAAAATAAACATTTTTTTTACAAAAACCAAGTTGGGGCACCCCTAAATATTTTTTGCTGAATTCTGCCAAAAATCAAGGTTCATTTTGACACCAAAAAGAACACTTTGTAGAGGTGCCATTTGAGAAAAAAAATTAAGCCTTTTTTTTAGACCACACTAATATGCATTCTTTGTTTATTTTTAACACGAATAATTATTCGAAAGCTTCGTCGTTCAATCTACCCTGTTTCGAAATCTTTCGAAAATTAGATGCCACAATTTGAATAGTGAAAATGAAAAAATAGTTGCAAAAGCAATAAAATTTATCAATTGTAGAAAAATACTTTTGAACTTCACTTCGAAAGTAAGTAAAAAAATAACGATTTTTACAGCTACCGTTACTGAAAAAAATGTAGCAAGTTACGAATTCGTTACTTTTTTATGAAAGTAACTTCGTTACCACTATCGTCACCAAAAAAAGTAACCAGTAAAAGAAAACTAGTTACTTCTTATCACTTCTTTAAAGTAGGTGCGATTAAAAGAAATCCAGTCATTTTTTGAAATTCCATGACTCGTCCAGGTTTCCCAGGTTTTGCAGCAACCCTGTTCATATAATTGATAAAATTACACAACTATTTATGTTTTATTCTGAAATTCCCTTACAGATATTTATCTTGAGCGATTTTAGTTTAGTAATCTGGAAACGATGGTCCAATAGAAATAATAACTAATCTTACTAATAAAATAATAAACTACTAAAATTAATGTTTAAATAAATACAGACAGCTTAAATTATTCTATATATTTTATACCAAAACACTTCTAGTCTCGCAAGGCGTTGTTGGGTATACAATTTTTATTTCACCTTTCAATGCACGGAAGACTATCGCTACAGTGATATTATGTGTTTATAACTACGTTAATTTATACACACTTCCATAAAACTTTTCGTCATCATTAGAGATATACTATTTACGTCCGCAACACTCAGCGAATTTACAGCTCGCTTTTCAAAATATAAATGAAAAGTTAAGTGGTATGAAATGAAAGTAACAAATAACAATTATATCTTCAAAACTAAAGGTATGGAAATTGTACGTTTTTCTTTTACTTCTTGTCTTCATGTTATTAAAATATATTTACACTGCACCTTTTACTGAAGAGAAATATTGTCCATTAATATCTTCGAAGCTTCGTTTGTCACATGCGAAGACCGAAGTTTTTGTAATTTTTTTCATTTTCACATTTAAATTGTTTTAATTGTCTGCAATTTTTAATGATGGATAAAAAATTAATATTTCATTTCGAACACAAAAATTAAATATCCCAATGAGAATTGATTACATGTAAACAAATAAGATGATGATAAATGAATAAAAGAAGTCGGCTGTGCTGAGGTTTACAATATTTCACGCAAATGGGAAAAATTGTCACAGAATGAAGTAAAATAACTTATACAATTCATTCGATCCATTTCATTTTCAAAGATTATCATATCATATCAAATCCTTTATGTATACTAACACATTGGATTTCTTGAAAGAGAAAAGTTTCTTTTCATATATAATTAACGGTGGTTTTATTTATATAATTTATGAAATACCGAATAGGTGCTAAATAATAATGTTTTACCTGTATGGAAATGTTGATGTAGAATCAAGGGTGATGTAAAATGTTCACACCAATCAATTTGGAAATACGCTCTACTGCACCAGATTATAAACTTTTCAATAGGTAGCTATTCAAAAATGTCTTCTACTTTCAATATTTTTATGCATAAAACTATATTTCTAAATAGATTGTTGTGGAAGTAAAGCAACACCAAAAATAAAGAGGCGATGTTTAAGATAGAGCTTAGAAATAAATTTACCTATTTTAAATTTCATATACTTTTACATTAAAAAATTATGCTCGAGAAGATCATCCCTCTAAATGTTCGTCCTCTATTATTAAAGTCTCTACCTTATACACGAATTCATTAGCAATTGATCACACTTGGAAAAAAATTCTCGCGCAGCACAAAAGTCGCGACACAATTCGTAACTTCCTAAATTATAAATAATCGAGTTATTTAAGTCGAGAAGGAAATCACTTCTACTTACTTTTTATTATCAACTGACTAAAATCTTACACGAATTCGAGTATCTTTGTATTCACGGGCACAATCAATCAAGCCCTATTGAAGTCAAACGCGAAATTCATACGCCGACAATATTCATATTACTTCTAACGTACATTGCCATTATCTAAAAAAACCAACATGAGACATTCAACCGAGCAACGATATTTGCTATATTACATGTCGATTATAGATAATTTGAGTCCGTTACACATACAAGCTTCAGTTAAATACAGAACGGGAGTTAGAGAAGACGGTTTTGTTGAGGAGCGAACGATTCATTTATTATAAAGAAATGTTTCCAGGTAAGCTGTACTGTCCAAGTCTGGAATGTGAATCAACGGCCCGAACAGCAAAGTAGTAGTTGTTGCCCGCGGAAAACTACAACATTAGTAACTTTATTAACAAATAGAACTTTCAACATTACAAGTGTATAATAGTTTTTGTACTGCACCGTAAGTATGTCTTTTTGTGCATGTAAAGTGTGCGCAAAGTGACTTTTTCACCGGGCGGAAAACGCTACTTTGCGCTCACTTCACATGCCCTAAGAGGCAAACTTTACATGCAGGTTATGGACAAAAACTATCGTGTGTGTCACGGGCGAACAATAGACAATCCCCACTCGTGAGATTTGAAGCACTTGTGGGAATTACCAAATTTACGCCATTGATACAGTAATAAAATGTCAAAACACTTTTAATATTCATTTTAATACAATAGAATTAAAAATCCCAGTCACTCAATCAAATTCCCGGCCATTTCCCGCTTTTTCCCGGTTTCGGGGTCAGGTAGACACTCTGATTTTTGATATTTTGAATTGTTATTACTGTTGTTACTTTTTTTGAATAACCAAAAGTTGACTGAATTCGTACAAAATGTAAAGTAAATCAAAAACTGTAGAATTCTAAGGTTGAACCACTAAGATTAAGAGCCCAGATGTGTAGCAATAAGTTTTTCTACCGCAGTAGATTTTGGTGCGTCACAGTAGTTAAAACTACTATGACACCTTTTAACAGGTTTTTTATTTCAATTTTGAATTTCGATCAAATCATTGATCAATCGACTTTTACGATTAAGCAGATGATAAAGAATAATAATAAATAAACATTACTATAATAGACCTACCTGAGTTAATGTGCATGCCATTGGCAGTGGTAGAGCCATGACGTCGCCCACTTTTTTCCACAACATTGTGCTAGGGGGCGTACCACTGACCTCTTGGTATGCGAACAATTGATAACTAACTATGTCGGCATGTTTATCGGAAAGCGGCATGTTCCAAGATAATACTATACCTGCATTAAATTGAAGAGTCGATTAACAAAACCTGAATAAAACTTTACTGAACAGCGATCATGTTCAGTGCCGTATTTACATCAGATGCCAAAAATGCCATGGCTTAGAGCGGCAAATTTTTAGGGGCGCCACGGCAGCCTAGCATTTCTATATTATTACAGAACACGTCTATTTTCACTTGTATTATCTATTTTTTTTTCGTTTGTCACCTCTATAATCGAAAAAAATAAGTGATGAAAATTGAAAAAGGGCGGCAAATTTCCAGGAGTACACAGTGGGGCAATTTGTCACAACCAGCGTCAAAAATCAGTAACCTCGTCAAATTATAATTAAAACGAATGAAACTTGGTGAACTGATTGACAAATTTAAAAATGTTTATAAAATTCAGTTCCCGAGGTTCTTTTGGTCGCTGATTACGACGACGCAAAAGACCTCCGTATACACTTTTTCACAAGCATTACACATTTTTATAAAGATTCAACTTTTTTATCTTTTGAGCGGCCATATTGGATCGGCCATTTTGAATTATAAAAATGTGGCATCAAATTCGTAATCAACAATGTCAAAAACATAAAATAAAACATTTTTCGCCTTTCAAAAAATGATTCATATAAAACAGTGCAGTTATAAAGTTCACTTTTGTTCACGAAAAACGAAAATACTCAACTTTGGACGTTTATATGTACACCAAGTTTTATTAATTTTAATTGTAATTTGACGAGATTACAGATGTTTGACGCCGATTGTGACAAATTGCCCCACTGTGGGGCATCATTGCGACATGGCGGCTCAGAATTTTTTTACTATTACTGTCCACATCTGTTTTCACTCGTATGGTCTTTTTTTGTCAACTCTGCAATCGAAAAACCTAGTAATGAAAACTGAAAAAGGGCGACAAATTTGAAGGTTGCCTAGGGCGGTCTGCGACCTAAATCCGGCTCTGATCATGTTCCACAATTAAGATTAATTCTAGTTATTTGTAATGCACGATAACCTTTTTACATACCAGAAGAGACTTTTGATATCTTTAACGTAGGGGCGGGAGGGGGCAGTTTCCAATTGGGATTTGTTTCACCAGGCCCAGGATCTGGTAAAGGTGCAGGATGCTGAAAAATGCAATGTTATTAACATATATAAATTATAGGATCTGTTAGATGCGCGTACGCTTCAATACTTTTACAAACCTTGATTATTTGGGCATTAGGGTTAGCCTGTGTAGTTAAAAGTCTTAAAGTGCCATTCGCTGAAGTTGGAATTCCGTTTGCTATAAAAAAAAGAAAATACAATTTTTTTTATATAGTAACAATAGACCTTATAATACTACGGTAAGTTAAGAAATAAATAATATATACCTGTCTTATATGCAAGTGCTGAAAATTGATTCCTATTCGTAACACCCTGCCTAATCTGCAAAGCAAAAAAAAAACAATTAATGAAGTTAGATTTTTTTAAAGGTCACACGTTTTCTATAATTCTATGTTGTTCACGTGGAACAAGATGATCACTTCATCATTGGTTTTTTCATAGTGGGAGGGGCTAAGTCTGAGATTTCCCTCAGAATTTCCATGTAAGAACAATGGAAAAAGGCATCACTCAGGGGGGGAGAGGTATTCAAAGTTCCTGAAAAATGTATCACGTATTTTGTGAATGGCCCCTTGCTTATTAATAACTTTATCCTTATTGGTCAAAACTTGGTGCATGCGTGAGAATTTAGCGAATAGCTGGTTGCCGTGAACACGATAAAATGATAGAAAACGTGCGCCCTACAGTGTCAAGTGGCGACATCTACTCTTAAGTTTTCGGCACTTTTTTAGATAAACATTTTCTTTCAAGAAAGATGATCCATATTTCATACCTATAGTAAATAACTTGTCGCAGAGGAAAATCCCTGATGGAAGTTACGGAATGGAACTGGAACCGTTTGATTTTGTTTGAATCTTCGTGAATCAAAATGAATCCGACAGTTTTATCCACACGATTTTGTATCACTTTGAACCAGCTTTTCATTCAAATTGAATCCGCAGTCAGAATCAAATTCATTTCGAATGATTCCACTTGCAATCAGACCATCATTCTAAGTCAAACAAATGATTCAGCCATCAATCCGCAATCATTCAAAATGATTCTGTTGTCAATCGACAGTTGCTCCAAACGAATCCAACATCATTCTGAATCAACTTTTCATTCTATGTGAATTCAGATTGGATTAAAATTAATTTTTTTGCCATAGGTCGGATTCATCAGATTGGAATGATATGAATTTTTGTCACAAAAGCCGGATTCTGACTGGACCCGAATGAATTATTTTCGGAGGTGGGATTTAGTTGGAATGATGCGGATATATATACCGGATTTAAAAGTAGTCAGACTGATTAGATTTTACGGATTCAGATGTACTACTTTTCAATCCGTTTGAATCCGAAACTTGCACCAGGGATGGACGCATTTTCTTCATACATTCAATAGTTTTTGTAAATAAATCTACATAACTTACCGAATTAGGATTTGCTATTAGTATTTGTCTGGGCTGTCCTCCACTCTGCATTAAATACGTGAGCCTAGGTGCATTTATATTATTCTAAAACATAAACACACACATTATAGAGCGATTTAAAAATCACAAAGCTTCCCACATGAGTTTTTAAAAACTACATGAATTTTTTATTAGGTTTGATAAATATACTGAAATAATTTGTATACTAACCACTAAGGCAGTAGGAGTTGATTGACTATTAGGCTGCACTACTCTGATATTAGTAGTCTGATTTGAGAGAGCGACGCTCGTGGGGACTTGAATCACTCTCTGATAGTGCGGCGTCGAGTGAGTCTGCATAATAGTTCTCTGATTTTGTGCGTTCGATATAATCGTCGCAGTTGATACCATAGGAGCACTGACAGTGGCTGAAAGCACACGCGATTCTTGACTCGTAAAAGCTACCGGAGTCTTTTTAAACGCATTCGGAACGTGACGTCCTAATTTCTTAGACTCACTTTTCGTTTTTTCCTCCTCATCCGTTAGATCAATAAGATCGTTAGACTTTGGTTTTTGAACGTTAAGTGATGCTGCAGTTTGGAGACGATTTGCGATATTTCCGTTTATAATAACAGTCTGCTGAGAAGCTTGAGTCTGCTGAGACGCTTGAGTCTGCTGAGATTGTTGAGACTGTTGAGATTGTTGAGATTGTTGAGACTGTTGAGACTGTTGCGTGTGCTGCAAAGCTTGCATGGTACCCACTTTCTATAATCATGCAAATTATAATGATAGATGTTTAAATGAATAAAAAATTTAATATTTATATTATTCGGGGCTCGGACTCACTTCAGAGATCAAAAATAGTGTCAACAGTGGCATGAATTGGAAAACTTTAAAAATAACAAACTTATATCTAAATCACGCAGGCCTTGGATTGATTAAAATACTTTTGAAAAAGTCGCATAAATGACTCAAGTCGCACGAGAGTTCGAAAAATGTATTTCTTTAGGAATACGGAGTATAAGAGATAAAAGTTTCATAGAAAGAACTCCAATTTGCAAACAAAATTAAATCAAACGCTAGACGTATAGAAAAATGCATACTACAATAAACAATATATTGTAACTTAAAATTTCTTCTTTCTAGCATAAAATCCGATAGATTTGCAAATTAAATATATTAACTCTATGACGTTCTTTTTTTGTAGTAATAGCCTAATATAATAAATAATAATATTATAATGACTAACCCGGCTTACGGTATTGTAAAGAAATTCCAGAAAATAATACTGATCCTAGTTTTTTTAATGCACACTCATCTCGCGTTACTTGTCCGCCCATTTTTTGGCCGGCTTCACGGTTGTTCACACTTGAATGCTTCTGCCCCCCCCCCCCCCCCCCAAGCGTGCCTTGACGCCCCGTACTCAAGGTCTTGGCTCGGGCAGTGAGTGCCGTGTCAGAAGTTGTTCACATCGCGCCCTGCTGGGCATACACTTTTGTACGTGTGCCGGGCTCAAAGACTATATATGCGGTCCTGAGTGTATACTCACTCGTCGCTTTAAATCCGGTTGAAACTAGATTTTTAAAAACCTGTTACTTGGCCGAACAGACCCGAGGCTGGACAAGTAACGCGAGATGAATGTAAACTCAACTTATTACAAAGTCGAGAAATTTCAATTTTCTGTTCTGTTGTTTAATAACAACTTTATTCGTTTCCAAACTCAAATCTTTTCTATTTGAAGTCTTCTTAATGGGGATTTCTAATTTCAACTATTTTCAAAACAGAAAACATTTTAATTGGAAACTTTTGTTATTAATAAAAGAAGAATGCTTTTATTTAGCATTGTTTATTTTTCAAGTCATTCATTCAGATCGAAACGAAATCTACTTTCTTATGAACTTTTTCATGCTCCAAAAACAGAACATAAAAAAGTTCACAAATCAAAAATAGACTTCCAACTGCCTCCTTTCCGGCTCATTAGAGACAAATGTATAACAAAAGGAGAAGGTAAAAATAATGAAAAAACTTATATCAATGAATTTCAATTATTACCTGAATATAAAAACATGGAATTTAATATCAAATGTTCTTTGGTCTATTTTTTCATTCTTTGGTGAAAGTTAATTTGCACATATCAAAATTATGATAGAAAACAAAGATCAAAGTATCCAATTGATAACCCCATCCCAAACTTTGTACATATCTCCAGAGATACCTTTTTAAATTAATTGCTTTGTTACCCTCTCTCTTTACAAATAACATCCCCATGATCTCTTTTTTTTATTTCTCTCATGATAAAGGATCTTAACCCAATTTAGGATAGATTTTCTAAATTTATTCGCAGTCTCATCAAAGGTCTCTGTTTCTTTTGCTGTTGAAATAAAAACATAGTTTCTTATTAACGTCAAAAATCTTTTTTGGAAAATCCCATGAATCCTGCACGTTATCAAAAATTCTTTCTGCAATGCGGCGAATGTCAGTTTTTCACTTGTCGAATGAAATTCCTTAATAATTTTCAGCGGTTCCCCAATCACATCCATCTCATTTCCCCAATTTCTATCAATTTCGCTGAAATCCATAAAACCAAAAAGGAACCACAACTTCCACAAAAATTAATTTCCTGCATAGAAATTCCACACAATAGATTCATTGGAAAAATAGTCCATTTTTTTCTGAATTTGTCAATTTGTCTAAAAAGACCAGAAAAGACCGTTTTTAGAAATGTCTGATTGTGTGGAAATATTACCCTTTTCTACTCTGAAAAATGGAAGTCCGAACAGATTGGTTCTAAATCAACTTACAAAGACTTTCCTTCAAAAAGTCGAAAATTTATAATCCTAGGCCTTTTTTTATTATTTTATTATTATACCATCAAGCCAAATCCCTTTCGGGGTAAGCGAAACCCATTCAGTTCTAGCCTCGTTATGCTACCGGGGATCAAGGAATTTATATGGTAAGGTTAAGTAAGGGATGTTTAAGAGAAGGGATATGTTTTAGATCAATCTAGAAGTCGCGTGTCATTCAATCAAACGAACACTCGTTCCACAAAACCGCTCCGACACGGGTCGCTGATCAATCTCTCTGGCAATCACCCCAGATGAAGAGTTTCACAAAGCCATTATACTAATCCACTAAGAAAATCTCTTTACGCGGGCCCATTAGTAT
>JAUMHM010000005.1:4902059-4940518 GCA_032362435.1 Melikaiella ostensackeni
CCCCCCCCCCCCCCCCCCCCCCCCCCCCCCCCCAAAAATTGTCCGAAAAAAGTGTGACGTAATATTTGAACGGCCCCATACATCCCTATCCTTGCATATCTTTTGCCTCCGTTACATCCACATTTCACACCATTAATAAAAAAAGAGCAGTGAATATCAATTAATTTTAATCAAAAATGTTATACGAGGGTCTAAAATTAATTATTTACTTAGAGATTTCTGGTTAATATTGAATTGAAACTCGAATTTCTACCCAATAGTTCCAAATAGGTGGCCCTGTCATAGCTATCTAACAAGCTAACAGTGGCGTGAGTCCGAGCCCTATTATTTCATTAGGAAAAAGCTACCTCTAAACTTACAATTGGTGAACGGATGTTCATACTCGAAATCACTGGCTGTGCACTGACTGTTTGAACAGGCATGGGCAAACTTCGGGTTGGTTCGACTGGCTTCGTGGAGACTAAAGCTGCAGGAATAACTGGATTAACAGTTGGCGTTTGAACTTGGGACTGCACCGCAGGTGTCATCACCGTACTGGTCACAGTCTCAGATCGCCTAGGAGATCGTACTTTTATTCCCCTTCTTGGATTCGCACTGCCATCACTGGTTGATGCTGCAGCAGCGTTCGCTATACTTGATTTTACATTTTGCTGAATTTGTCGCATATTTTGCATTCCGTGATCCTGCAAAATGAACCTTGTAACAAATCTTCAACGTGCCTTACCTTATCTATTTTATTACTGAACTGAAATAGTTCTAAGAATAATTTTGTTTTGTTTGAATACTCACTGATATGAAATTAACTTGCAATCCAACAGATCGATTAATCTTAATAGGAGCAACGTATTTATCATTGCCAGTACTCCTGTCCGCAGCATTGCGTTTAAGAACCATTTCGAAGTCCTGAATTTGTTTAGCTAATTGTTGGCACTTACTACGAGTCACTTCCTGGTTCTTTTCTGATAGACGTGCTTGCTCTCGCAATTTTCCTATTTCACTACTCATTGTAATAGTTTCAACTATCTTCTGGATCAATAACTCCTCTAATTCCTACAAACAAGAATTTAAATATTCTTATTCTCAATCCTAAAATAAGATATTCTTGAATCAACTTGATGATATTGGTAAAAGAAGAGTATGTAAAAGCATAAGGTAATTTTATTTATGTTAGTTTAGACAATTAACGAGGGTCGTGCGTGACACCTTTAATCAAAAGTAGATACATATAAATTTTTTTTCTACAGAAGAGTATTATATTTGTTTGAGCATAGTTTTAAAATTGTGAAACAATTTATGAAGCCAATCTCTTTCAATTTTTCGGGTAGAACTATTGTTAAAAAATGCAAAAGTTTCATATTTGACTTATTTTTGTAGTTGGTTGTTATGGAGACATGACATGGTTTCTATTAGGGTTATTTTCGAGGTTATTTTTAATATCTTTTAATTAAAATGTCTTCCTTAATTGTGCGGGTAGCTATTGAGCCTATTTACACCGTAGCAATTTTTGCCACGGTAGCAGAATTCTGCTACGCTCGGCCGCCAATCAGAAGCATTCTATTTATAACCGACGCCACTGATTGGTTGCCAAGCGTAGCAGTTATTGCTACCATAGCAAAAATTGCTGCTGTATAAACAGGCTCATAAATAAAACCTCACCCAATTGAATAGAACATTTTAGTGCATGAATACTTTAGTTTTTTAATTCACAAAGTTGGATTTTGACGCAATTAAAAATCAATATTTGAAATGACGCAAATCATACTCCATAAGTCACATACTAAAATCGTCATTAATTTGCTTTTTTGTAGATATGCGGAGACGATACGTCCTGTTTGAAATAAATAAATAAGATCATCAAATGCTACAGTATTGAGACATGTACATCAATCTTGACATTAAGTGTTCCCTTTTTGACGATAAAAATTCAAAATGTCAAAGTGTCCCAAACGTACCGACTCTCCAGCAAAAGATTTCACGAAATCGCAAAGAATTTAAAGAAATTTCCGCAGTTCTTAAAGGATTTCACGGGGATTTCCAGGGACCTAAATCGTTTCAAAGAGATTTCAAGTGATTATTATGTACGATATTCATGGAATTTAAAGGATTTTAAGGAGTTTTCACGTGATTTACAAAATTTTCAAAAGAATTCAAGGGATTTCAAAGGATTGCAGAGATTCTAAGAGATTTCATGAAAGGTGTACACTAGGGTGGTCCAAAAATTGCAAAGTTTAGAAAATGCAACGTGGACATGAAAATTGTTGTTCCTTTTTGAAAAAAAGGAAATCCCTAAAAAATGTAATCCAATCGGATGAAATTATGCACTTCCTCATCAAGGTCAAAGGTTAAACTCTAAATATCTACGTTTGCTTTCGTGCTTACAAAAAAAGGTTTAGGACATTATTAGCCTATTTTTTATGGCAAATTTAATGGTGTTGTGTAATTTTAAGAAAACAAAATTTTAAGGCATATTTTTTACATAAATTTTTTTCTTCTAATAATTATTTACCTCTTGCTTTAACTTTTTCAGTTGGCCCTTGACATCTCGCTGGAAGAATTTGCGAACATTGGTAAGATTTCTTATCGACTCCTCGGTCTTCTTATCCTCATCCTTAAATTTGGTAATAAGATGCTTCGGAGGTTCTAGGGTCATCTTAATTTTCTTGACAGTCGCACTGTCAAACGAGCCATCGTCCCCATCACCAAGATTTCGCTTCAAAGAAGGAGGCGAAAGAGACTTTGTATCGTTTCTCGATCTGTAATTCACGCAGACATATTTTCCCGAATCGTCACTTTCTACGTCACTGTCGTTTCCTAAAAACTTCGATCTTATAAGTTCTTCCGCGTTCTTAGCTGTTCTTCGCTTTTGTCTTCCACTTCCTTCGCCTGCATATCAGAAGGAACATAAATTTACATCAATTAAAAGCGATCTTAATTTTTAAAGTAAGAAATAACATTTTGTCATGCGCGATATGATTTAATTTCCGTACAGAGTTTACTATCTCTCAGATTTGTGTTTGATATTCGCTTCATCCGATTTAATTATATCATCTATTGATTCAAGTTTTCAGGTTATTTCCCAGGCAAAAAACACACCTTGAAAGTTGTCGAGTTTAGTTGTTAAAGTAAACAATTTTTATGGACTGTCTTCTGTTTTTTTTTTTACAACCAAAGGTTTAAGTCGAAACACAGTGGGGTTGAATCGTCAAAAACGCGGTCAAAAGTCCTATTTATTAATTTTACCATATAAACTTAACATTCCTAAAATTACATTATAATACAACCAGTCAATCATGTGGTAAAATAGTTTTAATTAACATTAACTTTTAGTACGTTTTTTAGCTCAAGAAAGACAACTCTATAATATATATGTATTAGATTTTCTATCTCCAGTTTTAACAGCTTGACACCCAATATTAACATAAAGAAAATGATTAAATTTTGCAGGATTAGTAAAAGTCAAAGTATTTCCGTAGGATAAACCGAACTTTCTAAACTTCGATGCAAAATTCGTGAAATAAGATTAATTTGAAAAATGTGTTTGCAAAGTCATACAGCGAAAATATATAACGAGTTTTAAAAAAAGGTAAAATAAAAGATCAATATGATATTTTCAGAAACTAGTTCCTTATAATCTCTATTTTAAACTCTAAAAAAAGGTTTTGCGATATTTAAAGTTATTCTGAAAATTTTATCCAATTAACCTTCAAACGATTTTTAAAAAATAACTAACTCCATTATATTTTCAAAAAGTGACAAAACAGAATCAAATGAAATAACCTATTCTTGGTACTAACCTTTATCATAAAGATATTCATTTTATAATCAAAAATTATATTTTTCCATCAAAACTGCAGATTTTGTATGATGCTAATGTGAATTTACATTCAGTAAAGGTAAGCATTTAATTCACAATATTAAAATTCATTCTTTATTTCAATTTTTATATTATTTAACCTTTAAAAATTTGAACATGAATTTTCAAACATCCTAAACATTTGATTAATTTAATAAATAAATACATTTTATGTATTAACATTAAATAATATTTTCGTGAAGCATGGAATTGGTCATAATTTTGGTTGTAATATTCCGTTGTTGACGTTAAATGCGATCGCAGCTTTTTGAGGTTAGTTATATATGACTTTTCACGAAAAATTTTACAAATTTGTGTGATATTTTTTAGGAATTTGAATGCGAAATTTCACGGATTTTAAATGCATCTCGAACACGGAGTATTCGTAATACGCAGAAGTAACAAGTCTTAAGCTTTCGTAGAATTTTTGGAGCCGTACATTTTCGTAATTTTTCGCAGCAAAACATGATTCTTCATAAATGTTTGTACAGACCTGCAAGTGATTTACATCAAAGTGGAAAAAATGTAATCTTATAAAGGTTCAATGACTTCACAGAATTTCACATGAATTTTGTAATTCTGCGGGTAGTTCACAGTTCGCACTTGCATTTAAAAAAAAAACTTCACTCGCAGTACAAAATTCACTCTAACCTCAAAAAGCTGTCATCGCATTTTACATCAGAAATGGGACTTTACAACAAAATTGTGACAAATTCCATGCTTTCTGGGAATATTACTCAATGTTAATACTAATAATAACAAATAACCAATAACTAATAATACCATACTGTTATACTATAACCTCACACCTCTCACAGAGAATCAGAAAAGTACCATTAAATTCCTTGCACTTCACCTCTACCACAAAACCAGCATCATAGAATTTATAGGCTTCCAAACTTCTATCAGATTTTATATGCCTTTCTTTGATTAGTCACGTGAAAACTGTGGCGTAGAATAAAATATGCCTCTATATCCATTATAGTGATCGACGGTACTGCATTCACATTTTCAATCAAATCTATCTTATAGAGCAAACTCGAAAAACACAAACAATTATAAAAAAAACTCCAACAGCATGTGCAAACTATAGGGGTGTATGGGCAATGTTATTTCCCCAAAGGTCGGTGAGAGCAAGTGATGTCACAAGTGAGAATACTCTACTGGTTCGGTTAACCGACTCCAATGTAAGTAAACTATTTCTTCTAGAGCCGACTGTCCGAGCCAATAATTCAGACTATACGACGCACGCGCAGTAGCGTAGGGGCTATATCTTGGGAGCACTAGGTTCAAAGGAACAAAATAAGAACAAGGGAGGAAAAGAGGGCGTGTAAATTCGAAAAGAAACTAAGAGAGGGAAAGGGAGGGGAGTTAGGGAGAAAGTGTTACAAAGAGGTGGAAGAAAGAGAAGAGAGGGTCGTAGAGTTAACGTGCTGGGAAGAAGGAATAAGAGAGTTGTTTAGAGATCGAAGTATAGGAGAAGAAGGAAATGTATACTGAGGAAATGGATAAAAGAGATAGAGAAAGGTAGGAAGTAGATAGATTGGAGAAGATAGTGGAATCAAGATACAGCAAATAGTATAAGGTGATGAAAACAGAAGCATTACCAAAATATCTGGAAAGAGGATGTGGGGAAAAAAGATGGACAAGAACAGCTAGATAGAGATTGAGAAATGATCTAAAAGAAGCAATGTACTGGAAGAAGAATGAGAAGATAAAATGCATAGTATTTGAATAGGTAGAAAAGACATGGGAGCATGTATGGGATGGTTGTATGAGAGGAAAGAAAGACAGGGAAGCATGGCAAGAGAATGTTAAGAATGTTTTAGGGGAGGAGGGACTGAGAGAAGAATGGATGAAGGAGGTGAAAAAAGCTAGAGGAGTTAAAAGAAGAAGAATGAGGGAAAGTGGGGGAGAGAGAATGGAAAGCATGAGTGGGAAGGAAAGGAGGAGAAAAAGAAAATGGAAGTCACATATAAGCATAAGGTTAGCTGAAATTGTACGGTCAGATTAGGTACAATGAAGCACAATAAAGATGCAGTTGCGTTTTTCTTCCCCCCCCTCTCTCCGACACGTTAAACTTTGAAGAATTCGAAACTATATGTATCAAATTAGAGAATTAATGAGAATAAGCGATATAAAAAGGGTGTAATAAAGATGTAAAGGAACGAAAGTTATGTAAATCCTAAGGGGATACATTATAAACGAAGAAGAAAACGCTATAACATAAATGAGGTTCAGTGGAACAAATCAAATGTAGGACTCACCTTGCGTATTTTCAGTGGCAGGAGTTTCCGGTGTTGCACGTAGAACTGCTTTAGGCCGTCCTCTTTTTCGTTGTTCGGTGGGAGGACCATCAGCCTTACTCTCATTTTCATCAACCACTTTCATTGTGATAGTAGCAATAGTCGAACTTACATGGCTCTCATTGGAAGAACCATCATTAGAAGATGCTGATGCTTCAACTTCACGTATCTCAGCTGCAGTTTCTGACTTTCCGTCAAGGCACTCATTATCATCTACACACATCTTCTCCTCGGTGCTGACGACTTCACTGATGTGCTTTATATCTTTTTTCGCATCCTCTTTACACTTCTTCTCTTCCACAATCTTGTTTTCAGTAAAAAGCGAGCTCCCAGAACTACTTTCATCTTCAATCACCTTTCTCACAATCTCAGGATCAGCAGCACCGTTGCTAACATCATTACTAACGTCATTACTAGCATCGATACTATCAGATCTAATGTCATGAACATTACCAACATCATTACTAACGTTATTACCATCACCCATAATCAAATCGCTGGGTTCATTCAAAGCCTCGTTAGTGTCATTAGTACCTTCTAAGATGGTTTCTTTACCGGCATCAGCCTTTGCATCTTCATTTGACTGGCAGGCGTTGTCATCGAAATCCATTTTTTCCACCTCACTGAGGCGCCCTTCGACGCTCTCAGAGGGACCGACAACTACAGTCTCAGCCGATCCCATCGACAAGTTAGAATGATCTCCCTCTTCCCCATTCATCAATTTGTTTTCTTTCAATAATTCGCTTTCTTTTAAAACAGCATCATCTTGCAAACTAGTATCTTCTTCCACCGAAGTAATTTTTTCGGAAGTCATTGAAACATGATCGCAATTTTCAGTCATATTTGTACTACTTACTTCGGAAGTCATTGGAACATCCACGTCACAGCTTTCTGTCATCTGTTTTGTACTATCATTGATTTCAATGCTGACTTCCCTTTCAATGCTGACTTCCCTTTCAATGCTGGCTTCCCTTTCAATGCTCGCTTCCCTTTCTATGCTCGCTTCCCTTTCAATGCCCGCTTCCCTTTCAATGCTCGCTTCCCTTTCAATGATCACTTCCCTTTCGATGCTCACTTCCCTTTCGATGCTCACTTCCCTTTCAATGCTCACTTCCCTTTCAATGCTCACTTCCCTTTCAATGCTCACTTCCCTTTCAATGTTCGCTTTCTTTTCACTGCTGGCTTCCTTTTCAATGCTGGCTTCCTTTTCAATGCTGGCTTCCTTTTCAATGCTGACTTCCTTTTCAATTTCTTCAGCGAGTCGCGAAGCCTCCATACTAGCGATTTCCTCCAAACACTGATAAACCTTTGGTAGATTATCCAATTCCGATTCAGAGTCGCTCACGCTCATTGGGATATCACTGAGTGTACTTACATTTTCTACGACAGCATCGCTGGCAGTTTTAATATTACATGAATTTGACATGTCCTTTCTGGATGAAGCATCTTCAGTGGGAGTTTCAAAGCCCAGATCTTCCTCACCTTCTTCACAATTTTCAGGATCGTCATCTGGACTCTGAACATTGCTGCAAGTTTCCTCATTCTGTACAACTTCAGTCTCATTGTCCTTTGATTCTTCAACATTGCTGCATTTAACATTCTCGTCAGCAACGAAATCTACAGTGCTAGCAAACTCACCAGTTTCCTCGTTCAAATGCGCATACTCGTCACTTGGCTCTGGCTCATCGACTTCAGTGGACTCCGGATTCTGTTCTGTGAAATTCTCGTTTAGTACTTCATTTGATGGTTCTTCTGGTTCATCATTTAATGGTTTTTGCGGTTCTTTTAAATCATCTACTTCCATCGATATGTTTTGAAGACTAGGCACCATGGCTTCTTCAGCAAGAAGAGACTCAACTGGCAGTGATTCCGAATCAGTTGGACAATCTTTCAAGTTTTCCTTCTCATTTTCTCCATTTTCAGGAAATTCTTTTTCAACGATCTCATTAACTTTAATTTTAACATCCCTAATCGTTGCTGTCTCATCACTGGCTATCAATTCCGTCTTCTCTGGTTCACTCCTAGAATACTTATATTCTTTTCTCGATCTTTTGTTGATGCTAGTGTCAATAGCTCTCAATGTTGGTGAATAAGTCGAATCTTTTCTTCTATCCAATGATCTCGACTTCGAATTCCAATTATTATGCTCATTATAAATCTGATGATGGGATTTGCCTGATCCTCTCGTTCTCCCGTAATGATTCTGTTTGTTGTAATACCTGCCGTTCTTAATTTCAGATTCGGAAGGTCCGAAATTGCTATTTTTGTAATAGGAGCGTTGATGAGACCGATCACGAGACCGATCACGAGACCGATCATAAGACCGATCATGAGACCGATCACGAGACCGATCATGAGACCGATCATGAGACCGATCATGAGACCGATCATGAGTCCGATCAATGTTGAATGAGTTGCGTGGACGGGAAGAATTACTTTGCCTCCATCGATTTTCGAAGTTCGGCCTCATAACACTTTGGAAATACCTAGGGTCGTTTCCGTTCATGACTGTATCCTGTTCATGTGCAGCTTCAACGAAACTTTCAGACTCTTCTAAACCATCCAAGAATTGTGTCTGTTCTTCACACTTCTCTTCAGATGTGATGTTTTCTTCAGTAAACAATTTTGTTTCGCGTGCAGAACTTTCCTGACACTGCAACTCTTCTTCTGGGCTCGTGTCAAACGTTTCAGAAGTTTCAAATTTCGCGTCTGTAATCACAAGTATGAAAAAACTATTAGGTTTCAATTTCTGTAACTATCAATTATGTTTTTTTTCTGTACTTTAATACTGCAATTTAAAATCGAAGGTAAACGTGGAAAGTGAAGAAGAGGATTTAAAATTAGAAAAATAATATAAATGCGCAAAGCGAAATAATGCAGAAAGAATGTCTTTAGTAATTAATCATAGTAGTATCGCTAAAGCTAAAAACCATGGCAGACGAATTTAATTTATTAAATTGAAACCCAACTTCACCCAGGACAGTGAAGTAATCTCATATTATTATGCAAAAATTAGAGGCTCCTTTATATGAATTTTCACACTTAATGTGTAATCGGCAATTTGAATTAAAAACTTTGCAATACATTTTTGTAATAGAGTATACATTAGGGTGGGCCAAAAATACAGAATTCATGAAAATCAAAAATGACCAGTACTGAAGAGTTGCTATGTGTTATTAAAAATGAAAATCTTTAATGACTTTTTGAAATAAAAAATGGTCCTACGTTGTCGCAATAGGGTCAACATTTTTTTATTCTGATGATTGAAAAAAATAACCTATGAGTTAACAAATTATGGTAATTTTATTACGTACATTTTTTGGTATTAAATGCTAATAGTAAATTAAAACTTTCAACAATTGTTTAATCTTTAATTGAAAGTTAGAATTTTTTTAAATGATGAAAAATTACACTTTTCAACATTCAATTAATTTTTATTGATTTTTTTTTTAGATAAGCAAGGCATAATTTCCTTAGATCTCAAACAAACTTTTTTCCTAGACGTTACATTTGTTAAAAATTTGTGAATTTAGTGAGTTTTTTTTTAATATCTGTAAAGTCTAAGAAGAAATTTTTTTATGGTTTAAGGAAATTATTATTAAATTCTCAAAATTGAAAACTTGTAACCTCATTGCCACACTGTAGGACCATTTTTGATTTCAAAAAGTCATTAGAGTTTTTTATTGATAATAACACGCAGCAACATTTCAGTACTAGCTACTTTCGATTTTCAAAAATTTAGTATTTTCGGTCGACCCTACGGGCCATTTTAAATTATTTTCGAAACCCAAGTTCGACCTAAAGTTCGACGTAGATCGAATCATTTTATATATGCAGTCTTCTTTTTAACAGAAATTTTGCGCTTTAAGGTGGACAAAACGATGATAGTCTATCCATTTTAAATATTCTTTCTACGTACCTTTCGAAAGTTTGTACAGTATATATATATATATTCTTCGCAAATTGCATGTACAAATTTTTCACCACAACTTTAAAGAAAAATTAGGTTAAAAACAAAAGACAAAATGACGTTTAGTTTTCTTTTTTGAATACGTGACAGAATCCATTTTAAATCAGAGAGGCTGACTAACTTCAAGTCGCAGAATTTGTTGCCGACGAAGTATATAGACCATTTTTTAAGTGAATCGTGCAAATCGTGTCACAAGCAATTTTTTGTTTAGGCATATGAACCATCAAAAAACGTTTTGAAAATGAGAGGCATCCGCATTTTATTAAAAATAAAAAATTCCATTTTCCACTCAAACTATGCAAAATACGAAAAAATGTTAAAAAGCAAAATTGTCCATCTCAAAAAGATCAACAAATTTTCTTAGGACCATTTTTTAATAAGACGCATAGTTTTTATTTTAATCATGAAAATGTTATTAAAACAAAAAATCCTATTTTCCGGCCAAACTATGTGAGATACGAAAATATATTGCCAACCAAAACTGTTCATCTCAAAAAGATCAACAAATTTTCTTCAGACCATTTTTTAATAAGACGCATAGTTTTTGTTTCAGTTGTAAAAGATAATCTTAAAAGTAAAGAACGAGAATGTGCCCACCCAGCGGGCAGATTTATTTACATTATTATAATTAAAAAATGTTTCAAAAAAAGCTACATGAATATTTCCAGCTCCTTCATATAAAATTTCTTTTTTTTTAACGAAAATTTGATAAAAAGGTTTTTTTTTCACATAAATCATTAAACTTTTCTATAATTATTACCTTATTTCAGTTCCCTGGCATTGATTCAGTTGATCAATACACACTTCAATTCAATAGGGATTCATATTCACCACTCTTTAGCAAATATAATACATAAGTTCATATAAATTTTGTAAATAGTGCCTTGAAGAAGTCCATTATCTCGATTGCCTCCCACCCGAAAAACACTTCTTAGTGTGCCAAATACATTTAAAAAATGCCTCCGTTTGTAAAACGAAATGCATAATCCTTATCCGTCGGTATAATATGGTTTTCTAGAGGAAATTAGGAGACACGTATTTTTCTGATTTAAGAAAAAAAATTCTGAGAAGTTATAAGTATCTGAATTTTGAAGCTTTTTTCAAAAAAAAAAAAACAAATTTTTTCTTTAAATCTCTACAACTTCTGACCTAGTTGAGATATTAAAGTTTTCTTTCGAGATTCGGGTGAGGTTTACCGTCCTCTTTCTGAGGTGCACTAGAAAAGTATAATCTTTCACTTATTAAAAACTTGGTGTGTAAATCTGATGACTCATTTTGAAGCAGGAAGTAAGAGATAAAGAAGACTAAATTTCTCACGCTGGTTCCTATGGAACTATACTAAAACTGGATACTATTTCCAAAATTTCCTTAAATCTTACCTTATGCTCTGAAGTATAATAGAAAATAATTTCTCCTAATCAAATACTAAATTCAAACCCCAAACTAGTATTAGAGAATATCTATAAATAGCATTTATATGCAGTATTAAAGCATAGATAAAAAAATTTTTGAAGAACTGAAATATTTTAGACCTTTAGGTCTGTGGAACATCTTATATTAAACCACTGCCAAATATCATTGAAATAATGACTTTGAAAAGAAACGAAAGAGAACAGGAAATTTTTTTAAAGTGTAGATTCGAAAAGTCCATTTTGAAGCTCCTTGTTCCAGTCATTTGAGGAAGGAAATAAAGAGGTCGTCCAATCTGGTAAACATGGCCCTAGTTCCAACAGACATGAAATCATGAAACATGTTCATCTTACCCTCAGAAGTATCTTCTTGCTTCACTGGCTTATAATAATGTTCAGAGGAACCAGCATCGTCTTGATCAGCTTCTTCGTCATCAGAAAATTTCAAACGCAAGCTGTCGTCAGAGAGAGCTTCGTCCTCATCAACATCCTCACCTGCACCGTACAAAAGTTCTTCCTCTTTTTCCTTCGATATATCATTCGAATCATGTGCATCAGTACTTAGTAAAGAGCAAAGCTTGTTTGATTCAGTAGAAGGAAGTGTGTCGATTCTTACTGCCTCCATTATCAAAGAGGAATTCGAAAAGTCACAGAGATTCCGTTACTCCCATAATGCTACTACTCTGCGAATAACCAAAGTTTTTTGGTTAACATAAGGAACTATTTTATCAAGATTGATGCATTGGAATAATGTCAAACACAAATTTATTAAAATCTATGATTAGTGCAGAATATTAAATGGCTTTTACTTATCTAGTTTCAACCAAAACCAGAAGTGGATTGGGATTTATCAACCGGTCCGGTAAAAGTCTTGCAGACCAGCCCTAAAGGCGGTTCTTCGCAATTTTTTCAAGAGTTCAAAATATTTGTGAAATTTCCAGAGATTTAAAACGATTTCGACATATTTAAAGGGGTTTTAAAGCATTGCAAGGGATTTCAAAAGATTTCAAGGGAATTCATAGAATTTCCAAGGATTTGAATTATTTTAAGGAATACTAAAGCTTTCAAACATTTTAAGGAATTTTAACAGATTTTAAAGATTTTGAGAGAGGGTTTGACAACTCGTGAGGTCAGGTGTACACTTGTAATAAAATCTCCTGAAGTCTCCAGAAAACATCTGAAGCCCCTTGAAATCATTTGAATTTTACTGAAGTTACTTGAAATCTCCAGAAGTCAGTGAATTATTCTCAAATTGCTTAAGTCACTTGAAATATCTGGAGTCATTTGAATTCTCTTGAAGTCACTTGAATTCTCCTGAAGTCAGTGAATTCTTCAGAAATTTCTGAAGTAACTTGAAGTCACTTGAAGTCATTTGAAATCTACGGGTCACTTGAATGTGAAAAATTTCTAAACTTTTTATAATATTTCTATAAATTGCAAAGAATTTCACAAGATTACGGGATTTCGTAGGATTTCAACAATTTGAACAGGCTTTCAAATATTTCAGGGGATTTTACAGAATATCAAAAATTCCATGTGGTTTTAAAGAATTTCCTTGAATTTCGGAAGATTTTCTAGAACCTATAAGGTTTTAGGATATTTTTAAAGATTTCAGGGGATTTCACAGGATTTCCAAATATTTCAAAGAATTTTTAAGGAATTGCAACGGATTTGATAAGATTTCTAAGGATATCAGTAATTTTAAGGGATTTTAAAGGCTCTTAATAAGGTATTTTAATGAATTTTCCACGATCTCCAAGGACTTCATAAGGCTTCAAATACGTCAACAGATTTCAAGGAATATCATCAAATTGTATATAATTGCCAGGGATTTTTTTTCAACAATTTCAAAGATTTTAGGATACTTTAAAAGATTCTAAGGAATTTTCAATAGATTTCAAGATTTTGAAGGGAGTTGACGAGATTTAAAGAGATTAAAAAATGTCAAGGGATTTCAAACGATTTAAAGGATTTGAAAGATTTTAGAGCATTTTAAAAGATTACAAGGATTTTTGAAGGATCTTGACCATTTTAAGGAATTAAAAAAGAATCATGAGGTTTTAAAGAATTTCCGAAGATTTGAAAGGCTTTTATAGGATCTATAAGATTTTAGGACAATTTGAAACATTCCAGGGGAGTTTTGGATTGTGTAAGAATTTCCGAGGATTTTAATGATTTGAAGTGATTAAAGCTCTCAAAGTATTTTAATAAATTTTCATACATTTCTTCAAATTTTATGGGTTTTCAAGGGATTTTATTGGATTTTAATGGATTGTAAAGATCTGAAGTGAATTTATAATACTTCAAGGGGTATCAAGGAAATTCACAAGATTTAAGGGATTTTAATAGGATTTTCAAGATTTAAAGGGATTTAAAAATATATATGGCAAAGGATTTCAACAGCTTTCAAGGGAATTTATAGGATGTCCAAGGATTTTAATTACTGTAAGGAATGTTCAAAGCTTTCAAACGTTTTAAGGATTTTTAAAAGATTTTAAGGCAATATCAAGGATTTTTACAAGAGTTACTTAAGAGGTTTAATATTATTTCAAAGATTTCAAGGGATTTTGAGAGATTTAAATCTTTTATGGGATTGCAAAGAATTTCCTAAACTTTATACGGAGTTCGTGGGATTTCCTACGATTTAAAAGATTTTAGGGTATTTTTAATCATTCCAAGGAATTTCGGAGAATGTCAAATATTTCAGGTCATTTTAAAGAAATTTCAATAGATATAAAAAATTTCAAAATATTTTATAATATTTCTATAAAATGAAAAGAATTTCAGAAAAATTACGGGATTTCGTAGAATTTCAAAGACTTGAAGAGGCTTTCAAATACTTCAGGAGATTTCACAGGATTTCGAAAATTCCACGTGATTTATAAAATTTTAGGATATTTTAAAAGAACATAAGGGATTTCAGTAATTTTAAAGGATTTTTAAGGCTTTTAATAAGGTGTTTTAATGAGCTTCCCGGGATTTCAAAGGACTTCAAATATTTCAAGAAATTTCAAAGAATATCATCAGATCTTATGTAATTTATGACATTATAAGGTTTTAATGGATATCAAAAGTTCCATGTAGTTTTAAAGAATTTTCTTCAATTTCGGAAGATTTGGAAGGCTTTCATGGGGTTTATACAATTTTAGGATATTGTAAAAGACTCCAAGAGATTTCAGGTGATTTTCAAGATTTCCAAATATTTTAAAGGATTTTTAAGGAATTGCAACGGATCTGATAAGATTTCCGAGGATTTCAGTAATTTTAAGGGATTTAAAAGGCTCTCAATAAGGTATTTTAATGAATTTCCTAGGATCTTATAGAATTTCATAAAAATTCAAATATTTCAAGGGATTTGATCACGTTTCAATGGATTTTGAAGAATTTATTCACAAGAATTGAGGGACTTCAAAGAATTTCAAAGATTTGAATATTTCAAGGTATTTCCTAAGATTTTAAAGAATTTGTAAGATTTTAGGATATTTTAAAAGAATACAAGGATTTTTTTAGAGATTTCAAGATTTTGAAGGGTTTTGAAGGGATTTCAAAAGATTTTGCCAAGAAATTTTCATGAGCTTTAAAAAAATTCAAGGGATTTCAAAATATTTCAAAGTATTTGAAATATTTTAGGGCACTTTAAAAAATTATAAGGAATTTTCAAGAGATTTGAACAAGTGATTTTGAAGGATTTCAATAATTTTAGCAGATTTAAAAAAATGCATGTGATTTTAAAGAATTTCCTAGAACTTGGGAAAACTTGGAAGGATCTTTTAAGGCCTATAAGGTTTTTAGAATATTTTACAAGATTCTAAGAGAGTTTAAAGGTTTTTATAAGATTTCCGAGGATTTCAATGATTTCAAGATTTTAAAAGCTCTCTATTTTAATAAATTTTCCTAGATTTCGGGAAATACCATCAGATTTCACCAAATTTCACCGGATTTTTAGAGGATTTCATTGGATTTCAACAGACTGTATTGTAAAGATTGTAAGTGCCTTTACAATATTTTAAGGGATATCAAGGAATTTCATCAGATTTAAGGGAGGTGAATGGAATTTCTAAGATTAAAAGTTTTTTTATTTTTGTTTAATTGATGATTTTTTCGATTCAGTCACACGCCAGTCCGCCCCTGACCAAAACCCTGAGTTTTACATACACGAAAAGAAAAACAGATGCTTTTTTTAAAGAAAAGAAGATACAATTGAATTGGAAGGGAAACGGAGAATACAAATAGATGTTTGCAAGCGGATACAATAGAGGTTCAATCTGAAATACGATCAGGTTTTGCGCTTTAGAAAAAAATTATTTCACATTAGAAACAAACAATAATTTTTTAGTGATTTTCTTGAAGCATTGAACACTTAAAACACCCATTTCAGTTCCAATATTTCAGTTCTCAAAAATCTAATATCCCATACTTTAATTTACGTCTGATAAATTTCGATGCTAATTTTCTTCGCACAAACTATTCTCAAGAAATAATCTGAGCTGTGTAGACAATTGAATTAAATTTGTAATATGATAAAACTGCGGTAACTTCCAAGACACAGTTCTTCTCGAAAGATAAAGTGTTACCAGGTCTCGTGATGTGGAAAACTCGAAAAACACATCAGAACTTCGAAAATTTTCATTATTTCTTTTGTAACCAAATATCATGTAAAAAATGATATTAACTCCATGTACCCTTTTTATTCTCTTCATTTCGAAATAATTTATAGATATGCTGCGCTAAAAATTAAAAATGCTGATGTATGATCAACAGAGTAGTCCAAAAGTCGCAAAGATTGAAAAATGTAATGGGCACTTGGAAATTCTCGTTCTTTTTTGAGAAAAAGAAAATCCCTAAAAATAATTTAATCAATTTAATCTAACTCTAAATATCTTCGATGCTTTCGTGCTTACAAAAAAATGTTTAGGACAATATTAGCCTATTTTTCACGATAAATTGAATGGTGTTGTCTAATTTTATAGACAAAAATTTAGAGACATATTTTCATATAATTTAATTTTTCTTCTGACAATGGAAAGTTTTAATGTACCGAGACTTGTAAACATTTTCGATACGAATTTATTGGTACCATATAAATTGTTTTCATGTATATTTAGTCCTTTTTATTTATCTTTAAATAAAAATAATATGAAACATTTATAAAGTGCCAATGAATTCGTATCGAAAATAGCTACAAGTCTAGGTACCTCGTACACTAAAACTCTTAATTATTAATAGAAAAAGTAAATTATGTGAAAAAACGTCTCTAACATTTTTTATCTATAAAATTACACAACACCATTAAATTTGCCATAAAAAATAGGCAAATATTTTCGTAAACATTTTTTTTGTAAGCACGAAAGCAACGAAGATATTTAGAGTTCAATCTTTGACCTCGCTAAAGGGAGTGCAAGATTTCATTTGATTGGATCAAATTTTTAATGTGATTGAATTACATGTTTTTAGGGACTTTCTTTTTTCTTTAAGAAAGGACACGAATTTTCAAGAGCGCAATGAATTTTTCAAACTTTGCAATTTCTGGACCACCCTAATGATCAGCTCGACGCTGAATTAAAAAAAATTGCAATCTCATCCATAAGCAATTATTTTAGACAAATTTTGGGACAAACTTGCACTTCGATAAAAATTTTTCTTTCAGGATTACAATAATAGAAATATGATACTAACTGAAAAAGACCCTAATCAAGAAAGCTTCAGATATCAAAATAATCAAAAATAGCTTCAAGATAATCAAATATAAAAGTAAACCCATGATTTTGATTGCCAATCGGATTTATAACATTTTTATCTAAATTCTGAGAAAATCGCAATAAAAATAATAAGCCTAAAAAGCGCATATTTACATATTTGATAAAATCCTAATACAGTGTTTGATAAAATATCATACATGTAAACAATAGTCATTTATATTTGATTTTATGTTTGTTTTTAAATTGCAATTGATAAATCTTTTAAAATTCTTATACATGAATCCTTTATAAAAAGTACAAAAGTAGCGAACAGCGAACTTAATTTCAGGACAAAAAAAATCATGTATTATTTTCAAAATTGTTAACCCTTTACGGAAAATTTTTTGCACTGACAATGTTAACTTATGAGTTCGAAAAGTAACCCTAAAATCGGACTTTTTAAAAAATGATAAACATTTAGGACCAGATAAACCTTCTTTAGTGCCTTTTATTTAATTTCCCAAAGCAATGCCGGTAAGGTAAGATAACATAAGTATTACATGGCCTCAATTGTAAAATTTCTGAAACGTACTTATTAATTGGAAAAAAGCCACTTTAAGTATGCAAGTATTTTCGTATTTTAAATAAATAATTTTTCCTAAATAAAAAATATCAATTTGAAATATTTAATGAGGAGGTTGAAATTAAAAGAAAGGCAGAAACTTCATTCACTTACTTGTCCTGAAATAAGGAACGTTGTTCTCGCCGTTCGTATCCAATTCTAAAGTAAAAGTAAAGTAAATTAAAGCATCTTTCAGGGTGTCTACTAATTTTTGCCCACCAAATTCTCGAACAATTCCCGCATTTTTTCCCGATTATAAATGACATGCTTGAATGCAATGATTTATTGCAAATAAAATATTTTTGAATACATAATTTTTAAGAGTTTCAAATTTGAGCGATAGAAAAATACTGCAATCTTATTAGCGAGGTGCACTAGGTGAAAGTTAGTTTTGGGAAAAAGGTGCTTCTTCCAACGATTTGTAATCTTGTAGTTTTGAAGATCTGGACTGAAGGAATATTTTTTATCTGTAATCCTGTAAAATATTAATGAATGCATCCATAGAAATAGAAAACATTGCATACATTATTATCATTTTAGTTCAATTTTTTAAAATATCAATGAATGAATCACTAGAAATATTGAAGTGTCCATATATCATTATTTTATTACATTCATTCCTTTATTTTATTGATTTATTTTTTTGTAAATCTAACTTCAAATTGTTGTTTTGTTTTCGACGAATCGTACTAATTCACGTGTATCTTCAATTTAAAGAATTGTTGAGCTAATAAAAAGGATTTCGTTGAGTTAAGTGCTTATTGAACACTAGGGTGAGTTGAAAAAAAATGGATATCAAAAACAGCCTAGCACTGAAAAGTTTCATTTTGGGTCCCTTATAATCTGTGTAAAATTTGAAATAGATCGATCAATATCCTAAGGTTTCTCGGGGCAAAAATATGTTTGAAAAATTCGTAATTCCCAGAGTTTTGCAAAAATCGCTAATATATTTTTTTCGGTAATCTGCATAACATGACCAATTTTCAAAACTCTTGTGAGATCTCAATGTTTTCAATTCTTCTAGGACAAATCTCATTCCTATAAACTTCAGAAAACTAACATAATTTTTAAAAGCTTTTCAAACCATCCCAACAGAAGATTTTAGCAATTAAAATGACCAGACACTAAATTAAATGAAAATTAAAAAATTGGTAACTGTCAGAGCTTCGCAAAAATCACTAATGTAAATCTTTTTTTCGTAACCTACATAATACGGCCAATTTTCAAAAATCTTGTAGGATTTCAATATTTTCAGTTTTTTTTAGAACAAAATCTCATTTCTCGAAACTTCAAAATATTAAAATAATTTTCAAAAAATTTGAAAACAGTTTTAACATTCTTTTGAGTATATAGAAACTTTGTCGCACTCAAAATTTACCTAAAAACCAGAGTAGATTTTGGCAATTAAAATGGCCAGACCCTGAATTGTTTCTTCAATTAGCTGAGTCTTGTCAATTTTTTGTAGGTACATTTTGAACGGGACGAATTTTCTACAGATTTGAAAACATTTTAGGATAATTACAAAAGCTTTTAAAAATTATTTTAGTTTCCTGAGATTCATAAAAATGACATTCTGTCTTAGAAAACTAAAAATATATAAATCTTGCAAGATTTTTGAAACTTGGGCATATTATGTAGGTTACGAAGAAAAATTAGCGATTTTTGCAAAACTCTGGGAATCATTAACTTATTTTAGCCTCGCGGAACATCAGGAAATATCTTGTGAAGAAAAATATCAACCAACAGGTCGCCTTTTTCAAATTTTACACAGGATATAAGGGAACTAAAACTAAACTTTTCAGTGCTAGGCTGTTTTTGATTTCCAATTTTTTTTTCGACCCACCGTATTGAACACGAATTAATATTAAATTAGATTATTTAAATAAAGCATTTTAAGCAATCTTGATACTAAGAATTAATTACATAATAACAGGCCTCGTACTCATTTGAGAAATTCGAAATAGTGTCAATGGTAGTATAAATTTTGAAAAATTTGAGCAAAACAGTGTCATACAATTTTTTAAACATTAAATCGAGGGGTTAACTATTTTTGAAATCTAGTATACAATATACATCTCCCATAAAATAGCATGAAATCATTTCAAATCTTTTAAAATATCCTGAAAGCTTTGAATTCCATTAAAGCCTTTAAAAACACTGAAATCTGTTGAGATATTCTGTAATTCATGGAAAACACGTCAATCTTTTTAAATCCCTTGAAATCTCTGAAATCCGAAGAAATCCCTTGAAATTTCATTTCACTTATTCCCTAAAGTTCTGTAGAAATCCGTTAAATCCCTTAAACTCTTTTAAACATCATTGATATCCTAGACACGATTTCAAAATCCTTTGAAATTTTCTGAAATTCTTTGAAAACCCTTAAAACTTTCGAAATCTTGTTATATTTCTTGGAATCTTTTAAAATACCCTAAACTCCTAAAAATCTTCAGAAATCTCTTCAAATTTATAAAATCCCTTAAATTTGATTAAATTCCTAGTAATCCCACAAAAATCGACTTCAATCACGTAAAACATCTTGAAATCTGTAAAATCTTTAAAAATTCCTTCAAAAATTATGAATCTTTTAAATCCTCTAAAATCTAATGAAACCTATTGAAATCCCTTCAAATATTTTCTGAAATTCCTTCAAACCTTTTAGAATACCCTAAAAGCTCTGATAACCCTTGAATGCTGTTGAAATCTACTGAAATCTATTAAAAACCCTTGAATTCTGTTGAAACCTTCTGAAATCCCTGGAGAACTCTCCAATTTTTTCCAAATCTCCTTAAATCTTCTTAAATCCTGGGAGTCTTTTTTCATTTTTTTTAAAGCACAATAAAAAAAAGTCACAGAAAATCTAGCAACGTTTCAGTGCTCATTGGTACATTTTTCGTTAATTTTCTTTGCATTGTGATTTAAAAAAATAAAAACAAAAGAAGGCGAGAGAAAAAAAAGAAGGAAGGGGATTTGGAGGTTTTCTTTTCTTTTGATTTTTTGACATTTAAGAGGGTGTTGTCCAAATTTGATCGTTAGATCCTCGTTTTTTCTTAATTTCTAACAATTTCGTAGTAAAATTTGAATGTTGGACGTTATAGACATTTAAATTTTGATCCATTCGGAATTTAATTTCTCAAATTGTTTGTTATGAAATCTTTTATTTTCTTTCAAAATCCGATGAATCCCTTAAACATTGTAAAATTTCTTGAAATTTTGTAAATGCCATAAAAACTCCTTAAAATCTGGCAAAATCATTTGAAATTCCTTAGAAATTTGTTAATATCTTGAAATTTTCTACAATCCTGCGAAATTATTAGAAATCTCATGAAATTCATCGAAATCTTTTTAAATACACTATATTCTTTAAAATTGTTAAAATTCCTTATATCTTGCACAATCCTTAGAAATATTTTCCAATCCCGTGCAACATCTTAAAATCCCTTGAAGTCCCTTCCAATTTCATTCAATTTCATTTACTCTCTAGAATCCCTTGCAATCCTTTATTACCCTTTTAAGATCCCTTGAAATTTTTTTAATCTCTTAAAATTGATTGTTATCTTGTGAAATAACCTAAAATATTTCAAATCCTTTGAAATCCATCACAATTTTTTAAACCTTCAAAGTCCTTGGCGATCCTATAACATCGCTGAGGTCTGGTAAAATCTCTACAAAATCCTTGAATAACTTTGAAATCTTTAAATGTTTTGAAAATGTTGGAAGTCCCTTGAAATCTTTTGAAATTGCGATTTTTGAGATAGCGGATGTTATTTTAGCCAATCAGTGACAGAGTTTGAAAATATATTTAAAGACAATGTGAAAAAATTGTTGCATTAGCGAACAATTTAAGGAAAAAGTAACATTAGCGTCATTTTTTTAAAATAGTACCAAAATAGTTGCATCGTTGAAAAAAAAGTATCATAAAGAGTCAATAGTGTCGTGAGTCCGAGGCCTGTACTAAACTACGCGAAACATTGAAATTTTTACAATTTTTATTGGACGATCTGGAAAGGGGTTTGGTTTTCCACCAATCTCAGACCTTCGACAGTTTTATATCTTTATTTTCGCGTAACTTTAAACAATCTGTTGATTTAATACAAGTAAAAAAACAGCCCATTTGTATAAGAAAAAGTATAAATTAAAGAAAATTTTTCAGTAGACACCTTGTATTTTTAGTTATTTTATCCATAATTTATTGTTGTTTTTAAATTAAAACTTTAGAATATCACTGCACATTTAAACACTTATAACATTCAAGATTTTATAGTAAACCACGTTCAACCAAAATTTACTTTTTCGCGACTTTTAACATAAAATCTTCAACAAATTATAAATAACATATTGTTTACATTTCTTAAATTTCACACAACCATCGTATTGAATTTTTAAGGAGGTCATCTTGATTTTACTCTTGTGGAGTGGAAACCTTAGCACCGAAAATTTTGAGGTTAAAACCCGTGTAATCCGGCCAACTGAACATTCATAAAAAATTGTTTGAAAAGTTGTTTATCGATACATTAATTCAGGCTAAATCAATAAAAGAAAACTTTATTTTTATTATATATATTATACATGTATATGAACTTCAGGGTTTAGGTTAAACTTCCCTTTACTCAAAATGTTCACGTCATGTTTTAAAATAGTAGAACTCTCATTACCGACGTTTTATAAATTAATAATTGCACTCGCATTTTAAGTTTTTAAAAATTATCTATGTGAGACCCATTGGGCCTGATAAAACACGGGAGAGGGTTCAGTGCCCGTCATGCTTCCTTCCACGATCACTACTTTCCTAAAATTGCTATAGGCACCTATCTTTCAAGTTATTAACTTGAGCAAATATTTTATAGTACGTAAAACAAATTTTAAACACGAACTTGATTAGACTGTCATTTACAAGAATGTTTTTTTTCTATAATAAAAAAATCACATAATTAATGCACGCGCAACTACAGTTCTAACGTAATTAAAGTTTCGAAATCAAAATGAAAACTTCACGAACAAACCCAATATGAAAGAAAAAATGCCTTTTGGTAAGTTAATCGATTTCTATCGGGTTCTATCGTAAATTTAGATAAAGCTATTTATCAATACAAATTTCAAAGATTTCGTGTGATTTCCCAGTAATTAAACAATTAAGATATTCAATTCCAAAGGTGCAATTAACAAACTTCATAATATCATTGAATTTGCATATAACACTTGTAACCTAAATCACTTTGTAACCTAACCTCAATATATTAGTAACCTCCGTGACGTGGTCACCAAAACTTTTCAAGTTACATAATGCAGTTACAAACCGATATCACATGACACGTCAACTTCACAGCCGATGCTTTATCTTCATTCCGTTACGTAGGAAACTTCACAAAATAAAAAATAAAACTTGTATTTAAAACAAAAATGAGGAAATCTTTCCTCCGACCAACGCTAAGGACGCTAGCACGCCAAGCACTGAAGCACTCGCAAGATGGCGTCCATTGCAAGGTTGAATTCGTTGAATTAAAGCTACTCGCATGACTGCCATCTGCCCACCTTCAATTTTCCAAAAACCACGAAATTTTCCTTGTTTTTTTTTTTACTTTTTATGCATTTAAAAATCGATGGACTATACCAAATCTATTAAATATGTGAATATAGGTGTTAAATTTTGTGTAACAGCTATTTAACCTTGAAAATTGCAACATAACCTCAAAAATGTCATTACAATTAAAAAGGATCGAAAACGATTCAACAAGGTTAAAATCTATAGGTATTTATAGAAAAGACTCGTTGAATCAGTTCTTTTCGCTCCGTAATGAATGGCCAGGTGCGTAACAAAATGTGGCGCTTTAGCAGTAATACTAAATCACAAGTATCCGGCATCCGAATGAGTATCTGTGAACTGCAATTACAAGACAAAAATATTTGCAGAAAATCTGTTTTTCGTAAATTCTGCGCTCCACTATAACCAAAATACCATTTCTGACTCATATCCCCCCTCAAGATACCATGAGGACTGACTCCGCCCTGGATATGCGTTGCAGCAAATAGCTTGACCTTGAGAATTGAATTCCAAGTACATATAAATTGGTCCGAATTGTACAAATTTAAGGTTTTAGGGCACAGACTATCGTTGGATGACGCTCTGTCGGTAAGGTAGATTTTTGAAAAAGTGCTTTTACAGGTACACGAATCATTAAAATGATCCCAAATTTTACCACACCATAGAGAAAGTGACAATGCACGGCTCTGGCATGAAAAATTACCAAAAACAATTATTTTTTTCAAAAATAAAAAAATTATTTTTGAGAATATTGCTTAGGGAGCAACCATAAACTACTAGGATAATTTTTCTTTTGTTTAAATAAAGACGAAAATAAAACTGCTATAAAGATAAAATCACTTAAAAACGACAGAACGATATATACAAAAGAAAAACTGTCCACGTAGTTTATGAACGCTCCCTTATACATTTTATACTAGAACTTTGCTCTTACCACTATCAAATTTACATTTTAAATAATTCGTTTGTCACAGTCGCAAGATTCATCGAAATATAAAATGCCCTACGTTACCAACCGAGAATTTACATATCTCTAATGCCAGACATTTTATGGCTTCTTGATAAATGAAAGAGGAAATAAAAAAAATCTCTAAGTTAAGCACCGAGCAAAAGCCAGTGGCGGAACCAGAGGTGGATCCAGAGGTTTTTTGAGGGGTCATCACGGGCGCGGGGGGGGGGCTGCAAGGCGTCATTCATAAATGACGTCACGCACTTCGGGAGGAGGGGTAAAAATGAAAACTAATAACGTGACGTCATTTATGGACGACTTTAGAATTTTGAAAGTTCTAAAGATTATACTTCCCCCTAGAACTGAGAATCTAAAAAAATCATTCGAATCTGGACCTTGGTGGGGGCAAGCAGCTGGGTACCCCACTCCTCTGGATCCGCTCCTGACGGAAGCGGTGATCATTTTGTGGACAGAACACGTCACCAGATGGGTGGGGCACCTGCGCTGCTCTCCCTGCGCAGCTTCGAATTTCTGATACAATCAAATCGAAAAAGAATAAATTTGGTAAAGTAAGGATTTAATACTAACACTAATTCATAAATAAGGCGCATTTTTTAAACATTAGCCGCCTTTCAAAAATAATTTTTGCAGATTAGCACGAAGGTGAAGCCTCGAGTATGAATATTTATTTTGCTGTAAGCTGTAAGCAGTGTAAGCCTTAAAACTCAAGATTATTTTTGGGAATAACTTGCTTCATTTCAATGAGAAAGAAGATCTAGAATTTTATTGCCCATTTGCACGTTCGCAAAAAAGATTTCCAGCAACAATTTACGAAACACCAAGTTTGTATAGATATAAAATATTAAAATTATAGTTTCATATACTAGGCGAAGATTCTAGTTTCACATATGAGGCGATGATTCTACAAGGGGATATAAACGCCGACGGCGCTGA
Organism: Melikaiella ostensackeni; assembly: GCA_032362435.1. Lineage (NCBI taxonomy): Eukaryota > Metazoa > Arthropoda > Insecta > Hymenoptera > Cynipidae > Melikaiella > Melikaiella ostensackeni. The sequence continues at coordinate 4,927,340 of JAUMHM010000005.1, forward strand.
GCCAAACGAAAGGTTGACGTTGACCCCTAAACAGAGGGGTAAGGAGCCACCGCACTGTTTCGGGAGAATGTGTAGGGTGGTCCAAAATGACCAACTTTCGACTTTTCAATATTTGCCATTGCAAACTTGTTCCTCACAAAGAACAAATAATTGCAAATTTTTTGAAAAATTTAAAAATAATATTCAGAGGTGACTTCACGGTTATTAATTTCTTATAGACTTTAAGAGCATGTGTCGGTCTGTCACGTGACCAATTATATGGTTTACATTCGGCGGCTTTAGAATTTGAAAAATGTAAATATTGTGTTGAAATTTTGGGTGATGGTTCAACATATATAAGAGCACTTGGAGGTTGCTGGAAACAACTGTAGTTCAAGTACGCTGATAATGAACGGAGAAGAGGAAGATGTTGGACGCGCGTCTCTATCAGAGGTGGATTATAGAAAAGGAGAAAAAAGGACAATTATAAACGGATGCAAGTGGAAGTAGTCGATTGGGGGCGGGAGGAGGAAAAAGGAAAAATGGAGGTGACTGGAAGAGGGGGTGCAGAACAAAAGAAGAAAAACCAGGAGAAATAGGATGGAGGAGGAATGGGGAGTGATAAAACAAAATTTTTAAAGCAGAGCTAAGTGAATAGGTTGAGTGGGAGCAGAATGCAAAGTGTGTTCAATGAACAAAGATTAGAGTAATAACACGGAGAAAAATGCTAATCGAAAATCTTTCATTGAGTACTAGAAGTCTAGCAATTGATTTTCACGTTGACTTTTTCGGGAAGAGTACTATATATTTTATATTCGGAACTGAGCATACAATACCAAATATAATAAAATTAGCAAGCGGTACTAGATGACGCAATGGTATGGCAATTCTGAGACTCAGTCCCAGAATTTGAACGTGAAAATGATTTGCTAAACTTCTAACATTCAATCTTATTTCCTTCATTCACTACTTTATTTCGGGTAATCAAAGATAGACTATGAATCCGCATTTTTCTCCGTGAAGTGAAAAGTGTTAAAAATTCAACGAATTACGTAAATTTCTAGTCAAGATGAGAGATGAATGTGAGGGGGTGTAGTGGTATGTGATTCACGTAGCTTTGACTTTTTTTCAAATTAAAATCAATTTTAAAAAATCCAATGTTTCAAGCGTGTCCGAATGAGTACTAATTTGCATTAGAAATTCGATCAAACTGAGTGCACACCTCTATTGGACAAGTAAAGCTAAGGTAGCAGTAGGTTTTTGTTAAGGATAAGTGATGGAGGTGTAGTAAAATGAAGTTGTATAAAACTGTTAAAAGGACAATGGGGTTAAAAGGAAAAGGGCTAAAACTGTTAAAAGGACAAGGGGGTGAAGTGTGTAGAACTGAAAAGCAGAGTGTCAGTGCGGAGGGAGGGTGTGCTGAGATACCATGTGTTAGATAAAGACGTAGAGACAGTAAGTGAAAAATGTTTAAAATTCGACGAATTATATAAATTTTTATTCAAGATAAGAGACGGATGTCAGGGGGTGTAATATTGTGACGGGGTCTAACTTATAAGTGAAAAATGTGAGTTGAAAGTATGACCTAGTTAGAGTAAAAACTAATTGCAGAGTAGGGGAATGTTAGTTGGAAAAGTCAGTTACGCTTCGCCTGCAGTTGAAAACTGGGTTAAATAGAAAATGTTATGCTTCGCTCACCTGTGCTGTAAAAAAATTAACTTAGAGCGCTTAGTAGGAGAGATTTAGCTTCTGTTTTGTTATGACTTGGTTAGAGTAAAAATGAATTGTAGAGTAGGGGAATTTAAGTTGAAAAAGTCTGTAACGAGTCGCCTAAAGTTTAAAAGGGGGTTTAAGAAAAATATGTTTAGTTAAGAGGATTGGTAGGAGAAATTCAGCTTTTGCTTTGGTAATGAAGGAGGAATCAGGAAGATTAAAACTGATTTGAGTATGAGCCTATTTACGCCGCAGCAATTTTTGCTACGGTAGCAGAAACTGCGGCCAAAATATCAGAAACTGCGGCCAAAGTATGAACTCGCAAAACCAGGTAAAATTAAGCTGGACTCCCAAAACTGGGAGCAAATGTCGCCACTCTTTTTGGCTCCTTAGTGCGCATATTTTCTATATTTTTTTGTTATTCATGGCGATCAGGATGTCAGCTATTGACTAAACTTGGCGCACGCGTAAAAAAAAAACTCCACTCGCATGCCCGAAATTTCAGCGTTTAGCTGTTCGCCACGAATAATAGAAAAGTCTAGAAAACGTGCGCCCTAAGGAGCTAAAAGGAGTGGCGACGTTTGCTCTGAGTTTGGGTTTCCAGCCTAACTTTTAACATGCTTTTTTATTTGTGCTTGAGAACAATTCTACTACTGTTTTTTGTAGTTCACTAGGAGGCTATGCCTTTGGAAAGTTTTGGGGACATTCAGAAGTACCACATGAGATATTGAAATTTTTGAGATATCTCACGTCCCAAAAAAACCTAGGATACCTCAGAAACATCGAAATGACCGCCTTGTCTCTCATCTTTCTCAATCCCCTCATTCTAGCTGAACCTATACCTGTGCAAATATTTTCCTTTCTCTGTTTCAATGTAATATTCTCTCGCCTATCTTTCGTTGTATTTATTTAGCCCAAACTATAATATCTCTTACCTACGCTCGTCTATTGTTTGTACTTCTCTACAAAAGGTATAAATAGATGTAAAGTATTCTGAATCTTCTCTTTTCTTTCCAGTTTATCATTGCTTACCATTTTAAAACTTCTTCCATATTTTTGGGAATAAATTTAGCCCGCCTGTTTTTCCAGTTCCCTCCTTTTTACGCCATGCAAGTCAATTTTGTTCTTTTTTGTCAAAATAATAATTGTATGTTTTTACATCTTCAATTCAGCTTTGTTTAAACCAGCCTATCCCTCTTCTATGTGTTTCTATCTTTTTCTATCCCTTTGTCAATACTTATCGCATATACATCAGAATCTCTTTATTTTTTGCAGCCTACACCATATCCCTCGTCAATATTCATGCCTTTCATTTTGTGACTATCCTCTCTTTTCTACCTCAGCTTATCCTTGTCTCTTCACGACACTTTTCTGTATCTTTCTGAATAAACACAGTTTGCCAATTTTGTCAAGTTCTTCTTTTTAATTCTACATCTTTCGTTAATTCCCTATTGTGTAGCCTCGTCAATTCATGTCTATCTTTTTCTATACCTTTTTGTCAATGTAAATCTCCATCTATCTGTCTTAATCGCTTATTCTTTTTCAGCCCAGAACATTTATACTTCATCTATTCATGCCTATCTGTTTCTGTGTTTTTGTCAATATAATCCTCTGCTTATTTTTCTGAATCCTCTGTTTTTTATTTAGTAGTCTATAATTGTTTATTCACGTCAACCTTTTTCTATATTTTTCAAATTAAAGGTAGTCTATTTTTTTCAAGTCCCAATTTTCTATGGCATTCACGTCAATATTTGTCTACATCTTTGTTAAAATACTTTTACTTTTAATCCCCATTTATGTAACTGAGTCTACATAGATTATCCCTAGTCTATTCAGGTCTATATTTAATTATCTCTTCGTTAATATAAATCTCTGCATGTCTTCCTGAATCCCTTTATTGTTTTCCAGCACACAGCCTATATTTTACGTCTACGCCAATCTATTCCTATTATATTATTCCCCTCTTCAAACTAATAATTTTATGCATTATCATTTACGAATATAATTGAAACCCCTTTCCACACAATCTATTAAAATAATTTCCGCTTATTGTTTTAACGAACAATAATATAAAGCTGTCTATTCCTGTATAGTAAAATTTCGGAATTCAAAGAATGATTTGCATTATTAAAAATGTAAGTCTATAGACGAGTTCGATAACTGTTTTAATATTTTAAAAATAATCTTCTTAAATCCTCAATTTTGCTTTGTGAAAATGCAGCCTTACAATGCCGTGGGCACAAAAAATGCCAAACACACAACAAAAAATGTATTACAGTGGAACCTCGATTCAGTTTGAGTCTCGGGCATCACCTGCAATGACCATGAGGCTCTTCCAAGAATTTCTACGATGTAAACATTCAGGGGGCATTGCGTAACTACGCTGAGCTCGCGCGCCTGTCTCTCGGCCCCTCGGACCTCCCCACCCACGAATGCGAGGTCGGCGGCAATCCTCTCTCTCGGCGTCTTCGACTCCTCACCACCGAATGCGAACCGGCAAACATTCTAGGAAGACACTAAACCGAAGGCACATAGAGCGAGGTTCCAGTGTAATATATTTTGGGAATATTTTAGTATGATCAAAGAAAAAAACCATGACAACAGAATTTCTACTTTTTATGCACTAAAAGCATATTGTTCGCTTGATCAGAAAACGATATTTCTCTGTTGGGAGTTAATTTTACAGGCAAGGTATGACGTCAAGCTAAAATACCTAATAAGCATAAATATATGTATAATTTATTCAATAAGCCTGCATATTTTGTACCATTAATGTAGCATACTTGACTCATTTATAGTTAATTTGCTATATTGGCATCATTCATAAATGACGTCACGTTTTTTGGGTTATTTTATACCCTCCGACCCCTTTGTCACGTAAGGCGAATCCCGTCTCCCTTTAAATAACATCACGTCACGATTGCAACCCCCCCCCCACCACCTATTTTTCATTTGATCTTGAACTGTTGTTTAAAAAAATATTATACTAAGATATCATTTTAGTTGAATAAAAAGCAATTTAAAAAATGGATTTTTATTGAACAATATTAGTTCCGTTATTGCTGAGCACTGTCAGACTTCAGGTTAAAAGAAACAATACAGTTAGAAAATTTTCTCGCCGAATTTCACGGGGATAAGAATTTCAAACATCTAAATTAGGAGTAAATGTTTTCCTTGATAATATTATAATTTCAATCGTGACATCACGGAGATGAAAAATGTGAAAATCATCTTATCATGCAAAACGTAGTGAGGTTAGAAACTCACACTTCTCGGCTTCTCATGTGTTTAGGGAAAATAACAAAGAATTTCATACCCAATTTATACATCACTCGATTTAAAAAAAAACACTTAGTATATGTAATTTCAATTGTTTAACTATTGCATTAATTTCTTCATAATTAAGCAATAAATTTGGACTGTTTTGAAATTTGCGCTTACTGGAAGGCCACCATTTTACATTATCAACTTAGCTAATCTTGCTCTCGATAGCTTTCCTTGCGCAAAGCTTGCAAAGGCAAGCCAATTTCACGAGGGATAATCTACCATCTAACGCAAATGATACTAAATATAGAATAGAGTCAAGATGGAGATTACGCGTTTTCTTATATAGGATTACCGGTTGCAATTAGATATACATTAAAATACTTCTAATTATTGCAAAAAATGGAAATGGGTCCGCTTTAAAAGTTATTTTATTTTTACTGGAAAGGGGGATCCCCCTACATGTACGGTTTATTATTTTGCATGTTTTTTCCGTTCTATTTTCATGATACATGTTAATATTTTCTTTAACTTCTTCTCATACATTCTGCTAGTGGATTACTGTTTTACTTTCATTAAAAGGAATTATTTTATTTTAAAGAACACACATTTAATTTTAATTTTACATTGATTCTTAGCTAAATTTATTGAATTTTAAAAGTTAATATGATTGTTAATATAATTAATCACGGGAGAATTTCGGGGCCCTCGCAGGAGGCTCTGGAAGTCCTCACGGAAGGCTCTGGTGGCCCTCGCGGGAGGCTCTGGAGGACCGCCACAGAATTCCTGAAACAGCGGCGGCGACGATGGCGACGGCAGCGGTGGCGACGATGGCGACGGCAGCGGTGGCGACGATGGCGACGGCAGCGGTGGCGAGATAGAGAGAAAACAATTAGTCAATAACAAAAATAAATATTTACCTGAAATTATGTGTTAAACATTATAGAATTTTCATCGTACACAGTGAAAACCACGTTTCCCGTTAAAACTCTTTTTGTCAAAAAATATATATATATATTTTACCATGTTACGTAAGTTTCAACACATTATAAGCTGAAATTAAATTATTTTGACGGAAGCATAACCAATTCTTTTATTACAGACGAACATCATGATATGACATCATAATTATTAATAGATTTTTTTTCTCAATTTTTCTCAATTTATACACGAAATATTCACTATCTAAAAAAGTATAACCTAAAAGTTAGGTTAGAATTCGTATTTCAATTCTGATCGTCTATAATTCAAATTCTTTGCATATTTTGAATGTATTTTTTTGCTATATGCATTATTATAAGTTCACTTAAGCTTATAATTTGATGAAACTTACATGACATGGTAAAGTAATTGTTTCTTTTTGACAAAAAAAGTTTCAACAGGAAACGTGTTTTTTCATTGTATACAATGAAAATTTCATTTTCCAGTAAATCTTGATTTTTTTATTCACTAATTGTTTTAAACCATGAAAAACAGAAGTAAAATTGTTTTTATGCACAAATTAAAATACATCTTGCACATCCTACCTAGTTACACTAGTTCGCGACACTAGCGCACACAAGATGTCAGATCTAAATAGAAAAAGTCCATTTTTCTTCATCCTCAAATTTAACACATAAATTATTCCGAGAATCTAATGCAATTTTGGAAACTTATTATTTAGTAATGAAGAAGTACCCGCTAAGAATGCTTACATCAAAATGTATTGGAAAATTTCCTGCATCCGATGGTAACGTGACAAATAATGAATTCTTTTGGAACCCGTTTTTCCCTTGCGTTTTGAATCTCCATAGCAGTAGAAGTAGATGTGGGACCCCGTATGGGTTCCCATGTATGTAGTTTACTATGCGGGGATTTTTAGTAGGATGGAAAAGTGTGCAAATGAGCGGAGGTAGAACTAGGGTCCTACGTATTAGGCGGGAATATGCAAGCCACCATTTTGGTAACAAAAACGTATCCGACAAAGAAGGAAAAATGTATGTGTCTTTACTTCTTTTAAAGTTTTTCTGTTTTTAGAACAAAAATGGCGGCGTGAATATTCATACATGTAGAGGGACCGTAAAAGATACGCAAAAATGGATGTCATTTTTGAGTTTTGGGTACCTTGCGTAATTTATAAACATGTGTAAAAATATTTCGCCTTAAGTTTCATCTTGATCACAGGCAATCAAGACATTTTCAAGACTTGCTAAAGACGTTTAAGAAAGTCTGGGTTATGAGACGGAGCCAGACTTCATTTTATATTATTAAATGACATCTTTGCTGGTTTAACTCAAAAAACATCTTCTTTACAATTTCATTTTATATCTTGAACCAGGAAAAAGGTTGCTAATGCCTTAATGTCCCGGCGAAAGGGGTCATCCTTACCGTCATAGAAGCTAATCGTTATTTATGTTTAAACAATTTCGTAAATTTAATATATAATATACATATGAAATAAATCCCTTCTATTCCATTTGTTGTTACTGTTACACTTCACTTTAAAAAAAAGTATTAATATAAGACTGGTTTTCTGTATTAAAACAGTTCGCCAGCGCCCATCTTCATCTCTGGAAACAAATTTCGTTCTTTTTGCCAGTGAGGGCTATAACCATAAACGTAAGAAAAAATTTGAAGTGTATGAAGTCTGGCTTATGAAAATGGCTGAAAATGAAATATTTTATGGCTCATAAAAAGTGGGACGCCTTGCAGACAAACCCAAGACCCAATATTTTTACATGGGGTTTCACGTAGAATCCCACGTGATGCTTCGAAATTTTGCTTCTTTTCAAATACCACACGAATGTCACGTGGTCTTCCAAGGTTTCATTCATTCTTTGGCCCATCCATAAATTACGTAACGTAATTTTCCGTCAATTTTGAATCCGAGTCTTTTACCATTGTGTGTAGAGGCAAAATTGTCGGATGAAAAAGGTTCTAGCTACTCTACTCTTGAGATGTTACTGTTTTATTCAAATTCCAAAACGCACCCCCCCCCCCTTAAATGTCCAAATTCGAATGAAGATTTTCAGTTTCTCGAGCAGATGAGGGGGGGGGTGCTTTATACCCCCTTCAAGCCCTAGGCGCCCCTCCCAGAACTAGGGTTCACACCTTTCTTTGGGCCTTAATCTGCAGCTTGCTTACAAAGCAGGTGGGGGTGAAATTATCAAAGTTTTTTTTTAACAAATTCTTTTATCACAGATGAATGTCATGATATGACATCATAATTATTGATAGATAAATTTCATAATAATGATAAAATTTATGTTTACAAATATTTATAACTACACTCATACCCCGTTAGTGTGCCCCCCCCCCCTTGTGTGCCGGCTTCTCGGTCGTTCACGCTTAAATGCATCTGTCTCCCCCCGCCAATACTCAAGGTCTTTGCTCGGACACTCAGCGACGTAGTAAAAGTTATTTACATCGCGACTCTCTGCGCATATACTTTTGTACGTGCCGGGTTCAGAGATTATATATGCGGTCCCGAGTGTTTACTGAATCGCCGCTCTAAATCCGGTTGAGACTAGATTTTAATAGCCCTCGTTACTGTGCCGACCAGACCCGAGGACAACACAAACGCGGTATGAGTGTATAATATTGACACCAGCGTTATGTTTATGATCAGTGTCATCTAAGCGGGCTTAAAAAATTATGGTACTGATCACAACATCATTGATACATACACGTTGGTAAAAAAAAGTTTATAACAAAGATTTTTTTTACACATCTCGAGAGGTCCGTCGGTCTTTATACGCTTCCTCCGGCCTCATAAACCATTTAATAGTAAGAATGCATACTCATAATTGACACGCCGGGAGCTAAAACGTCCCATAGTTTCGTTACGAGCAAAAATGTCAAAAAAATATTCCAAATGAAACTCATGGACAAAAGTGTCACAAAGGATTTCAAAGCGCAAAATTGTCTAAACAGAAAATCACTGGCATAAACGTAAAAAAAATATTTGACGCGCAAAAATGTCCAAAACAAAACTCACGGGCAAAAACGTAAGTTTACCCATAAAAATTTTAACTTCACGAAATTGTACGGCAGTCTTCACTTGAGAATATAGAAAAAGTATACTGTCCATCAAAATTTTATGTTCAAAACTTTTTCCTGTATTATAAATAAATTTTCTATCGTTCTAAGCAAAAATTTTGCAAGTTAATGACACTTGAAATCGAGAGAATTAAGAAAAAGTGTTTTATCTCAGAACCAATACAACATTGTTATAAAAAAAAAAAAAAAAAATGTTCCATTAAACTACTGCGCAGCCATAGCTCCGATATATAGCTACTGTGGAGCTGTAACTACTACGTAAAACTACCGCGCAACCATAACTACGACATAAAACTACTGCGCAGCCACGACTATTGTTGAAAACTACTGCGCATCGAAATGGATATTTCAGACGGAAATCGATGTAGGATCCCACTGGATCCCATGTAGTTGACTATGAGATAATTTTCAACAGGGTTACGTGTTTTGAGAAACAATTTAGAGATCAGTTGTGAAACAGTTACATATATCTCATGACGGAAATAAAAAAAAATTGAGAAAATAAAAAGTAAACCTTTATCAAACTAAGGGAGACTACAGCAATAAATATTCTGGAAAATTAGCTGAAAATCGTTATGGAGTCGATACGACCGCACGAGGTCAGCACTAGCGCCTCATGCACAATCAGTGTAGCTAGACATGTATCTTTAGCCAATTTCTATTAGAAAACCTACAACTTAGAATTATAATCTCATAGAAAGTTGCCTACCAGTCAATTCATAATCTTCATTACACTTCGTTCTTCCGACAAAATGTTGGATAACAATCGATTCGGGCCCCTCGAACCACTTGAATTTTTCGTCCCTGCGCCATGAGCGAGAAGATGAAAGCAAGCAAGACGGTGCGTACCTGACGTCATATACAAGGATGGCTCGAACTACATTGCGAAAATAACTGTAACTATGGAAACGGCGTGTCGTTAAAAGTGCTTAAAAAATTGGTTGTCGCGCTCCCAATTATCACCTATCTTGTTGTAACGAAATTACTCAATATTACTCGTACATAGAAAAGAAATAAATGCCGCGTTCAACTCGGAGAAGGCGAGTTTATCGACAAGTTTGCCCGCTCAGCGTGGAGCACTAAACCCACACTGAACCCAGGCCCCGGGACGTAGAAGCAACGAAAATTTCCGAACATACACGAACCTGTTTCAACATGGCGGATTTCGTCACAGATCCGTCTTGCGGATTAAATTCACTCGTCACGAGTTTTTTCAACTTTTTGTTTATGTGACCCAACCTCTTTTACACATTGTTGCACCTGACCTTGAAATATTGACGTGGAAGAATAAATCCGCCCAATGAACTTGAAATATTGACGATGAAGAATATATTTCCTAATTTTCTTACTTAATTCAACATCTTTTGCGCGTTATTCAACATACATGACGACATGACCTTCAAATATTGACGTTGAAAAATAAATCCGCAAATTTTTTTATTTAACTCAACATATTTTTTACGCGTTATTCCAAATGACCTTGAAATATTGAAGTTGAAAAACGCATTCGAATTCAAGGGCAAATCAACAATGGTGTTGACGAGATGGAAGGAGGGTCACCTTTCTCTTATTATCGATGGGTTCGGGTTGAGTAGGGGCGTGCAGCGTGCACCTTAATACCCTAAAAATACTATAAAAATGAAGTTTTCATATAATCGTTACAGTGTTATTATCGTTCAATGCAATATCTCACTTTAATTAAGTTACAATGTTATAACATTGTGATATTGGGGCTGGGGGAGGGGTTGACTACGTAACAAGCCCTTCTAAACACATCGATTCAACCCGACAGAAACCGATTGACAAGAAATTTACAAATTTTATCCATTGGATATAAATGAACTTCCCAAGTATGTCATACAGTAAAACACGTGCTGTAGTTTATGAATGAGGAAACATTTTTTTATTATACTATAATACTTCATTAAAATTTGAAAACAAACCACAGCGTGGGACACGGAAAATAGATTATTTCATCACTGCAACCATAAATAGATAAGACTGTTCACTTTTTTTTACCTCCCGTCTTTCGTGTTATAAACTTTTTTACAATTTAGTCGCCATTTAGTGTCATGATATAATGTGTGCTACGATAGTACGTATTAACATATGTATTTATACAGGCCTGAATTGGTAAACTGGGATTTCGGGAAGAAACCCAGTGGGTTGGTACTATTTTAAACAGTTTGGGCCGCTTGACTGGCAACAACATTGGGCAGCTTCCTGATTCTCAACTATTTGTTTTAACCATTTTTTTCCGGGCCGATTTTCTATCCCAATGAAGCCCTGCATTTATATCATATATATTACGGTGTTGCCATGTAGTCATGCGGCTGTGGCGACCCATGAAGCTACGGCCTCGGTATGTGTCAACACCGCCTTTAAATTGTACAATGCTAACGAGGCAAACATTCGATGATCCTTCATCATGGATCGTATAAAACCGTTTAAGCTTTATGTAACATGCCCCATAGGAAAGTTTAATAAAATATCCGAAAATTTAGAACATTTGAATAAAATTTAATTCATTGTCAACTGAAATGGTAAAAAAGCCATCTCCCGATTTATCCAATAAATTTCATTGAAAGTTAATTGATTTCAATTACATATTTATATTTTTAGTCAGAGATAGAGATAATTTGAAGGCATGATTTATACAGGGTATCCCAAAGATTATGATAAGGAACTCAATCGCCAGAAAAACATGAAAAACTTCTTTTTGAAAGTTTTAGAAAATTCGCTATCATTTGATTTATCAAACTATATGGATATTTTCAATTAATGTATAGATATTTACACTAAAATGCAAGTGGAAACTCCCCATTGATTTCGTGCGTAAATCGATAGTCAGCGTCAGCTGCTGTACTTTCTCTTAAGTTGCGCAGCATAAGATGTGCAGTTACAGTCGTCATTCTTTTCTAACAGGTAGAATATGGATAGAATAGAATAGAAAAGGATAGGACAGTCAATTACTGATACTTGAGTTATCGTTAGCCATTATAGTTTCCCAGCGAAGTTTAGTATGTGTCTTGGGGATGGGGGGGAGGCATTAACTGTGTTATTCGTATGAAAATACATGCTAAAGAAATCGATATTTTCTTCAAGTAACAAATGTTTATGGTCTACAGTAGTTCATGTAAAATATTACATAACTCTATAGCTCAGTCTTTCTGATAAGATAAACGACGGAAGGGCACCACAGTTTCCTCATAAAGTTATCTGGAACACTTTACTAAAGGTTTATTTTTTGAAAATCCGAAGAAAATATCCTAAAAATGGTGGTAAAACATATTAAACTACTCCGAATGGCCCAAGGATGTCAGATTCAGAACTCTGCATAAGGCCCCTGCCTGTGTTCATATACTATACTTTGTAGTTATTGACGTACATACTCGTGGCGCAAACTCTTTCAGGCTATCACAACAGAAGCCGTTGCATGGTATCTTCGAGTTATTTTGAGAGCGGAGAATAATTATCACGAATAATATATATTTTTTTATATGTATTATACTTATGTTGAATAATCTTGTATTAAGGGCACGTAACACTTATTCGATTCCTAACTTATCAACATTTTTTTCGACAAACTCCTGTCCACACGAACAGAGATATTGAATTGAAAGTTTGGGGAATTAATTCATAAGAGATAAAGGTCAGAAAAAAGGACAGATTAATTAGAGTTAGGTGAAGACCCAAGAGGGGAAAGTATAAACTTTGGATGCCCTCCCAAAACCCTACATCATGCCATCCCACAAAAAAGAAACCTCTACTGCCGCCCTGGTTACAGTGGTTGTGTTTTTTTGGAATCTCGCCAAAAATGTTAACAGACTGTTTATAATCTGATGGTGTACTAAATCCTAAAGTATTATTTTTGTTCCGAAGGTGGATCAAAAGTATTTGGGGAAAGGTGCCCACTGAGAGTCAGAAAACTATAAATTCATATAGATGCTTATTTTTAAATTACCCTAAAAAGTTTGAGGTGCAGAAGTAAATTCTCACCCTTCAAGTAGTTAAAACTGTAAAGAAGAAAAGTTTTTGTTTAAGCAGTTAAGAGCAACGACATTTGAGTCCCTATGTATCTTCAGCGTCACTTGTGTATCTAGCAGGCACACAGTAAAAAAAGTAGAGCTCCGGAGCCGACTTTTCTTAGAGCCAAAAATTTTAGTATCAAAAATCACACTATCT
>JAUMHM010000005.1:4964420-4984692 GCA_032362435.1 Melikaiella ostensackeni
TCGGACCGTGCGAACTGACGAAATTATGCGCTTGTAATACAGCCAGCTTTAGTAGTGCGGCGCTGGACGAGTTTGCTAGCATTCGAGTTCCGCGCTCTCTGTACCCCTTCGCCCCCTAGTCTCGAAACGAAATTCTCGGAAAGACATATCGCAGACAGGCTTATTAGAGACTTTCAGTGTATAATGGTAGTAAAGTGTGTGTGAGGCAGGGCTCGCCACTTTCGACAAGTGTTGACTGAGACGACAAGTACCTGACTGACAAAAAGTTTTTCTGTCATTTTTTTTTCGGTTTCCAGGAATCCTGCAAACTGTACAAAGGGTTAGGGTCGTTACGGTTAGTCGGTAGGTAGAGGGAAATAACGGACTAGGGTCGAGTTCGACGAAGTTTTTTTTGGGGGGCTATTTGAACTAGTCTTCTCGACTGACATTGTCAGTCATGTCAGTCAATGACTGACTTCTGCCGAGCCCTGGTGTAAGGTAAATGGACAACTGAGCGATTAGTTTGATATTAGGCAGGGCGTTAGGCAAGGCTGCGTTATGTCCTCCTGGATGTTTAATATATTCCTGGACAAATGTTTAAGAATGGCTCTCTTAGGCGAAGAAGGTGTTGATCTCGGAGACAGTGAAAGTGCGTTGACTGGCGTTTGCAGATGATAAGATAGTTACGGCCGAATCAGTCGATGATTTGCAGAGAATGTTGAGCAGACTGGATACCAGCATGAAGAGTATGGGTCTTAAGATCAATGTGAATAAAACAAAAATTATTGTGTTTGAAAGAAGGGATGAGAAAACAGTATGCAACATTGCCTTGAACGAAGAGAGGATAGAAGAAGTTGATGATTTCGTGTATCTTGGAAGTTTATTTACTGCTGACGGAAAGATAGACACAGAGATATTCAAACTTATAAACGAGGGTAAAAAAATTATCGGCAGTGTACGAACCTTTACAAGATGTAAAAATGTAACTAACAAAGCTAAAATTGCAACATATAATTCTTTGGTTGCACCCATTGTGCTGTATGGCAGCGAGACCTAGACGTATTAAGAAAAGGATAGGAGTAAAGTGAACGCGGTTGGCATGAAATTCTTCTGGAACATATGCAGCAAAACGCTAATGGACAAAGTCAGTAATGAGTGGGGTTTCAAAGAATGTGGTGTAGAAGAAACATTGATTGACAAGAGTGAAAGAAATTTGTTAAGATGGTTTTGTAATGTTGAAAGAATGAACGAAGGACATTTTTAATGAAGCAAGTTTATTTAGGTAAAGTGAATGGTAGCGTACCCAGAGCTAGACCGAAGAAAGAATGGTTGGAATGTGTGAATGAGACTCTAAATCGAAGAGACATAAAGTGTCTTAGAAACACAAGAGCTTGCATGTAAAGATATATGGATGTATTGGAAGCAAAAGATGTATGTAAGGATGGGGATGTATGGAGGACAATTATATATAAGAAGAAGAGTGAAGCCTGAAACGAAAGATTTTGGATACTCATGGGCTCTCGTGAAGTGCTTTACTTAGTTAATGAGGTTGGGCTAAGAGCATGGATCTTCCTATGGGCTTATCAGTCAGTTTGAGTGTTCATGTGTGAATCGTGATGTTTCATGGCTCTGTGAAGCTCCTCACCTAGGGTGATTGCTAGAGAGATTGATCAGCGACCCTTGTCCGAGATGTGTCGTGGGACGAGTGTGTCGTTTGATGAATGGGCAACACGCGACTTTTAGATGGGTATAAAACCTACCCTTCTCCTACACATCCCTTACTTACCCTTGCTGAAAATATTTCCTGATCGCTGGTAGTTTAGCGAGGCTAGAACCGAACGAGTAACGCTCACACCGAAAGGATTTGGTTTAATGGTATAATAATAATACTTGATATGACGAACCCAGGTGACACGCATATCCAGGATCTCCCTCAAATACATTAACGTATCCCGACGGATGATCACGTGTTCACCAAAAATAAGCGAGATCTCCAAAATGACACGGGATCTCGTGAAGATGCTTAATTGGCTCTTCGGGAAGGAGATTGATAAACCCAATACTTCGAGCCAGGGCATTAACAGGCCTGCCCAGCGAGGGGAAAGTGCGGTGAACACAGATGTGTCACCATCCCTACCATGCTCCTTGCTCAGTGAGAATCACGACTACTCCAACTCTTCTGAGCTGTTAGGAGCAAGGGTAGGGGAAGCACAACATATGCTTTATATATTAGAGACTCGATTGCTCTTCTGAGGAGGTCAAGAAAAGCCCCGAAGCGGTTATCATTTAACCGTCTGAGGGATCCAGCCATGCCGAGGTGCTCAAGAACTTGAAGATCGAGATCAAACCTGATGAACTTAGTGTAAAAATCAAGGGAGTCAGGGAGACAAAAAAAGAAGTTCTTTATTGAATTGGGAGTTGTAGCAGGGGCAGGATGAAGTTATCCTCTGTCATGAGGAAGGTTGTCGGGTTGGAGGGAAACGTGCGCGAGCTGATTCCCCACACTGAGGTTGAGGTATTGGTCCTCGACACGACGACGGAGGAAGAAGAGGTGAGAGAAGCCCTGATAAGAGACTTCAAGGATACCAGGACAGGGAAGATTAAAGTCGCGCTAACGAAGAAAGCCTTCAGGGGAAGCCTGAAGGCCTACGTGGCGGTGAGTGAGGCTGCTCCAAAGAGGACATCTCAAGGTTGAGTGGATGTCCTGCAAAGAGGGCCATAGGGCTGTTGTGTCAAACGGCATGTCACAGTGCTACCTCTCCGCCGCTAAGGTGGAAAAGCCCCGGACCGACCATCTTCCTGGGACGATGAGATGCGCGGCCTTCCGAGAGGCAGTCCCCAAGGGGAAGCCTAGAGTAATGACTGAGGAAAGTTGTATCAAAAATCTAAAATTTCACCACGCAAACTTTGAAATCTTATCTTTAATTTAAGTTAATAAAACTTATGAAATCTTCAAGTCTACTTAGCCAACTAAAACTCGACGTCTACGTACAAAATTCGAGAAATTCTACAATATTTGTTAAAATCTTCTCACGTAATTTATCCTCTTCAAAAAGACAAAAATATCCTTACTAGGGCTCATCAGACGCGGAATTTCATAAGCTTTTGAACTATTTTTTCTTCAAATCTTTTTAATGTAACTCGCGCTAGTCGTACCCACAATTTCCGATGGTAGTGTACTTAACATTGAACCGATTGGAGGAAGGACGGGTTATCGTCGGAATCGCATCATGACTACCAACAACCGCAAAATGGTCAGAGGCAAAAGTGTTCTCAGAGACGAAAATCGAAGAGAAATGGGCGAGGGACGAAGGCATGAAAATAAGGGCCAAGTTATCACCGGATCTACCCAGGAGGGGCAAGAATGCAGGAGTCTGATCATTCGAAGGGATCAAGTCCATGTCCATAATTACGCGGCTGAGCGCCTTGCCACTCGCATTTTCCCAATCAGCTCCCAACATCGTGATGTTGTCCCCACAGAGGAGAATGGAGTCGCAGCGCTCTGAGCAATTTATCACCTTACATCAGGAGCCATATGTGACAGAAACTAAGCGGGAGGCATACACAAAAATTACCGCTATGGACGGAAGTGAAGATCTCAACTCCCACTGCGTTGATCATTTGGATATGATCCAAAGAGGATGACGAAAATCGAGCAAGTCTTTTATCAGCTCCTTTCGTATCAGAATGGCCGAGCCTTCCCCCCTTGCTATAAGGGCGATCATACCTGTGCGTGAAGGTATCCCGGGAATTTCCGAACGACATCAGAGGTCAGCCAAAATTCGGTAACACAAAATGTTTTAATTAATTTCGGATAACATTGTTTCAACTTCATCCCAGTTTCTAAACACGCTATGCGCGTTCCAGTTGGCAAATTTAAGAGACGTAGTGTCGGACTACATTCTTCAGATCTCAGTCTAATGTAAAATACAACTAAGCACGAAATGCCAAGGGCAAATAGACGAAATAAAAAATAAGCAGCAACGAGGTCGGGGGCCGAGGGGACTTTCGTGGGTGATTGGCACCATGCAGGAGGGTCCAGAGTTATAGGACGGGGAGTAGGGGGATCTGATGTCACCGGGGGGGAAATCCGAGCCACCATATAGAGGGTTCTCCAAAAGGGCCTTAATCGAGGCAGCGCTAGCTCGGGAAATGTTCAAAAAAGAGGACACAGCCTCAAGAGCCGTATACTTGGTTGACGGAAGACCATTGGCCAACTCCAGCACAGGCGGAACATCGGGATTGTCCAGCGAATTCCGATACTCTAGTTGTTCCTGGGCATCGCGAGCAGTCCCAGTTCTAACCTCAGGGTGAAAAATTCCTCGGTATACGAGCTGCCTAGGCCTCCTCGAAGCTATAGTCTTTTCAGTACCTGTGGCGCATCACTTCAAGCTCATATTGGTATACCGGGCAGTCTCATGAAGACGTCAGGTGTCCACCGCTGCAATTTGCACACTGGGTCTCCCTGAGTTTGTTCGGACACTCTTTGGTATTGTGAAAATCACCACAAAACTCACAGAACGGTCTTATGCCTCTGCACTTATTTGCAACGTGTCGAAAACGCTGACATCGAAAGCACCTTCTTGGAGAGTGAATAACTGGGGTAAGGGCGAAGGAGAAGCCAGACAAGATAATAGTACGGGGAACCCTGGTCACCGCAAGAGAGAACTCCACGTTCTCTGAAGGGGTGCCATCCAAATTAGTTCTGCGCCTGACTGCCCATGGAGCCTTTGACCGGGCTACCGGGCACCTCCTCGGGTCGTGGATAGAGGGGCCCTTTCCCGAGTCTTTTTCCTGAATACGGTTATACAACTAAATAAGCAGTCGCGGACAATGGTTCAGGGATGGTCCCGAGATGCTAAAGGAACGGGGTAAGAAACTCGAGTCCAATGCGCGATTCGACAAGGAGAAATTGAAAGAGAAAATGGAGAATCAGATGGAGCTAATTAGGAAGCTGGAAGACGCCCTCCAGGGAATAGAGGAGTTTTGGCGGACGAAGAAGAATATGTTTCTACCAATGAGGGACGCATAGCTAAGGTGCAGCACGAGTTTCAACGACTGAAGTTGAACACAGATTTCGCGGAGATGTGGTTGAATGGCTTCGCCTGCGATCTTGATACCACTCTGGGAAGAAAGAGCCGAGTTGCGAAACAGGCAGTTACAATGAAGGAAGTGACCAGCGAGGAGACTCAGACGGTAGAACAAGCCGAGGCGCGAAAAAGAAAGGGAGATGCCCGCGACCAAGGAGACGAAGAAGAAAAAGAACAAAAAACAAGCGCGCCCCGAAGCGGTTCTCATAACACCGGCTGAAGGAACGAGTTACGCTGAAACTTTGAAAAACCTCAAGAACAAAATGAAGCCGGACACCCTTGGTATAAAAATCAAGGCTATAAGGCAAATGAGGAACGGTGATGTCCTCATTGCGGTGGGCAACGAAGCAGAGGGCTGGGCAAAACTGACAACTGCTGTCAGGGAGGCTGTCGGGAACAATGGGAACGTGCGCGAGCTCATTCTCCGCATCGAGGTGGAGATCCTTGACCTGGACACAACAGCGGAGGAGCTGGAAGTGGGGAAAGCCCTCACTAAGAAAACCTACAGGGGAAGCCTGAAAGCTTATTTGGAGTTTAACGCCAGAGTACTACCTCTGCGTCGCTAAGGAAGACAAGCCCCGGACTGATCATCTTCCTGGGACAGCGAGATGCGCGGTGTATAGGGAGGCAGCCCCGAAGAGGAAGCCTTGAGAACCTGCATCGAGAACCAAGCAGGCGGAAGAGGAGAACGTCGAGGCACGGCGTAATCGCCTATAACCCATGTCCTTGAAGTAATGCGAAAGCAGATTCCAAGGCATGGGTTGGCAGGAAGGGGAGGTGAGTTTAGTGGGTAATGACTTCGGTTTGCCGGGTCGAGGCGTTCATAGATGTTAGCAGCGGAGTACCTAAGGATAAAATCCTTGGTGAAAGCCTTCTTCCTAATGAGGGACTCAGGGATAAATAATTTGTACCCTCCTATTCGAAGGTCTGCGGGATCAAGTAGAAGTTTGGCGTCTATCCAGGATTCAAAGAAGATCTTCACTGGCTTCAACCTGTTTCTTCAAATCCTACAGAGTCCCGCAATTTTGTTAAAGTTACCATCTCTCTATGCACTTTTAAGTTATTTATTAACTAAATTGGTCTCGCTTCCCATAATCTCCAGAAGACTCAATATTTATATAAAACCTTAAATTTCCGAAACCATACGGTCAAAAACTCCTCCTTTATGCAAAATAAAGCAGAAGATTGATATATTATATTAAGCGCAATAAAATCTATCCTATTGTACTGTCGAAAAGAACCTTCTCAACTCTCGTTTTTTTCTGTACTTCAGGATCATATGAGACATTTGCATCAATACTGGACCACACTCGTAACATCGAGTCTCCCTTTCATGGGAGCTTCATTAACACACATCGTTACTTCAGTGATTCATCGATTATGTTGTAATATCGAACAGCTCGCATCTTACTACGTTAAGGATGACAAAGTTTCAGTTACAAAATTGGAGGATATTACTACTGTCGAGTGTTGCTTACCAGCTGATTATACCGTCACTCATCTTGAAGCTCTGACATTCCTTTTGCATTATTGCCTCTTGGATACATCGCAGCAAATCGGATTTTGTTTTAATCACCCACTGAGTGGCGCTATTCAGACTGGTGTTCCTGGAGTTAAACCCGGACAGATTTTCAACAATTTGCTCCATGTTTTCATGCCAAGTCCGCTCTCTCCGGTAAGTCGAATTCTAAAATTAGGTCCACGTCGTTCTTCAAATATTCTTATAATTGGGAGTGATTTTATTGTATCTTTTATTTTTAGGAACTTTCGGCTACAAAGGACAAGACAGGATCTAGTGAACAACATTCTCACGCCAGGAGAACTGCCTTGAGCCATTTGCCACGAATAATTGCTTCTCTTTCAGCTTTAT
The DNA here is from genome assembly GCA_032362435.1 of Melikaiella ostensackeni. NCBI lineage: Eukaryota > Metazoa > Arthropoda > Insecta > Hymenoptera > Cynipidae > Melikaiella > Melikaiella ostensackeni. The sequence continues at coordinate 4,971,360 of JAUMHM010000005.1, forward strand.
GGCAAGCAGTTCTTGCTACTAAAGACAAGTTAGTTTTTTAATTCAACTTCATACTTTGAATCAGGGACCCGACCGAAACTTTCGTTACATTTCGTTACTGACAGTTAAATAAAATAATTTTGATCCAATCATTAATGTAATTTCAGATATTATCTAATTTCGTCCAAATCTAGAGATAGCAGATCAAAGTTTAGAAAAAAATCATGTCTTTTCTATCAATACCGAAATGGAACGAAAGTTTCGGTCGGTTCTCTGTTTCAGATGAGAGTGTGCAAGTGGTGTTTTGAACAAAATAATATAAAATATAATAATAAATAAAAATATCAGTCGTCTTTGCCAATACATATTTAATGATATGTTTCGGCATGCATAATTTGCTGCAAGACTTTCGGATGATTGAGAAATTTTTAGAAACGTTAATCAGGTGTGCTTTCCAGTAGAAGTTAAAAAAACTTTGTGTTTGCTAAAAATCATCATGTGATGATTTAATTGCTCAATTAAGTGATTAATTAAACTTATTGAATTATTGTAAATTATTCTAATCTCATGTGTGTGTACAATTATTATAAATGTATTGCAAAGACTTGAATATAATTATTGTGTTTTATTTCTTGGTAATTTGCATGAACAAAAATTCTCATTCATGTTCAATATACATATATTTCGTTCAAAACACCACTTGCGCACTCTCGCTTGAAAATATAAACACTAAAATATGCGAAAAAATTAATAAGTATCCTAGAAAAATACATTTTTAGATAAAAAAAAAATAAACACTCGAAAAAACGAATCTTGCATTTTAAAAAAGTGTCAAAAAATGGTATATTTACATAATTTTACGAAATTTTGCATGAAAATTTTATAAATAAACATTTCAATGTAATTGATCTCACATTCAGCGACCGCGGCGCTATAACTACATAATTTTAGCAAAATGCAGGTTATTTATAATTCTGGTAAAAAGCTGCAATGTATGTTACTCCTATTTGAAATTTGTAGTCCTGTTCAATATTTGTCTCAGAGAGCCATGATTAAAATTTGTCTTTTACCAATACCCAGGGTTGCTAAAGAAATCTGGTTTCAAAATTCCATGACTTTTCCATATTTTCCAGGTCTACTTTTCAATAAAAAAACAAAAAAAATCCAGTCAATTAAATTCAATTTCAAAACATTCAACTGATCCTAGCCTAATTTACCAACAATTTCTTATACAATTATTAATTAGTGCAAATGTAAAGGGTTATTTCAACAATGATTGCATTCGAAACAATTCTCATTAATATTAATATGAAATTTCTTAAATGTATGGAATTATTATAATCATATCGAGGAGTTGACCACTCGACTTTTGAATTTACGCCAGATTTCAAGATTTCAAAGATTGCAAAAGATTTCAGAAAGATTTCAAAATATTTCACGAAGACTTCAATGATTTCACAAAGATTTCAATGAATTCACAAATATTTCACAAAGGCTTGTATATAAGATTTCAAGAGTGATCAACCCTTCGATCATATTGTTTTTATTAGTAAAAAATCAGTTCATATGAATTCGGAAATTAAAAATTAGCCGTAAAGTACTAAGGTGATTGTTAAGTCTTTGAAATAGGTGCAACTAAAAAAATTCCAGTATCGTTTACAAAATTTCATGACTTTTCCAGGTTTTCCAGAACATTTTCACCATTCCATAAATTTTTCAAGTCTTCCAGGTCTTGTGGCAACTCTGATTAACGCATAACAGCATTATAATATATAAATAAAATTCTATTGCACTTACTCTTTCATTTCGCGTAAGGGAAATTCTTCTCCTGGTGGAAATGATATAGATCTTCCTTCCAGCGTTAATCTATACGTGACCAGCGGAACTTGTCTTCTAGATGGTTTTCCCTTGCCAATAAATTTCGATGCTTTAGACTCTTGTTTCTTCAACAGCCTTTCCATTGTCTTTTTCTGTAAGAAAAGTGCAATCATTTTAAATGAAAAATAATAAAATTAAGGAAGGGTCTAAATATTCTGAAACATTGAAGCCTCTAGATCCAAAAGTTAATTGCAATATAAATTTCATGAAATAAAATGCAGATTTCAGTCAGATTATACTAATGGTCAAATTAAAGTTATGAATTTCATACTTTATCTTTTTCTCTCTTCTCGTCAGCCAACTGTTTGCGCTTTAGGGACTTCAAAGCCGCTTTCTGGATCGCTTCGGCGGTCATTACTTTTTCCTTGTATCCAGTAGGCAAGGAAACAAGTTGTTCTACACTAGAATTAGGTTCAGTATCCGTTTTTCGTTCAAACATCGCTCTCTGACGCGCCGTCATCAATTTTGGATCTTTTGGCTTGATTTTTTTAAGTTCATCATCAACCTGTAAAGAATATTTTGAACCATAATTGCAGTTTTTAAAGTCACATGTTATGTAGCCATATAGTTCAAAGAAAAAATACAGAAAAAGATTTTAATCTTTTTTTTAAATGGAACAAACCTCTTCAAGTTTACCGGATTCAATAGCATCTAGCCATCGTTCTTCTTCGCTACTAGTGCCGCTCTCTTTTCCTTTATTACCTTTAGGCATTTTTTTCTTAGACGGAACTTTTGGCGAAGTTGATGTACTCGGCCCTGCTATACTCAATGGGGATATTTTTGTCTTTTCACGTATTTTATCCATACTGAAATCATAAAATCGATTAAAAATATCAAATCTTCTTGCAATATATTTATCTTCTACCACCCAAATTTTATGTGTATTACGTGGATATTTTCACCCGGACGACACTTTATTAATAAATACAATGTTAAGTATGAATACCTTTTTTCTTCTTCTTCTTTTTTTAATAACTTAACTTTAAAACTTTTCTTTCTTTCGGTATCTCCCGTTATATCCAAAAAAGCAGCAGTATCCTCTATGGACAATTTCTTTTTCTTGTGTTTCTTGTGCTTGTGTTTTTTATGTTTCTTTTGTATTATTTCCAGTCCAGAATCTAAAATGGAAAAACATCTAGAATTCAAATCTATTCTGGCTGCATAAAATTTACGGATGTTACTGTGATAAAGACGAAATTATGTTTGAAAAATAAATTATTTGACATATTTTTTTGGTGTAACGCATAGAAACGCATAAGAATAGAAGAATTCAGTTACTCTTGGAAGAAGGATAATTTTTAATAGTTATTGCTATATATATTTTGTATATTCAAAACTAAGAGGACTCTAAGGAATTTTAATTCTCAATTGTGTTAGATTATCTTTAAATTCGAAATTTTCAGAAGTAACTTATTCTTTTGATTTTTTATAATGAAATGGAGGATACTTTATTGTCTGATAATGTGTTGTAGCTGTAAGTAAACACTAGTAATAATTAAATATCTTTATACATTTTTTAGATTTGATTTATATATTTATTGTTATTTTAAAGTTTATTTTTGCAAGTCTACAATAAGATGATTTTTTTCTCGTTAGGTTAGTGAGAAACACTTATAATTTTATAACGTACGTTTTTAATAATGAGATAGTAAATTCCTTATTATTTGATTCTAGATTTTAATAAGAAATCAAGAAATTTAGACGAAAAAATGTATATATGGTCAATTTACTCATAAAATGCTTTTTCAATGCCAATTTCAAAATTGTCACACTAATCCTATGTTGCCTACATATTTGTGAACATTCGTGAAATTATCTAAAAAATTACATTATGAATTGTTGAATGTTGTTTCATTCATGCAAATTCAATTTCACTAAAAATTATGTTTTAGCAATGTTTTTGGAGAAACGTTGACAGCTAACCCTTTTCAAAATAAAATAAAAACAAGTGTTACTCAACGTTAAAGTTTCACGTTTGAAGGCTAGTGACATTAAAAATTAAAGTGAATTTCGTATCACTTTTTACCTTTATCGACCCTATTAATAATTAATAAGCTTATTTTTTAAATAAATAATAATCCCTTTGTTTATTCATTGAATAAACAAATAAATCTTTGAGAGACATAGTAATTAAGACCGGTAATGTAAAGAAATAAGAATAATTAAAGATAAATAACACTCACCCATGATTAAATCATCATCGGTACTCATATCCTTTGGTTTCCCCATTCCAGGGATAAAAGTTTAATTCACTTAAGACTTGAATGAACAGTTTTTCTTACTTTGAATGCTCATTCGCATGTTCAAACTTCACATAGAGGTTATGTCAGTCGTTGTCAATCGTTATGCTATGTCAAGATCTCTATAAGAGCAGGTTAGTCAATGTGTTTAATAGAGGAGTTTGCCAGCCACTAGGTAGCGCTAGCTGATCTAGTTAAAGTTCCGCGAAAGTTTAAATTAGATAAATGAAAAACTGCTTTCTTTTATAAAAATTAATAATAAAAGTTTGTAGTTTATTCATAAGAAAAGTTAAGAGTGTATGTTATTCAGTTCCAAAAGAAAAAAATTGTTATTTCAAGTGCTGGTCAGTTTTTCTTGCACAGTTCTGAATTTCACAAATATAACATTATTGTCTACTAAAAGAACGTTTCAAAGTACGTATTTTCATTTTTTTCCTATTTCTTACATCGAAAACAATCAAGTGGCACTGTTTGTGTGAGTAATAAATCAAGTAAACCGAAATGATAAAAAATTGTATCCTAAATTTAAGGTTATGTTTCGATATTATTGGTTATGAGCTTTATGTATTCATATGACTGATAGCTTTGTGTGGCATTTGATAGTGTTTGGCATGGCAAATAGAGAAATTTTGTGAACATGCACTTTGAAACGTTCTTTCAGTAGACAATAATGTTACATTTATTAAATTCAGAACAACGCGAGAAAAAATGACCAGTACTTCATGTATTCAATTTTCCCTCCTCAAACTACATGACTGGCACTTTTACTTTGTTTCATGAATAAACTAAATAATTTCATTATTAATTTGTATTGAACAAATCAATTTTTCTTTTATCCAATTTAAATTTTGAGGCACTTCGACCTGAAAAGTTAGCGCTACCTAGCAGCTGGTAAACTCCCCTATCAAGGTATTTCAGAAGGACGGTCGTATAAACAGAGCCAGAATCTCCTGTGGAGGAGGTCCCTCGCGTTTTGAAGCAAACGCTGTTTGTCTCAGTGACCACCGAGGATGGAAATTTGAGCGCAACGATCGGAGGGTATATAACCAAATAACCCCTTTCCTCTGCCGACCCGCAGCCAGCGAAAGCTCTTACCCTTCGATCACAACGCCCCTGTTCGTGGCCAATATGTGAACTTAGAAAAGCTTCAATACGTGAGTCATCGTTCCAACTCTCTGAAATTTGGTAAATCTGGTAAATTTACGGTAATTGCCGATTGCTCATCTGTAGATAAAGTTCGTGATGCAAAGTAATTTTTTTCTTATCGAGTTCATATCTACGTTATTATTGGCTTTAAGCTCATGTATATCATTGGTTATGAACCTACTAGTAACGAAGATATGTACTCGAAACGAAAAAAAATTACTTTGTATCACGAATTTCATCCCAATGAAAAGGTATAGAGCTAGTACCGAGTACGTATCTTTGTTATTAGTATGTTCATGGCCACTGAAATACATGGACATAAACCCAATAATAACGTAGATGTGAGCTCGATGCTAAGAAAATACTTTGTATCCCGGTAAAATCACTTTCCAGCAAACCATTAACATTCACCATTTGATTTATAGGTTTTCTACAGTTTTCTACATCAATCACGTCATTTATGTAATGCACGTAGGAATCCTCGAGTGACGCGTCACTTCGCAACTCTGATGAAAAGTTACACTCAGTCCTAAGGAAGATAGAAATCTATTGTTATCCTCCATAGGATTTTTAGTAGCTCAACATGCCTGTGGAGGTCTCAGAACACAACTTGTCGAAACTAGGTTCTATATGCCATGGTTGAAGCGGGCTCTCTTGCCGGTTCATAACCTCAAATATCACGTAATGGAAAAAATAGAAAAAACTTTCTGTATTTTCGCTTTTGGTAATGAAGCATTACAATAAGAAGCTATGTGGGCAAGAAAGTTAAAAAGATATAGACAGAGGTAAAGAATTTTCTTAAAAATTGGATAGGATCAAGTGAGAATTGAAGGTTTTCATTTTTACTACAATCATGTTATTTACGGCAGTTGTTTTTAAAGGCACTCTCGGGGTAAAGAGTGCCATAAATCAAGCATCATTATTTAAAAATCTTTTGCAAAAATCAGTTTTTCGACGATATAGTGGCTTTCGTGTATGGAATATATATTCTCGAATTAGCTTTTCTTCGAGTCGAAGACGTATATCAATTTCGAGGTAAGCACGACTTTAAAACTATTTTTCTATAATTTCAGTTGATAAAGTTTATATTTAAATTATCAAAATTATATACATGCTGACTGAAAATAACTGTGATTGAAAAAATTTAGATTTAGGATTTAAACGTTCAACATTTTGTCGTTTCAAATTCAAATTATTCAAAATTGTGGGATTTTTAATTAAAATCCATTATAGCTAAATAATTATGAAATAGAAAATGTTATAATTAGCATAATGTCATGAAGTCATGTTAACAAAATTCAAAATTATTTGGTTCTAATTTAAAGAATTCAAAATTGTACAATTTAAGAAAGAAAATCTTTTGTTGCTTGGCCGACTATAAATTCAGAGCATTCAAAATAGCAGTGTAAGATTTAAGCATTAGAGAGTCTCTTCTTTACAATTCACATAAATTGTTCAGAATTAAACAATTTCCAATTGAAAGCCTTAATAATTAAAAACAATTTCAAATTGAAAACGTTAAAAGAATGATTTCAATGAAACTTAATGAATTAGAGAATTTCAAATTAACGCAGCGTTTAAAAATGAGGAATTTATCATTACTTTTAATTTGAATCGCTCAAGCTTGTACATTTTTCGTAGTAAAAGTGTTTTTTGAGTTCCTCGAAATAAAGTGTTCAATTTGGATGGGTTCTGCTTTGAAATTGTATAATTTTGAATGGTTGAAATTTATACGATTTAAGTTGTAAACAAATTTTTAACGAAAGTGTTTAGTTATACATACTTTGCTAAAAATTTCAAGTTTTTGGAAAAACCAAATTGATTTGAAAATATCTAAATTAATGCTGTAAAATGTGAATACTGTAAGAAGTTGGGACGTGTACTTTTAAAAGGTTATACAAAATGTTAGAAAATTCGAATTTTAATCTTTCTGCAAATCAGATTTCTAATAAAATTAAGTTCTTTCAATAGGCACGTGGAATTTCCAGTTACCTACACTGTATATGGTAATATTATTTTTGTACCCTGAAGGTCCTGTTTCCTCTAATTTTTGTTTTAAGGATATGCAATAACAATTCATTTAATTTTCTGAGAACTTCAAAACTAAAAACCTTGAATACTAAAAGCATTTTATTACCACATTACTCATGGTAAAAAGTGACATAAGAATGCCAGTATTAGCGTGGTAACTTTACCAAAAAAGTGTGAAAATTACAGATTTAACGTGACAAATTTTATTCGTGCTTTTTTACACATTTTGTTGTAAAGTTACAGCGTTTCATGTGATAAAATTACACTCATGAACGATTACACAATGGTTGAAATTTACCACGTTAATCACTGGTATTCACGTGATCCACTGATTTACATGGTAATATCACACTTTTACGGAAAAAGTGATACAAAAATGATGAAATTCCACCGTTATTCGCTGCAAGTTCACAATAAACTTGTAAAGTTTACACATGACTTACAGTAAAACGTTTACAAACCGACTTCTAATTTTCAACCACTTTTCTTGCAGTGAGCATCAGGCACTAGTTGCTTGGCACTGGCACTAGTAGTTGGCGTCCCTCTAATTTGCTTTTAAAAAGTACGGAAATATAAATGTTTATCATAGTTTGCTCATATGAGATTGATTCGAATAGAGTACGTAAAATATTTGCATTTTCCTATTTTTTAAAGCAATTTAGAGAGGGGTGCCAACGTCTGGTACCAGTGCTAAACATTTTGAGAATCACATTTACAGATTCAACAAAACAGCGGAGAGAGCAGAGAGAAGCGCCGACATTTCAACAGCTGTATTAAATAATGTAATCATATACAAGTACGAGAGAGCAAAAGGGTTCGCAATTATTATAGCATTTTCTATTATTCAACTATTTGGAATGCTTTCTATGGCAAGCAACTTGTACAATACCTTTTGTTCAGACCTTTTCAACTCAGATAAGAGCTGGTTAACGCGACTTGCTGAATGTAAATACAGCATTTTCGGCGTTGCTGCTGGATGTTTTTTCGGTAATTATTTGAAGATGTCTCAAATTTTGTTCACAATTCTATTTTGTATAGTCCTAATAACTTAAAAATATTTGATTATACGTTTTATGCATATTATTCTTTTTATCGTTACAGGTCCATTGATATTTATAACTGTCATAGCAACCGCAACTAGAACAATTAGACGTATAATTTTGCATAAAGGTGGCGATAAAGTGACAATTGTTACCTACCATCCAATATCGCGTAAGGCTGCGCAAACTATTCCCTTGAAACATGTATGTATAGCTCACTACAGGTGTATAAAGTTGAGTGATTTACGTGGTTCACCGTCCATCCCCTCTTTGACCTAATCCCCCCTTTACCCGTAAATTTCAAAAGTCCCCTAAAACAACTAAGATCGAGAATTTTGTCCCAATTTTCCCCTTCCTTCCCTTTTTTTGCAAAGTTTCAATTCATTTTTTTAAGAATCATGAACAGAAATTCAAAACATCATAAAACAAGACGCTTTCAAAAATATTCTTTCTGTTGATACCAATTTCAAATATTTTCTAACGATTTATTTGCTAGTTTTGTTGATTTGAAGAACATCGTCGTCAGCGAAGAAGTGCCTAATGATTCAATCGAGCAGGGTGTCTACTAATTCTCGCATCCGCATTCCCGGTTATTTCCCGGTTTTAGATATCAATTCTTCTCATTCTAGAAGCACGAATGAAACGCATTTAACATAAGGTTTTCCTGTGTATAATTTTATGAATTGCGATATCTTATTATATTCAAGCAAAATAATATTTTTTTAATTTATGATGTCGAGTGAAAATAAATACAATTGGATTACAGTTGCTTCAGACGTTTCGGCACACGATGATGTCCCTCTTTAGTTATTTATTCTAAACATTTTTTACACATATGGGAAATATAATACAATTTCAATATCTTAATTATCTGCGTAGATTTAGTTAACATCACAGTTGTTATTTTTTATGAACATGTCTTCCGTTAATAATTTTTTGTATTCTAATCGGTAAATAATTCTTACATATAATTTTAAATTTATTTGGTATGGGTGATTTATTATTGATTAATTATTCAAGAGTGATTACAAAAAACTATTCTCAGTCTTTTATTATGCAGTTTAATTATAATTACGTGTGTTTAAAACATAGTGACTATTCACTTAGTATTAAAATAAATAATTTTTATAATGGTTTTTTGTAATCACTCTTCAATAATTAAACAATAATTAATCGCTAATACCAAAAATAATCAACCAAAAATATTTTTATAAAAATTAATAACTGTGATGTTAAGCAAATCTACGCAGATAATTAAGACGTCGAAATTGTATTCCCATGTGTCTAGAAAATTTTCAGAATAAATAACTCAAGAGGGCCACCATCGTATCTCGAAATGTCTAAAGCAATTATAGTCTAATTGTAGTAATTCTTACTGTAACCTAAAGTATAATTTTCATCAGTAATCTTAGGTAATTAAAAATAACCTAGTTCAGCTAAAATAAAAAATATTTACATTCATAGTTTTGATTTAAAAAAAGATAATTCACAAAAGGAATTTTCAACAAATCTTGATATAATAGCCAGAAATAATCTACAAGATTATTATTAAAAAATATCACTTATCTATATATCCTGATTTCAAAAATACAACCTAGAGTTTATTTTAAAAAATCGTTATATTTAAAAACATTCAATAAATTATGAAAGGGTTCAAATTGAACAGGTCTTGCACAACAAAGTTAAATTTCATAATAATTAATGATTAATTATTATATCTCTTAGAGTATACCATTTTTTCAGAGCTTAAACATTGTTCTTAATTGTTATAACATTCTTAAAATGTTATAATTTCTGAAAGCTTAGCTTTCAATGTCGGTCAAAATTGACTATTGCTGAACCTAAATTCTGCATTGGCCAGCCGGGATAATTTGAGGCTCTAAGGCGTGATTAATGGAATGCACCGGGAGATGAATACCTAAAATACGAGTGTCAGGCCTCACAGACCGGTCCCTATATCCCCTATTGTACCCCATATTCATCTGTGGTCCCTAAAGTCCCCTATTTTCAAGATTTGTTCCCTATAGTATCCTATTTTCGAGATTTGTATTATTATCATATTATCATACTTATTACAATTTTAAATAGTAAATATTCAAATTTATTTGTCTTGTTATCACGATTAATAAAGAATATCACACTTTCGAAAACTTTAAATGTGATTCCCGGTTCGTTAATTTCCGGTTTTTCTCGGTTTTATTTTAATTCAAAGTTTTCTCGGTTAGTAGACATCCTGTCGACAAACAAAATCCGAAAGATAAATCAATTCTGTAGTTGCAAATCAAAAACATCTTTATATAGGTGACTGAGCAATCGATCCTTTCAGAAAGAAAACCAAATCTAAGGCTTACTGTCTCTGTTTAATAATTTTCAAAAAAAATTTCATGTTAATTTTGGTTGTAGAAACAAAATTTTGGAAATCGAAAATAAACATCTAATACTCTAAAAGCTTCAATCTCATAAAAATACGTTTCAAGAAAATTTTAAAGTCTAAGGAAACAAAAACAGAAAAAGTATGTTTTTCATATAGTCATTTTTATGTTTTCCCAATTATTTCTTTCTAGTTTACTTAGAAGAATACTTTGAACGACTCAGGGTTCTGTATTGAAAAGAATACACTAGAAAAAATTTGATGAGAATAAGGAATCAAAATCTATCTACTGATAAAAATACATTTTAAAAAATTCAAACATGAGCATTCTTAAAAAAATGTTGGAAACACAAAAATGACTAGAAAACTTGCTAAAGAAAAGGCGGTTACTGTTATACAGTTAGAGGGCACTTTCGTGCAATATTCACTAGGTACGCATATGATATAAAAAGTTTTTAATAATAAATGAAATCCCCTTTTTTACCTAAAATTGAACTGAACTGAACCACTGTAATCCCTGAATTTGCTCAAATTGACATAAAGGTGTTATGAAAATCCTTTTTTTTCCAGGTTAGTTGTAAAGGTTCGAGACACACTAGAGGTACACTACCAGTAAGCATTCAAGGAAGAAGATTTTATTATTTCGTTGACTCGGACGGTGAATTTCCGAATTCCGACCTCTTTGACTTTACAGTAGGTATACGAAGACATTGAATAATTCATCAGCAAAAAGGTTCTTTTAATCTTACTTAATTCCACTGAAAATCTTGTGAACTAAAAGCTACTTGTAAATAAAATGTTTGCTGGGTATTACGAATTTTAGAAATTTTCTGCGTTTATTTATGTATACAACTTGCAAAGTTTATTAGATTTACAGTATGAATAAAAAGCGTAACGCATTATATAAATATTGATTTATATCATTTTTTTCAGTTATCATAATTTTATGATGACTGCTTCATGATTCCATAACTGGGATTAGATTTAATGTTTTTAATTTTAAGGACTTATTCTGTTCGTTCTTTTTATTTTTCCGTAACTATCCGGACTCATCATGATGTCGAGGGACATCCTTGAATTTCCAGAATCTTTAGGGATCATGTTAAGATGTCGGCCAGATTAGAAGTAACTTCAGAGGCTATCATAAATCCAGAACGTCTTTCTACATGGTGTGGAAACTAATGCCCAGGCCCAGACAATGTCGGTCAAAATTGACTATTGCTGAACCTAAATTCTGCATTGGCCAGCCGGGATAATTTGAGGCTCTAAGGCGTGATTAATGGAATGCACCGGGAGATGAATACCTAAAATACGAGTGTCAGGCCTCACAGACCGGTCCCTATATCCCCTATTGTACCCCATATTCATCTGTGGTCCCTAAAGTCCCATATTTTCAAGATTTGTTCCCTATAGTATCCTATTTTCGAGATTTGTTTCTTAAAGTCCCCCATTTTCAAGATTTGGTCTCTGAAGTTCCCTATTTTCAATATTTGTGCCCTAAAGTCCCGTATTCTTAAGATTTGTTTTGTAAAGTCTCCTATTTTCAAGATTGGTCTCTATAGTCTCCTTTTTTCAATACTTGGTACCTAAAGTCTCTAGCTTTCACTCTTTCGGTGTCATAAAATATCTTGGAATCTCTTCATTAGTATTCCTTATGATCCTTCAGGACCCTAACAAAAATTTAAATCGTTTCACATTTTACTGTTTCAAAGTGAAAGCCTTAATCCTTAAAAAATTAAAAATTTAAATATCAAAAGACTACTTCAAATTCAAATTGTTGAAAATTATACCACTTCAAATTTGGTCTTAACGTTTTGGTAATTTGAAGCTTGAAGCGGCCATAACTCAATTATTTGAGATTGAAAGCGTTTAAAATTGAACAATTTTGATTTAAAAACGTTAAGAGTTGAATAATTTTAGATTTAAATACTCGACCTTAATAAGGAAGGTTAAATTGAACACATTAAAACTTTGACAGTTTCAAATTGAGACTCAAAACTTAAATTCCTTATAAGAAATCAAGGACACAGAATTAATGTATTTTTCAAAATAAATACAAAAATCACGTGCTAAATCACCAGAACAAATATATTGACTCGTTTCATTGTAAGAGTATTGTTAGAAAACAAAGCAGTACCTAAAAGTATTCCAATCTGTCTAAAAATGGCATATATCAAATATTTAAACAGTTTCAATTTGTTTCCAAATTCAAATGTATTCTTAGATTACAAATTATTACTTAAAAATACAAAAATGTATCGAAAATTTGGCTTAGAAAATACATTCATTTCGCAACTTAACACTACCGGCGGAAATTATCTACACGTCTATTTTTTGAGCTATTGCTAAAGTGCCTTAATTTTTATAATATTGACACGAAAATTGTTTCCCTAAAATAGCATGAAGCGTAACAAAATTCTGCGTCTAATAAACTCAAGTTTAAGGAAAAGTGACGCAAAAAGCGTCGAATTTCTATGTTTTCGAAAAATTAGAATAACTCTGGAAATGATTAATACTTTTAAAAGTAAGTCTCCATAGTATTTTGCTAAATTTAAAAGATATTTTTAGATTATAGATTTAATGCTTTCACGATGATTCATTATAGTAAAAAAGGAGATGTTTCGGGTTTCAATCGTGTGCAAAACTAC
>JAUMHM010000005.1:4991611-5017364 GCA_032362435.1 Melikaiella ostensackeni
AGATACCAACGAATCCATCGAGCACATTATTGATGGTTGTCGCGTAATGGCTCAGAGAGAGTACACGCACAGACATAGTGATATAGCGGGCAGTATACATCAACAATTTGCCCTAAGCCTAGAACTCTTAACAGGACGGATGCATAATTACAGAAACATTCCAGTGTCCATTTTAAAAAACGAAGATTGCACATCTTATACTGTTATGTTACTATCCAGACGGATAATTATATCAGAGCCAATCGACCCGACATCGTGATGCTTGAGAAAAAAGGTGTAAGGGTCTATATCATCGACATTGCTTGTCCACATAACTGGAACTTGCAGGCAACCTGTACAACCAAGATCCATAAATACGAGAACGAGCTGAGACATGAAGTAAAGACAATATGGCAGAATGTGAAACATGCATCTGTTCATCCTATTGTGATTTCGGCTACAGGAAATGTGCACGCAAGATGCACTGATCATCTCAAACATCTAGGAGTCAGTAGGGTACTGGCAGTGGCTCAAAAAGCGGTTTCATTAAACACCTGTCGCATTATAAGAATCTTCCTAGACCATCAGGAAGTAGGCAACTGAAACTCTATAGAGTAACAGATGGTAGTTCAAAAAAAAGCATCAAGAGGTGATCAATGTTACCTTCAACGCTCTCTCTCGGCCGCTGCGTAAGGACAACAGCGGTAAACGGCGAACTCCAAACTACACCATAACCTAATTTTGTGCCTGTTACAACTTCATCGCAAGACATTTTGAACTTCGTATTAAATTCATAACATCTTAAACTCATCAGAGACTTCACTTAGTTCATAGCTGATGATGAAAAACCGGTTTCACCCGAGAAAAAAGTTAAAAAACGCAAAAATAATATATTTATTCAATCTAAAAATGCGCTACATATAAATGTTATAAATGTACAAAAGTTTTGTTTTTAAGTGTTCCATATAATACACACTGTGTATTTTCCTAACCGACTCAACTAAGTAAATAATAACTCAAAATTTCATTGACATTTAACAATATTGGTCCTTATTTTCTAATGTATCGAGGAAAAAAGTAATAAAAAAAAACCTCAAACTATGACCGAAAGCAATAATACTGTAAAGCGATTACATTCACATAAGGTTTTTCATTATTAATGAGTAACTATCCTATACTCTTCAATTGAAGATAAAGTGGTTAATCCTTTTATGCTTATATTCAATATATTCGTGGTCTAATGTTTTTTATAACTCACTTGGGTGTTCTTTTATTCTGCCAAAGAAATTTCCAGTTAACCAACAAATATTGTTGTTAATATATTCAATTTCAATTTCTTTATGCGTTTGTACGATAGGTGTACGTCTAGGATATTTGCCAATTAATTGAAGAAATTTATTTTGTATTATCTGGAGTACTGAGTAATTTGAGTTACATGCTAAACTCCAAATCGGGCAAGCATATGCTATCATTGGCCTGACAATACTTTAATACAGAAGTGTTCTATTACTAACTGACAATTGTGATTTTTTATTTATTAAAGGATATAGAGATATTAAGGCTCCTATAGCACTTTACGCTACATGTTCAACATGTCTCGTGAATGTCAGTCTACGATCCAATATTAGCCCTAAATATTTAATGCTATCTGACCACATTAGATTAAAATCTTTAAATTGGATATTGTTAATCATTTTTTGTCTTCTCTTTGTTATTATGATGGCTTCAGTCTTACCTATATTAATTTTAGTTTTTCATTTTTTATAACATTTTGTAATTTTATTAGCGGATCTTTCTAATCTATTAACAATAGTATTAGTTCTATAAGAGCATGCATATAGAGCTTTATCATCGGCATACAGACTTACATGCACCTCATCTAGTTTTGGAATATCATTTATGTACAGAGTGAATAACGTGGGTTCAAGTACCGAGCCTTGTGTGGGACTCCTGCAGCTATATTTTTTTATTGAGGACTTTTCATCATCATAGTATACACACATTTTTCTTTGCGCAATTTACGACTTAATTGAATAAACTAAGTATGATGAAAACTTATATTTAATAAGTTTGTATACTAGCCCTTGATGCCAGACAGTATCAAAGGCCTTTTCGATATCCATTAGTGATACTCCCGTGCTTTTTATTTTTTTGAAATTTGCAGTTGTATGATTAACTAATCTTGCCAACTGATTTACTGTCCTATGTTTCTTGCCGAAACCAAAATGTTCATCCATCATTATCATGTTTTCATCAATAAAGTCTATCATTCTTACTAGGCTTTGCTAAAACAATGACCTTTGCAGTTTTCCAAAGTTTAACGAAGTAACCCAAGCACATTATAGAATTTACTATTTTCGTAAAAAATACTATAGCCTTTCTAGGGAGTCTTTTGAGTAGGTAGTATATAATCCTATCGTCACTAGGAGCTTTATTGTTTTTAAAATTTCTCATAATTTCAATTACTCCAGCTGGCGTAGATAGTTAAAAGTCTTCTGTTATTATTGAGTTTTGGATCCTAAATTTTCATTTAATCTATGCACGTTTTCTAAATGATCAGCTATTACATTTACTTTCTCTTTTGTACTATATACGTATTTTTTATTGACTAATAGTGGTAGAATCTTTTGTCCTTGTTTTTTAAATAGGTTTTTTAGTTTCTTAAGACTTTTTTTGTCTTGTTTTCTGAAATTTTCACAGATTTTTGACATTTGAAATAAAATTTTCACAAATTTCACAGCCTTTCTAATTACTTCGGTTAATCTACTTATAGCTTCCTCAATTTGTATCACAGTATTTATATGATAGTCCATCTGTATGTGATTATAAATTAAATTTATTCAAGTCTGCATTTTTAAAGTCATACAATGTTTTATGTTTCTTAACTAAATTATAGCATCAATTATCAAGAATACAGGATTATGATCTGCATTAAAGATTTGCAGTTATTGGATTTATATACCTATCCATATTCGTTAGTAAAAATATGTCTAGTAAACTAGGTCTTCCTATTTTTGGAAAGAGAGTAGAATCAGTTGGCGCAGATGTCGTTATATTCTTATCAAAACACAGCTGCAATAGTTTCTCACCATTTTTATTGTTAGTCGCACAGTTCCATTCTATATTTCTACAATTTATATCTCCCATGATGATAACCTTAAAGTATTATTCTACCAAATCACAAGCAGTTAACTTTTTAATAGGTGGTAAATATACTGCAACTAACATGATTTCACCAAATTATTAACAATATTGGAAACAGGTTCAATAAGTTGGAGACCCACGATATTTATCTCATAATGTTCGACTTTATTATTAATGTTATTGTATTATTAATGTCTCATTTCATTAAAGGTATCTTTCATTACATTTACAGCTTAATTTATATTCACATTACTGAAGAGATGCTTAAATTCTACGAGTATTTTTCCAATGGAAGGTTTGCGTAAGATCAGCTGTCGAGAGCAAGATTCGATAAGTCGATACTCTAAAACGGTAGCATCCAAGTAGACACAAATTTCAAAAGAGTCAAAGTTTATTGCTTAATTATAAAGAAATTAATGCAATAGTTAAAAAATTGAAATTACATATGAGTGTTTTTAAATCGAATTGGTTATAAATTTGGTGAAATTCATTGTCAGTTTCTCTAAGCACAGGAGAAGCCGAGAAGTGTGTTTCTAACCTCACTTTTTGCATGATGAGCTGATTTTCACATTTGAAACAAAACAAAAATACCTCTTATGAAGATTAATGCGGCACTGTTATATCAAATTCACTCTAAATGAGTGAAGTATGCCACATTAATGATGAAAAAGATGCAGGAATATTAAATGCTTCATATATTTATGTTTTTACGTATTTTAGTGTAACGCCATACCTTGCCGGTAAAATCAACTCTCAACAGAGAAATATCGTTTTCTCGTCAAGCGAACAATATGCTTTAAATGCGTAAAAAGTACTAATTCTGTTGTCATAATTTTTTCTTTGATCATACTAAAATATGCCCAAATGATTAATCAAAAAATCATTTTTTAAATTCAGAAATTTGACTATACATGAATAAACAGCCTTATATTATTATTCGTTGAAACAATAAACAAAAATTATTTTTCAAAATTGTGTGGAAGAGGTTTTGAACTATATTCCTAAATGATAATGCATAAAATTATTAGTTTGAAAAAGAGAATGATATAATAGGAATAGATTGGCGTAGAATATAGTCTGTGTGCTGGAAAAGAATAAAGGGGATCAGGAAGATATGCGGAGATTTATATTGACATAGAGATCTAAAGAGATAGACATGAATAGACTGGGTATAACCTTTACAAACTGAGTTACATAAAAGGGGACTATAAAAATAGGGCGATTATATTTAAACTGAAAGATATACGTAGAAAAAAGGCATGAATAAACAATGTTAAGCTGGGATAGAAAAAGGAGGTTCCATAAAGATAAGAGGGTAAAAAAAGAAAGACTTGGCGGATAGACAAGGTGTCACAAGAGGAGATTGAAAGAAAGGGCGTCGAATTACTTTAACAAAGATGTAGAAAAATATTGATGTGAATGATATAGGAAAGTGAGACTTGAAAAAATAGATAGACTACCTTTAATTTGAAAAATATTTTAAAAAGTCGAGGTGAATAAACAATTATAGACTGCTGGAATAAAAAAGAAAGGATTTAGAAAAATAAGTGGAGGAGTTTATTCACAAAAACGCAGAAACAGATAGACATGGACAGACGAAGCATAAATGTTCTGGTCTGCAAAAGAATAAGTTACTGAGAAAGATAAACGGAGAGTTACATTGACAAAGGGATAGAAAGAGGTAGACATGCATTGATAGGGTTACACGCTAGGGAATTTAGGAAAGACATAGAATTAAGAAGAGGAACTTGAAAAAATAGGCAAAATATTTTTCTTCAGAAAGATACAGAAGAGTTTCATGAATAAACAAGGATAAGCGGACGTAGAAAAGAGAGGATTCAAAATGATCGGTAAAGAATTAGTCACAAAAAGACATGAAAACTGACGAGAGATATAGTGTGGGCTGGAAAAAATGAAGACGTTGTGAAGTATAGGCGGTAAGTATTGATTAAGGGATAGAAAAACATAGACGTAAATAGACAAGAGATAGGCTTTTTTACACAAAAGTGATTTGAAGCAAAAAAAAAAACACAAAATTATTATTTTGACAAAAAAGTAGAACAAAATTGACTTGTATGGCGTAAAAAAGAGGGAACTGGAAAAATAGGCGGACTAAATTTATTCTAAAAGATACAGAAAAAGATTTAAAATGGTAAACGTCGATAAACTGGGATGAAAAAGAGAAGATTCGGAAAGATAGGTGGACCATTTTATATTTTACATATATTTATATCTTTTACAGAGCAATATAGAGAATAGACGAAAATAGACGAGATATCTTATACACAGTCTGGGCTAAGTAAACGTTAGGAAAGATAGCCGAGAATATTACATTGAAACAGACAAAGAAAAATATTGACATAGATAGGCTTAACTAGAATGAGGGGATTGAGAAAGACAGAGACCAGGCGGAAATTTTGATGTTTCCGAGATATCCTGGAATGTTTTGGGACATTTTTTGGATATTCAAAAGTCCCACGTGAGATATCTAAGAAATTTCAATATCTCCTGTGGATAGTGTTACCGTTGAGCGAGAAATACCGAGGACCAAGACGAGACCGGGACATACCTACTATCTCGACATTTCTCGTCTCGTTTCGTCTCGTTCTGTCCTTCCTCATTCTCGTCCCGGTTTTCCAGCATTTCTTGACAGATGTTGACTAAACTGCTCAGGACCAGTCAAGATGCTGCAGACAAACGTAAGAGGTGCATTTTGACAAAAGATCCTTAGTCATGGACCATTTTTTTCCTGACACCTGCAGAAAGGCGTGCTAGCGGGCTGAAGTCTGTGCAGTACAGTTTTTAAGCGTACATTTGAGATTTAAAGAATTTCAAAATTCAGCTTTGAAGACTTCAACAATTTAGGGCCCGCCAACGAAAAGGGCTTATAGCCGAAATCGAGCGTAAAACTATTGACCGTTCATCTGTTTTGAAAACATATCTAGAATTTGGATTTTGAACATTGATGCTTGTAGAGAATTTCATGGCGCATCTTTTTTGTTCTTTGTTTTGAAACCAGCCTGACGGTCAATAGTTATTTATGCGCTCGATTTCGGTTATAAGCCCTTTTCGTTGGCGGCCCCTCAATTATTACTCTCGTATCATGCCATCCTTGTATTTTCGATAGTTTTTTCGGTCTTATGTTGTTTTTGCTGATGAGGCCCACAGACGTTTGGGCGCAAACGTTACGCTTCTAAATTTGATGTAGGTTTGGTTTAATAAATCACTTTAGGCCAGTAGAGGAAAAACTGATTACATCCTTTATTATTGGAAATTATCTGGCCAAAACCCATACCATCAAAATTATGATGATTATTGATGCTTTGTCCACAATCACTAATAATGGAAGTGTAAATTGCTTGTGCAAACTAAAATAGACGAAGAAAGTGTTATTTCTTTCTAGAAAACTTTCGGAGTGCCGAATATTCTATTTCATGGTACTGTGTGTGGTTTTTAAAATCTACAGATTATAACCCCTAACATCTTAGATGGCTGTCTTATAGTTGAGTATTGAATATGCTGACCCTGAAAATCTACATGTTATGGATAAAAATTCATTTCTCTCCGCAAATATTTGTAAAGTAATTCTTTGAAATTACAATACAAGTATTGTAAACTTGAAAGTTGTACGCGTGCGCCGCTGTGGAGCAGCACCGCCGTCGATTGTGAAATTAGAATACATCGTATATTGTAAAATTACATTGTGTTTTGGTAATAAACTTCCATTACTGTATCGTAAGTTCACAACAGACATTTCTTACAGTGTTTGTCTCACAAGACAGGCAAGATCAGGGTGTTTAGAGACCTTTAAAACCTCACGGGAAAGAAAGATGACTGTCTCACGGAGTTTTTTGTTCAAATTATGAAACCGATTCGATATAAAGGCATCATGGAACCAAAAAAAATTCCTGAACAACGATTGTTTAACATGTTGAACATTGATATTCTGGGGTACGTTTTAAAACCTCACCTTGGTGTTATTCGAAACTCGACCGTTTAACTCACCTTTTACGAATTGACGAGTTTTTAAGTTTTTTATGAATTTTTATCATTGATGGATCCATTGTCTTGCTGATTTCATTATATAATTTTCCTTGAGTGAGAACGGTGACAGCTTTTTGGAAATACCCGAAGAGTATGTCCTACAAAAAATATGACATAAAGGTGTTAACTGAAGTCAGCAAAAAATGAATCAACCAGTGACAATAGTGATACAAAAGAACGAAAAATAAGAAAGTACAGAAAAATTTTAAAGTTTGTGTCTCATAGGCCGAGTTTCGAGTACATTATGGTCAGGGTTATTGGACGTAGACGTGGGGTATATTCCAAAACCTAACAAGAGCTTATCAAGAGTTACCAATTCATTTATAGCAAACCAAATTAACAAAAGTCTCTTATTTGATTGGTTGAAAAAATTCATTGAGGTTATTTTTATTGTTTAGATTCGGGAGTTTATAATTTGGGAATTTCCCTGTGTCAGTAATTTTACAGTTTCGGATATTTTATAATGTCGGCAATTTTATTTCGGGAATTTCCTATCATCGAGAGTTTCCAAAGTCGGTAATATAAAAAACTATCAGGAATTTTGAATTGTGGACAATTTTCTAATTTCGAGAATTTTCCATTTCAAATATTTTCTTTTTTCGGGAGTTCTGCAGTGTCGGGATTTTATTTTTTTTTATTTGTCAGTCACCCCGAAATACGCAAAGTAATTTAAATCTTTTCGTCAAAAGAAACTTCTCGTTTAGAAGAAGAAATCTTTCTCTTGAAAAGTTAAAAAAAAATTAAAGTATAATTTATCTTTTGTTGATTATAGTTATAAGATAACTTATTTTCTGAGACTGGAAAGCTATTCAACAACAAATGTTGCAAATCACTTGTTAAAGTGGTTATAGATTACGTAAAAAGATCTCAAGGCATTTTTTGTACGACTCTACTAATTATTTTATAGACTGCAATAAACAAACTTTAATATTGTATATAATTGAGCGGTTGGGTGCGTTAAAGGTGTCTTTGCATTTTTAGAACTCACTTATTTTTCATTTGTTTTGTACATAACTTTATTAAGAACAAATGAATAACAAGTGACTTCTGAAAATGCAAGAACACGGTTATTGCACTCAACAATTCAGTTTTATAAATTTGTAATGTCTTCTCCACTTAACATGAAATTACATTTCTTAATTAACACTGATTGTCACCAAAAAATGAGGATTTCTTTATTTATGCTTCGGCTTTTATTAAAAAATTCGTACCAATGAGAAAATAGAATGGCTCATTTTGTACATGTAGTAAACGGTTATTTGATTATCTCATCTACAGAAAACTCGACCTGAAAAAACTTGATTTCTTGACCTGGAAAACCTGGAAAAAACCTTCATTTTTGTTCTTAAGAATCGCCAGACACCCTAAAAAAAAGTCTTTATCTTTTCTGTACGCTCTAATCTCAAGGACGCAGCTTTTCATTAACGGAAACACATACGTAAAACAGTGATATTGGTCCCTTAATATCCAAAAATTTTGGTTTTGGGAACCGATTTGGACTATCATAAGAAATACACTTTTGTGTGAATGTCCGTGTGACTATTGATTAATATGAAAAACAACCCTACTTCAAGAAATTCCTCTCGCAGAGTTGTATCAGACAATGATCCAGACTGAACTATTGGTCACTTTTACAAAGCCGATGTAATAACAACATACAATCGTAACAAATGTATAGTTAATAAATATTTCGATCGGTTTCTTGTGTAGCCTTATGTAAAATATACATGTATGAATGAGTAAATAGGCAGGGGGTGCTCTATATCAAGATTCCTACCTTACCGACTTTGAGAATATTCTAAAGCTGAAGTGGTTCATGTCCGTGCTAAGTTTCTAGAATGCTTTCGAAGGGTCCGAAGGATGATTTATTGCTTTCTGTCTAAATGATGGCGACTAATTCAATTAGAGAAGATATTTTTCTAATAGGCAAATAACTCATGGAAAGGATTCTTCTGCAGTCTAGAACCTTCCAGAAACTCATCTAGAACATGAACCACTTTAACTGTAGAATGGTCTCGAAGTCGGTAAGGTAGGAATTTTTGTATAGAACTCCCCCTGCCTATCTACCTGAATGCGTTTATGCTAAAAGCGTTCAGTACAGATGCGGCGCGTAAGACCAGTTAAAATTGAACGAAGTATAATTGAGTATTGCGATTAGTGAACTGCAACAGGGATTGTCAGTCTCTTACAGGGTCGCTTTCTCGGTCGAAGTTTGAAAATTGAGCTGGATAAGTCATAAATTGTTTTAATTTCTGTCCAATTAGCCAATAAACGGACTCATTTCTCACTGGGATGAAGACAACTAAATACACATGCGCCTACTGGATTTTCATCTCGGAAATTTTTTTCCTTAAAAAAGTACAATAATTACAGTAAAATTACAATAATGATATAAGCATCAGTGAATTAGGAAAATTAAAGCCAATTATACTATATAAACGTTAAAAAATTTTCCAGTGAAGTCTGTGCAGAGGAAGCACATTCATTTTGGTGAATTACTTTCGAGATTACTCATGTGTTTGCTGTATTTTTAATATATCTTAAAACTTCATGGTGGCGACTGGATCAAGGATTTTTTTGAGTCTTAAGTGCACTAGGGTTGGTCAAAAAGAAACGTTTTTTTTTTAATAGAAACTTTATAGTGAAAAATGAACTTTTTTATAAAAATGAACTTGTTTGTTGACAATTCATACTTTCGGGTTGAAAATTCAACCCTCTCGAAGTAAATTCATCTTTTTGGTTTGAAAATTCATCTCTTTTGGTAGAAATTTCACCTTTTTTGATTAAAAATGCAACTGTTTGGGTAAAAAGTTGAAATATTTTGTTAAAAATGCATTCGTTTGGTTAAAGATTCATCTCTGAGGTTAAAAGTCTAACTAATTTGTTGACACTTCGTTTTTTTTGTTGACAATTAATTTTTTCAATTGTTAATTGAATTATTCCACTTTGTGTTAAAAATTCATCTTTTTTGATTGAAAGTTCAACAATTTTGTTAAAGAGTCATCCTATTTGATTGAAAATTCAATTATTTTTCGAAAATTCATATTTTTGGGTTGAGAATTCAACTGTTTTGTGGAAAGTTCGTCTTTTTGCCTTGAAAATTCAACAATTTCGTTCAGATTTTTTTCTTCTTGTCTCAAAAATCTTTTTTTGATTGAAAACTCTTATGTTGAAAATTCAATTATTTTATTCGAAAATTCAACTACTTTGTTGATGATTGTTCCTTTTTGGTCGAATGCAACTATTTTAAATTTAAAATTAGAATCTTTTTTGGTTGAAATATCAACATTTATGTTTTTTGTTGAGAATTGATCTTTTTGGGTTGAAAATTCAACTACTTGGTTGAAAATACTTGGTCAAAAAT
Organism: Melikaiella ostensackeni; assembly: GCA_032362435.1. Lineage (NCBI taxonomy): Eukaryota > Metazoa > Arthropoda > Insecta > Hymenoptera > Cynipidae > Melikaiella > Melikaiella ostensackeni. The sequence goes on from JAUMHM010000005.1 coordinate 5,002,143, forward strand.
TCATTTTTTTGTTGTTGAAGATCCATCTCTTTGGTTAAAAATTATAATATTTTGTTGAGTCCGAAATTTGAAACGTTTTAGGCTCTGGAAGACAAATCGAAGAAAAAAAATTGAAATCGGTCAATATTTGAGTCTCCTAACTCGAGGTCAAAGTTTTAATTTTTGACCAATTTTTTTAGCAATTTTCTAAGGGCCAAAATATTATGGTGAATTTTTCGCAAGTACAGATTTTGTTAAAAAAAAATAGTATAAAATTATAAATTGAAAAAAAAGTTTGGTGAAGTTAGAATTATTTGAAAAAGCACAAAAAACACGCTTTTTGGATTTGGTTAATTGTACATTCTTTTTTTGAAGTATAGCGCCTTTAATTTCTCTAAATGCACTCAAAGAATCAGGAATCGAAAAGTTTCGTTGCATGATCTGCAAATTGTGAGAATCGCTCATAAAAAGCAAAAATCCCCATTTTTGAATGACGAACAAATTTCTTTTTCGTGATATCATTGTAATACCAAGTATTTTCGGCTTACACTGAAGAAATGTAGAGCCCAATTTTTTCAACTAAAGGAAATGTGCAATTAACCAAATCCAAACAAATTTACACTAAGAAAAACTGTACTTAGAAAAAATTTGCCATAATTTTGTGGCCCATAGAAAATTGGTCAAAAAGTTGTTTGAACTCGAGATGGGAAACCTAAATATTTACCGATTTCAGCATTTTTTTGGGCCTCGATGTGTTTTCCCAAAAAGCAAGTTTTCCGCATTATTAAGTTTTTAGTTTAAAAAAATCGATTTTTTCGACCCACCCTAATGGGCACCCTGAAAAGTATCCACAAAAGGTTTTCTTTCCCAACGATTTTTTCGACTCGATGCCTGGGCTACAGGTTATTTTTCCAAATCTTTCTTTTTGCTATTAAATTATTATACTTTTAATTTATTATGAATTCATCTGTTGATTGAACATTGAAGAGAATTTTATAAATACCTATTGCAAAATTTAGACAGTTTATAGAATATTCCTATTAAACATGAAACATATTCTTATACATTTAGTAAAAATTGAAAGTTCAACAGATGCCTTCAAAAAAATTTTTCTTTATAAGAAAAATCTCAATTTGGAACGAACGTAATATTCTATTCATGCTTCAGTATTTTAATGTTATGATCACAGTTACATCACACCAAATTTTCAAGTGTTACAAAATTACTGAATTTTCATTAATTTAATCAGCAATATTCTTGTGTGAAAGATTTGAAAGTTCTTCTGATTTTCTTTTGAAAAGTTGAGTCAAATAAGTGACAACACTGAAAATATTAGCATTGGGGATGAAAATTGTTCGTTAAGAGATACTTGTGCTGGTATACAATTAATAATATTTCTTATTAAAAGTAGAATAGAAACTACGCAGGGGTACATATATTCAGAGAAAATTATTCTCACTTGGCATAAAAGGTGCAAAAATTGTAATAAAATACATATTCAGCCTTTAAGAATGTTAAGTTCATGTACATTAATCTCTCAGGTCAACTTTAAATATTTTTCGCTGACTATAAATTATAGTATAATAAAATTAATTCAGCATTATCCCCTTTGTAATTGCAGTTTCCTTTAGTTGCATGTCATTATTCGGAAATTTAATGGATTTAGTAGGCAGCTACACAATTAGAATTATCACGTTGTGCGGTAATCGATAGGTTTAATTATTGCGTAAGTTCAATTTAATTAAACTTAACTCAAGTGCTCTTAAATTCATTGCTAATGTATATACATATTTCTTATTCTTCGTATAAGTCACAATACAGTACGTATTTCCGGTACTTGGCAGAATCACCTGTCTCGAATATCATATTGACTCAAAGAATATATATTGTTGTTTAAATCAAATTAATTTATACGCAACGGCTTGAAAAAATAATAATACTTTTTTTGTAAGAGTACTGCAAGTTTAATGATAATGATAAATTCTGGACTGCAATTGTAGAAAAAATTTGGTGGAAAAACCCGACCGGGCCTACTGAATTATTTCTTTACAACCAATTGAAGATGACAGAATGTACAATGAACTTCTTATGAAATTTTTCAATATGAAGAAAAAAATGTATTATAAAATTTTTTATTTTTGTATTGCCTGTAATAATGAAATTGTTTGTATGTGCATTTTACATTGTTTGAGCCGAGATCCGTATACCTTGTTCTGGAGATATAAAAAGCACCGTTTGCAAAAACATTTTTTTCGACGTGCATGCTTCCATAATAGAATCATTTGAAAACTGATGTTTTTTTTAAAATTATAATTTTTATTCTACATCTGTCTCAAAAAAAGTGGTGTAAAAAAATATATAAAAAATGTCACACTCATTATTGTTGAAAACCTTATTGGCTTTTGAGAGACTTGAAATTGCTCTATTTATTACATTTGAAATTGAAAAATGAAATCCGCTGCTAACTTTCAGTATTTTTACAACTATTAATTTAATTTGTAATCGTTATGGTGACGAAATATTAGATATTTCATGCAAATACAGATCTCAAATTATACATACTTTAATAAGATAAGAACTTAATTTTATTTAATGAAAAGGAAATTCATTTCCATTAATTCTTTAATGCCAAGAGGTTCATTATTCGAATTTTGAGTATACTAAAGATTAAGATTTCAAAGATTTCCCAAAATTTCAAAAGATTGCAGAAGATATCTTTGGGGTTTGATAGGTTTTAAGAAATTTCAACGTTTGCGGAGTATTTTTAAATATTTCAAGGGATTTATAATTATTTCAAATGATTTCAAGAGATTTCGAGGAATTTCAAAGGATTTCAAAGGATTTTAGACTAATTTAAGAGATAAAAAAAATGTTACGGGACTTCAAGGGATTTAAAAAGACTTCAAGCGATTTCCAATAATTTCTAGAGACTGTGAAGAATCGTAAAAGATTTCAAAGACTTTCACGAAATATCTATGAATTTTAATTGATTTAAGAAGATTTAAAGAGATTTTGAGAAATTTAGAGCGTTTTCAATAGATTTTTAGATATTTTAGGGCATATCACAAAACTTTTAAAGGTTTCAATGAATGTCAAAAAATTTTTAGGAATTGAAAAGTATTTTAGAAGATTTTAGGGATTTTCGAAGTACTTCAAAACATTTCAAGAGATTTTCCAGCACTTGAAAAGGATCACGAGTAACTTCAAAACATTTCAAGGGATTTCACAGATTTTTTGAGAATTTTATGATTTAAGAATATTTCAAGAGATTTCCAAGAATGTTTTGAGATTTTATGGCCTATGAAAGGATTTCATAGTATTTTTATGGATTTTAACTAATTTTAGAAGACCTCAAGGAATTTAGAGAGATTTTAGAGATTTTTAGAAAGTTTTCACAGGGTTTCAAACTATTTCACGGGAGATATTAAATCTTCTAAGAATTTCAAGTGGTCTCGAAAGATTTCAAGGGATTCCAAGAGATTTCTAGGGACCCCAAACTATATTAAAAGATTTGAAGGATTGTCAAAGTATTTCAAAATATTTCGAGGAATTTCATGAGATTTCAAGTTACTTCTGAAGATTTCAAGGAGTTTCATAGGATTTCCAGTGATTTTTTAACATTTTGAGCAATTTCAGAGTATTTGTACATTTCTAGGGATTGCAAAATATTTTAAAAGATTTCAGTGGGACTCGAAGGATTTTATGTAATTTCAACAGATTAAAAAAATTATGAGGCATTTCGAATGATTTAAAAAAAATGTATGAAATTTCACGGGTTTTCAGAATTTTTAAATTGATCATGACGAATTAAAAAAAATTTTGAAGTTTTTTGAAGTCCCGAGTAAAAAAAGTCCCATTGGGATCCGGATAAAGTCCCCCAAAAGTACTGGGTATGAGAGAAATCAGTGCTTAAGTACTAACTTTCCTTTAAAAATTTTAAGAGTCCAAATAGGAACAAAAGTACTAGGCATGTTCCACTTCATTTTTTTCTTGTTAAAATTTTTACAACCGCTCGTGATATTTATGTTCCAAAAAAGTACTGCTGGAATGGGGCCAAAGTACCAAAAAATTGCAAAATATGACCCGTTCCACCAGGACTTTTTTGGGACAAAAGTACCAGAAAAGTCCCACTTAATTTTGTTTTTGTTTTAAGAAGGACTTTGTTAGGGCAAAAATACCGAAAGAGTCCCACTTAATTTTTTGTTTGAAAATTTTACAAGTCCTAAATAATTTTTTGGACGAAAGTACTAGAAAAGTTCAATTTTATTCTTACCGAAATTTTCACAAGTGCTCGTAATATTTATGTTCTACAAAAGTACTGCTGAAATAGGACGAAAGTACGAAAAAAGTTCAAAATGTGACCAGTTTCATGAGGACTTTTTCAAAACAAACGTGCGGGAAAAGTCCCACTTAATTTTTTTGTTTAAAAATTTTAAAAACCCTAAATAATTTTTGGGACAAAAGTACTAGAAAATTTCCATCCTATTTTTTTTGAAATTTTTAAAAGGTACTCGTGATATTTATGTTCGAAAAAAGTATTGCTAAAGTAGGACTAAAGTACAAAAAAAAGTTCAAAATCTGTCCCGTTTTACAAGAGCTTTTTTAGAACAAAAGTACCGGAAAAGTTCCACTTAATTTTTTTTTTCAAAATCTCAGCCAGTGCTGATGAGAATCATGTAAAAAAAATTAACTGGAACTTAAGTGGTACTCTTGTCCTGAAAAAGTCCTGGTGAAACGGGACATATTTTGAACGTTTTTGGTACTTTATTCCTGTTTCAGCAGTACTTTTTGTAACATAAATCCCATCAGTACTTGTAAAAATTGAAAAAAATGGAGCTTTTCGAGTACTTTTGTTCCTATTTTGACTTTTAAAAACTCGTTAAAAATCTTTTAAGAAATGTGAATTCTGGTTTTACAATTTCTCAGGGACGCAATAGCGAATTCGCATGCATTTTTTATAGTTTTATTGAAAAGTTCATAATCTAAAAATTTGATGAAAATGTTCAATTTCTAATTTTATGTACTCATCGTTTATTTGAAATTGGTTGGAAATGCCGATTTCAGGCTTCGAAGTGCTCTATGGAATTAAAAAAAGTAACAAAAAAGTATCTTTCTAAAGAAAAAAGTATCCTCAGAAATAAAGAAAAGAATTCAAAAAGTAGCCTTTTTAAATCAGCCAATGGCGACTCGTTTTCGAAAAAATCGAGTTTTTTCAAAATTCTTCTCTTAAGGATTGTAATGTTTATTTATTAAATTCTTATGTAAAATTATGCAAGTATAACATTTTTCTAACAAAAAAGACGAATTTCCAACAAAATACACGAATTTGCAACCAAATAGTTCCATTTTCAACTAAAAAAGATGGTTTTTTAACAACAACAAAATTGATTTTTAACAAAGTAGTTCAACTTTCAACTACTTAGAATTTTCGACTAAAAGAGATTTTAATTTTAAATCAAAAATGGTTTAATCCAATAAAAAACACGAATTTCCAACAAAATATTGAAGTCCGCAACCAAAACAGATTAATTTTCAAAGAGACAGTTGAATTTTTAACAAAAAAAATGATTATAAGAAATTTCTACTAAAAGGGGCCAAAAAGACGAAATTTAACAAAAGAGTTGAAATTTCAACCAAGAAAGATTTTTCAATCAAGAAAGTAAAACAATTTCAAACAAATTGTTGAAATTTCAAGTCGAAAAGACAAATTTTCAACAGAGCTGTTGAATTTACAACCCGAAAATATGAATTTTCTACAAAAAAGTTAGTTTCCAGCCAAATAGTTCAATTTTCTACCAAAATAGTTGAATTTTCAGAGAAATAGTTGAACTTGCAAACAAAAAAAAATGAATTTTTGACCAAAAAGGATGACTTTTTAACAAAACTGTCAAATTTTCAACAAAGTAATTGAATTTTCAAACAATGAATAAAATTTCTAACCAAAAGAGATAAATTTTAAAACCAAATGGTTGAATTTACGAAACAAAAAAGACGAATTTTCAACAAAATAGTTGAATCCTCAACCAAAACAGCTTAATTTTCAACCAAAAATTTGAATTTTTAACCAAAAAGGATGAATAGAAGAAATTTCTACTGAAAGAGATGAAGCTCCATACCAACAAAACGAACTTTAACAAAAAAATTGAATTTTCAACCAAGAAAGATTTTGCAGTCAAGAAAAAAAAATTTTCAACTGAACTGTTGAAGTTTTAAGCCAAAAAGACGAATTTTCAACGGAACAGTTAAACTTGGAACAAAAATACAAATTTTGAACCAAAAAGGATGTCTTTTTAACAAAATTGTCAAATTTTCAACAAAATATTTCATTTCTCAAACAAAAAATAAGAATTTTAACCAAAAAAGATATATTTTTAAATTTACGAAATTTACGAAACAGAAAATATGAATTTTCAACAAAATAGTCAAATTTTCAACAAAATAATGAAATTGTCAACCAAAGAATAAGAATTCTAACCAAAAGAGATGAATTTGTGAACCAAATAGTTGAATTTACGAATAAAAAAAAGGCGAATTTTCAACAAAATAGTTGAATCTTCAACCAAAACAGAATCGTTTTCAATCAAACAGTAGAATTTTTAAGCAAAAAGGATGATTAGAAGAAACTTCTACCAAAAGAGATGGAGTTTTAAACCAAAAAGACGAAATTTAACAAACGAGTTGAATTTCTAACCAAAAACGATTTTTCAGTACAAAAAGAAAAACAATTTTAACCAAATTGTTGAAGTTTCAAACCAAAAAGATGAATTTTCTACAAGGTAGTTGAATTTCTAACCTGAAAATGTGAATTTTCAAAAAAAAGTTAACTTACGCTTAAATAGTTCAAATTTCTACCAAAGTGATACAATTTTCAACTCAAAAGAACGAATTTTCAACACAACAGTTGAACTTGCAACCAAAAAGACAAAATTCAACTAAAATAATGATTCCTTAACCAAAAAAATAGACTTAAGGAAATTATGGATTGAAATGTTTATTATTAAATTTGCATGTAAAATTTTCTGAATATAACATTTACCACACTTGTTTTGAACATGAAATTCGCTTTCTCTTGAATTTTCAACTGTTCAAAACTCAACTATTAAAAATGAAAGGAAATTGAATTTCAAACAGTTAAAGTTTCAGTTGCTGAAAATCAAAGAAAATTTAAAATTGAATCTATATATACCAGGCCTTCTCATTTTGAGATTCTTTAAGAAACCCATCGACTGTTCTATTTTGATTGATTTCTTGCTTTTCTTTAGGTAGAGTAGTTTGCTTAGACATACCTTTCTTTCATTTTTTATTTTTTATTTTTAAAAAACTGGAATTTGGTAGTACGTCAATTTTTTATATCACTTTACTGAAAAAAGTAGCAAAAAAGTAGCTTTACACTGAAAGAGTATCAAAAAAGTTGAAAAGTGTGGAACTTCGGAGCCTGCGATTTGAAATCCCACATTTGAATGAGTAGCCATTATGATGAAGTCCGTTACACGGAGCGCCCAAAAAAGTGATGCATGCGCAGATAATTTATTATAGTTTGAATTTGGTGACTTTTAAGCATCATATTTTATGTTAATATGACTGTACTCTTTATTTTCTTATGTTATAAATAGAAATTTCCATTCCAGTTTCCGAAAGACATGGAACATGATCAAAGATTTCAAGTGGTTGAAGATTTTGCGAATCGGCTCAGGAATAACCTTTTTCGATCATAACCTTCAAATGTTTGACTTTTTAAATGTCAATTAATGTTGACACTAAGTATCGATATAAAAAAGAATTAAATGTGAAACGCGGTTTTTTCAAAAATACTGCATAACCAATCACTGGCAAGGACTCTCCGTATAATTGATGTCACCTCAATCATAGAAACTCTGATTCCCGCGAGTGTTTCCACTTTGAAGAATTAAATTAAAAAATATTGAAACCGAATATTGATTTACATCTTGTAAAAATACATTTCGTTCAACTTCCTATAAAAGATGCAATAATTATTTTCCATATTCATGACACATGCAAATTCTCTATTCGACGAAATTAAAGAGAATTATAGTGAATACAATGAAACTCAGAGGAATTCACGGGAATTCAGGGTAACTGAAGGGAATTCGGCGGCGGAATTTATGGGAATTAAAGCGAGTTCTAGAGCATTCAAGCGAAATCAAGCGAGGTCCAGAGAATTTGAATGAATTTAAGGGAATTCCCTATTGAAAAATCCCAAGTAGGAAACTACATAGAAAGCTATATGGGAAACTATATAGGAAGCTGTATAGGAAACTATATCGTAATTTGAGCCCGGATCCCATATAGTCTCCTATATAGTTTCCTATATGGTGTCCTATATAATTTCCCACGTCTTACATTTTTCATTATAAAAGGGTCCTCAAATGTTGCAAAGTAATTTCCTAGAAACCTGTGAACATGCGTAATAATTATCATATTTATAAAATTATTCCGGATTTTATAAATATAATAATTATAAACATACTAACTTACAATATTATAACATACATCATCACAACTATATCGTAATTAGAGCCCGGATCCCATATAGTTTCCCATATTTTCCTATACAGTTACCTATATAGTGTTCTATATAGTTTCTCATGTCTTATATTTTTTATTATAACTGGGTCCGCAAATGTGGCAAAGTGAATGCCTAGAAACCTGTAAACATGCATAATGATTATCATATTTATAAAATTCTTCAGGATTTTAAAAATATGATAATTATAAATATACTAACATACAACATTATAACTATATCGTAATTAAAGCTCGGATTCCATATAGTTTCGTCTGTAGTTTCCCATACAGTTTCCTTTATATTCTCTTGTACAGTTTTCCATGTCTTCAATTTTTTATTATAAGAGGGTCTTTAAACGTTGCATGTTCACAGATTTCTAAGAGTTCACTTTGCAACAATTGAGGACTCTTTTATAATAAAAAAATTTAAGACATGTGAAACTATATGGGAAACTGTATAGAAAACGATATAGGAAACTATATGGGATCTGGGCTCAAATAACAATATAGTTTTATACGGCTTCCTGTATAGTTTCCCACATAGTTTCCCTTATAGTTTCCTGAGTAGTTTCCTACATGGGATTATTGTAATAGGGTTCAAAAGAATTCAAGCAGGGAATTCGAAAGACTTCAAAAAAATTCGACGGAATTGAAGTAACTTCAAGGGAATTCAAGCAGATTTAAAAAATAATTCACTTTCGAAGAAATTCCAATGCATTCAGCAGAATTCGAGTTCAATTATTCGCCATGAATAAGCATAAATTATCGAATTCTCTACTCTACAAAAATATATGTTTTCTTTGTTATACCATATATCTTGTGAACGGTTACAGCAAGAACTACCAACTTTCATACATTTTTTATGGGTTTAAAAACGAAGAAAATTATCTCTATTTGATTAATACAAAGTTATCATTTAGCTCAGTGTAACGTTTCTAAAAAATCCTCTTTTTTTAACGTTTTTTCGCAGGTTTTTGCCATTATCTCGAGAACCGTTTGATCTATCGTAAAATTAAGGTGCTCATTGGATTCAACGTTCAAAAATGTATCGAAATCATGTATCACTTGTTGCAAAAAATTTTTCTGTATCCATTTACAGAGCGGTATGTGATTTTTCAAAAAAAATATTGACTCAAAAATACTCAAAAATCTGACGTGTAGGCGAAAAATGGACATCAGATTCGAATTCAGCACGAAAAAATACTTCGGAAATGACACTTTCCATTTCATATGGGCATATAGGTCGTATTTTGTTGTACATTATTTAAGCTTATTGCTTTGTTACATTTTCATCACGAGAAGGTATTGGTTTTAAGTGAAAATCGACTCTCGCGGATTTCATTAAATCTCCACGTTTCGAGACCCCCTGAATCCGAAAAAACAGGTTTTATATAACAGGTCTAGTCTGGAAGCTCTGATCTGGCCCAGGTCTGGCCCTAGTCTTGTCCAGGTTTGACTTTATCTGGACCGTCTGGTTCGGCCCAGAACGAGTGCTGCTTGGCTATCCAAGGACAAAAGAGTTCTGAGTTGAGTCTGGAAAGTCTGGTCTGGCCCAGGACTGGCGCTGATCAGCTATCCCAGAACAAAAAAGTTCCAAGTTCGATCAGCGAATTGTTCCTCGGCATATTTCGAAAAAGTTGCAGGGGATCGAAAATTATAGAAAATAAGAAATTCACACTATCAAAGCCAGAATTTTTTTTCTTGTCACCTTGACATTCTGGTCTAGGCCAGGTTTGGCGCTGATCAGCTAAACACACTTATAGTGAAAAATGATTTTTTTTCCAAGTCGTTAAAAAAAAAGGTTTCGTCCCAAGCAATTGGTATTTATTACTCAAACGTTCCAAATCGGGTCAAATTATTTGCTTTTACAAGCTAATAACTAGCGGCTTATCAGCCATTTACTACCGGTTAACTAGCCAATAACTAGTGGCTTATCAGCCATTTACTAGTGGTTCACCAGCCAATAACTAGCGGTTCATCAGCCATCAACTAGTGGCTGACCAGCCAATAACTAGCTAGTCCAGTTATTCTCGTGAGTTTCTGACCACTGCCCTAATTGAATCAGGGACAAATGGGGTGATTTCCACATGGGAAAGACCAAACGCGAAGCGCGAGATCAACAGATGCGCGCCTAAGCACTCTTAAACTTGCGAATCGCGCGCTATGAGAATTTACTCACGCAGAGATGAGAATTACCCACGCAGCAGGCAGATTTTTTTTCAACAGAATTTTTTTTAATTTATTATAAAGTTAATTATCTTGACTCTTGAACATAGAAATTTGAAAAATGTCATTGCAGTGAGAGAAAATGATAAATTTGATTAGGGATAAATTTTAGTGGATATACGGGGTACATATCAGAGTAGACCGCGATTCAGAACTCTCCTTTCTTAGACTACGTTGGGGCACAAAAACGGTCATACTCCGATTCGAAGGTCAGCAGTCGTTTCAGTGGCGTAGGCAAGCGTCATCTGTCTCATTTGCAATTTAGATGCATGCGTACTTGTCTAAGAATAAAAAAACGATAAAAGGAAAAAAAGAAAAAATTAAAAGTTCTAGATTGAGGTTCTATTTTGGTAGATTTAAATTATAGATTAGTTTCTTTAATGCAGGCCTCGGACTCATTTGAGAAATTTAAACAAGTGTCAATGGTAGCACACATTTTAAAAAATATTAGTAAAATAGTGTCATTGAATTTTTGAAATATTGAATCAAAGCGTTCACTATTTTCTAAATCCGATATACAATATACATCTCCCATAAAATCGCGTGTAATCCTTCCGAATCCTCTAAAGTAACCTAAAAGATTTGAAATCGGTTGAAATTCCTTGAAATCTCACAACTTATTTTGAAATCCTATGAATCCCTTAAATGTGGTGACATCCTTTAAAATCCCCGAAATCCGTAGAAACCCTTAGAAATCCCTAGAAGGTCCTTAAAATTTAATTTGATTTTTAATAATTAATAATTTCATTTTTTTGTAAAGTTAAAGCCTTTCACGTTGTAAAATTACTCTCATGAACGATTAGACTGTGGTTGAAATTTACCATGTTATTCACTGGTATTTACGTGGTAATATTACACTTTTACGGCAAAATTGATTCAAAAATTGTGAAATTCTTCCCTCAATCGCTGCAAGATTACAATATAATCTTGTAGAATTACCACATGAATCATAGTAAACCGCTTACAAACCGACTTGTAATTTTCAACCCCTTTTTTTACAGTTTTCTCTATAGAAATCCGTTGCAATCTCTTCATATGTTCTGAATATCATTGATATGCTAAATACCTTTTTAAAGTCCATTGAAATCTACTGAAATTCTACAAAATTTCTTAAAAACTAAAAATTTTAAAATCTTGCTAAATTCCTTGAAATTGAAAGAAAATCCTAAACTCTTCAAAATCCTTTAAAATTGATAAAATCCCTTAAATCCTGTGAAATCCCCAGTAATCCAACAAAAATATAGTAAAATCCCGTAAAACATCTTGAAATTTGTAATATCTTTCAAAATTATATGTTTGAAATTCTCTGAAATTCCGTAAATTCCCATAAAATCTGATAAAGCTCCTTGAAATCCCTTGAAATCTTCGAAACCCATTGCAATTTACTGAAAGCAATCAAGAACCCTTGAACTCTGTTGAAATTCTATGAAATCTCTGGAAAATTTTTCAATTTTTTAGAAAGCCCTTAAAATCTATTGAAATTCCTTAGAAATTTTTTAATCTCTTGAAATTTTCTATAATCCTACAAAACTCTTTGAAATCTCATGGAATTTCTCGGAATCTTTTCAAATACACTCTATTCTTTAAAATCTTCTGAAAATTTCAAAATCTCTTAAATCTTGTCTAATTCCTAGAAATCTTTTGAAATCCCGTACATCATCTTGAAATATTTAATCTCTTTTAAAATTCCTTTAGAAATGTTTAAGTCTTTGAAATACTCTAAGATCCCATAAAATCTCATGAATCCCTTGAAATCCCTAGATGTCCCTCAAAATTTAATTCCATTTCATTTACTCCCTAAAGTTTGCTAGAAATTCTTTGAAATTCCTTAAAGTCCCTTGAAATTCCTTAAAGTCCCTTGAAATCTTCGAGATGCTTTGATACTTTTTTAAACTTCATTGAAATTTTTGAAATGTTTTGAAAGTTCTTGGATTCTTTGAAAATACTCTAAAAGCTTTGAAACTCTATAAAATTATAAAATCCTTCCAAATCCCTGAAATCAGTTAAAATCCCTTAAAACCCTTCGGAATCTTCGAAAATTCTTTTAATCGTTTGAAATCTTCAAATTCTTAAAATCTTTTGAAATTTCGATTTTTCACATGGTGGATATGTTATTGTAGCCAATCTAGCAAAGAAGTTTGAAAATATATGTTTGAGGACAAAGTAAAAAAATATTTAGTTGCATTAGCGAGCAATTTGCATGTATTTCAAGGAATTTCATAACATTTTAATGGCTTTTAAGGAAACTCGACGAATTTCTAGAGAACTTGAAGGAATGAATTAAATTTTATTTCAAGGGATTTCAAGGGATTTCTACGGATTTCAGCAATTTCAAGGGATATGGAGGAATTAAAAAAATTTTACAAGTTTTTAGAGATTTTATATGACCTCCAAGTATTTCAATGATTTCAGGGAGTTTAAAAAACTTCAAGGTATTTCTAGAGAAGTTTAGGAAATAAATTTAATTTCTTTTTTTTCAAGAGATTCTAAATCATTTCCACAAGTTTCAAACTATTTTAAAGACTGCAAAGAATTCAAAGGAATCCCAAAGGGGTTTAAAGATTTCAAGGGATTTCTATGGATTTTGACAGATTTCAGAGATTTTGATGGATTTAAAAATATTCTCAATTGTCTCAAGGGATTTCCAAAGATCCCAAAGGCTTTTCATAGATTTCAGTGAAATTTCAAACGATTTTAAAGACATCTGTGTGAAGTTCATTTGTGCAGAATCACTATTTTTGTGTACTTCCATATGAGATTATTATGAGTGGTCCAAAATAAATCGTTTCTCTGCATGTAATTTGTCTACTTTTTACATTAATTCTTTCAATAATTTTGTATTAATAATTCCAATGCTGATTATGCTATAATCGTTTTCTATATAATGCAATAATGAAATTATTTTCACGAAAAAATTATAGGGAAATCATTATAGGCTTATACTGATTTTCCAATGAAATTTTTTCGTAATGGAACTTTTTAATACGCTCTATAAATTAGTAATATTTTGATTATAATTGAGGATTTTACTGTTTTTGGTTTAGTTCCAAACGCGATACCGGTTATAGAAATTGTTATGATCTTAATGTTAGATTCAAGTGATGATACATAGAAAACCGTACCTTTTATAATTGAATAGAACCTGTTTGTATTAACCTCATTTACTTATCTGAAGGAAATGCGATACAGAAAATTTTAAAGGAACAAACCTCATATGATCAAGAATATATATCTTAAAATAAATGAAATACATTTGCATTACGCATAGTAGATTTTGGTCTATCAGTTTTAAGTATAGACAAGGAGCTCAGTTATGAGCATCGAGTTGTGCATTCTTTGAGATTTATAACTGATAAGTAGCCATTACTGATAAAACTTCATAAAAAATATTCATAGAATGTTATAACAACATAGTTTTATCATTAGGAGTGTTGTTAGTACTGGGGTAAACCAGTATTCCTGGTAAGTAATTTTTCAAATTGACTCAAACGATGAACCATAGTATATAAAGAAAAGCTCGATCAGTGCGTGAACAGTAGAAAATTTGTTCCCTTCTCGGCAAATGTGGTTAAAAACGGTTCTGTAACTGTTCTAGAACATAAAGTAACATGTTATGTTGTCCAGCTACATTGGAACAAACGTTATAGAACGCCTGTAATTGGTTAGTTCAAGAACAGTTCAATAACAATTGAGCCGTTCGCTCGAAAAACAACTTAAGCCGACTCAAGGTGTTTTTTCGGAGACCCATATATTCCGGTAGCTAAACTCCCTGGGAACATTTATTCAAAGTCCCTCAAGTATCCAAGATCTCAACATGCCGTAAACGAGGTTTTTCCGCGCGCGGTTTCGTGCTTGACGGTTGAGTCGCGCGCGAGTCAGATTGTCCGCGCGCCAGCCTCGGTGCTAACGCGACGGCGCGCCGGTCAGTCATAGTGTGCGCAGCGTATTCCAGCGTATGTCGTCGTTTCTCTTAGTTTACTGCACTGACTTGTTGACTGCTCTTTTCTGATCTAATAATATGAACATGTCACATTGCACAATCTCATCGACAACTGTCAGTTCCGAAAGCAAAGGGTTGGAAAGAAAGGTGCGTCGAGACACATGGCAAGACAATAGACGAAAGCGAAGGCGCTCTTAAGGAAGAGGTTATGTTTCAAAAAAAAGGCAGAGAGATTGCTCCTAAGAAATTCAAACAGATCACACGTTGTTGCAACAAAAACTGTTTTTCAAAGTTTGATCGAGAACAGCAAAAAGAGATTTTCAAAACATTTGGTCATTGGGAGATAAGCAACAACAACACACCCTTTTAATCAATTCTGTACACCGCGAAGAATTGAAGAGCGCCAAACTACGACCTAAAACTAAGAACAGAACATATTCATGGGAGTATACAATGAAGCATAATGGATCTGATGTTAAAACATGCAAAAACTTTTTAACCAGCTTATATCAAATTTCCGAGGACAGAATGAAAACAGTACTCTCATTTGC
>JAUMHM010000005.1:5017464-5032355 GCA_032362435.1 Melikaiella ostensackeni
GGCGCGCCATGTAACCCCTGCGAGCAGGTATAATGCTGGCATCGTAGCAATCCAGCAAGTCATCTCTGAGTCGATCCGTCCACTTAAGACGTCGACCGCCTCGCTGATCCGTCATCGTGTGTCCATCCGAATTATTTGCAGCACCCCGAAATCTAGGGTGGTCGGCACTGTTTGCCGACCCATTGTCGGGTGCTCTGCGCGTTCGATCATTTTAAACCGCATTTACAACTAGGTTTGGTTCTATCATAGTTGTTCCTACGAGAAGCCCCGCATGCAAAAGTAAGGCTGATACTCTAGGAGGTCGCCCGATATCCCAGAGACACCGTTCGAGACACATCACCCGTGCCATTCAGCTTTCGGCACAGTTGTTTGCGCCTTAGCTTGGGGGTTTTTACTGCGGGACCATCCCTGGACAATTGTCCGCGGCGGCTTATTAACTTTTGTGACCGTATTCAGTAGAAACCCTCGGCACAGGGACCCTTTATCCGCAACCTGAGGATGCGTCGGGTGGCTTTGTCATAGGTCCTCCGATTCGATTCCAAAGAAACCAAACCGATAAATATTTTTTTTTTCCAAACAGCATAACAATTCTAGTAATTTCATAATTTCATAACTCAAAACAATATTCCTTTACGATGCGTTAGACAGTTGTGTATACTTGAAAAAACATTCGTAAACGATTTCTGTGATTTATGTCGAATAAAAACCCATGCTCAAATTCTTTGTTTATTATTTTTTTAAATTATTTTTATTGAATCCCATTTACCAATAATTTTGTCAATAATTCATAGTGTCATTTCTTGATGCTATTGTATACTTCAATTGTTGTATGTAATAATATCAATAAAGAATATTACAAATTATTGACAACATTATTAGGTACAATATTTCAAATTTAAATATCCCGCCCACAGGGCCGCTTGCGATTTTAGTTCCCTCAGTTCTCGCACAGGCGCACTTGTTGCTCCATAAGTGGCCATATTGGAAATATTTGTCCCCAATTTTTATCACGCAGCATCACCCCCGTGAGAGACATCTTCAAATTTTATATGGGGTATGCAGACTAAGGCCCGACCAGTTCCTGACTAGAATTTACTAGTCCGGTTGTTCTAGTGAGTTTCTGACCGCTGCCCTAATTAAAATGGAGTGATCTCTACATGGCTTGATCTCATTTATTATTTTGTACTGATTATTCTTTTGTTCCCATCTTGAACTTTTTTTGTGTTCCTCGCGCAGTAAATTTTCGTTTTGAGTTTCAAACTCGACTACAGTAAGGATAGAAGATTTAGAAGACTTATGATGTCCTAGGAGATCATAGAATAACGTCTCCTAAGTCTCAGAGCAAACGTCTCTTAAGCCTCCTTCTAGAAAAACATCTCCTAAGTCTCCTTTTAGAAAAATGTCCCTTAAGGCTTCTTCTAAAAAGATATCTCCTAGGTGTCTTTCTATAAAAACCTCTTCTAAGTCTCTTTCTAAAAAAATGTCTTCTGAATCTCCTTCTGAAAAATGTCTCCTAAATCTTCTTAGTCTTCCAAGATTGCTTCTAGAAGCTTCTTCTCGGAAAGCAACTCCTATGTCTCATCCAGAAAAATGTCTTCTCAGTCTTCTAGGCCTTCTGATAGAAATACATCCGGAGGCAAAAACAGACTTAGAAATAAGGGACTTAGAAAAACGTCTACTAAGCCTCCTTTCGAAAAAACATCTCCTGAATCTCCTTCTAGAAAAAAGTCTTCGAAGACTTCTTCTAGAAAGATATCTCCGAAGTCTCCATCTATAAAAACTTCTCCTGAGTCTCATTCTAGAAAAATGTCTACTAAATCTCTTTCTAGAAAAATTTCTCCCAAGTCTTCTTATTCTCCGAAGTCTGTTTCTAGAATAACGCCTCCTAAGTCTCCTAACGCTCCTTTTAGGAAAGCAGCTCCTAAGCCTCGTTCTAGAAAAACATCTCCCAAGTCTCCTTTCGGAAAAATGTCTTCTACGGTTCCTTATATATAGATATCTCCTAGGTCTCCTGTCAAAACGTCTTCTACGTCTCATTCTAGAAAAATGTCTTCTAAGTCTACTTCTAGGAAAATGCCTCTTAAGTCTTCTTAGTTTTCCAAGTCTGGTTTAGAATAACGCTCCTTCTTTAAAAGCAACTCCTTAGTCTCCTTCTAGAAAAATGTCTCCTTAGTCTCCTAAGCCTTCTGCTAGAAACACACTTAGAGACAGAGAAGACATAGGAGACGTTATTCTAGAAGGTGACTTAGGAGATTGAGAGAACTTAAGATATCCCAAGTCTTTTCAGTCTCCTAAGTCCTCTTCTAGGATAACTAGATTAATTATAGATCCTTCTAGATCCTAAGTATTCTTATTCTCCTAAGCCTTCTGCTGGAAGCGCACTTAGAAATAGAGACAGACTTAGGAAACGTTATTCTAGAAAGAGACTTAGGAGATTAAGAAAACTTAAGAGATCTTGAGTCTTCTCAGTCTCCTTAGTCCTCTTCTAGAATAACTAGATGAATTATAGATTCTTCTAGATCCTAAGTTTTCTTAGTCTCCTAAGCCTTCTGCTGGAAACAAACTTAGAGACAGAGACAGGCTTAGGAGACGTTATTCTAGGAGGGACCTTAGGAGATTGAGAATACTTGAAAGATCCTTAGTCTTTCCAGTCTCCTAAGTCCTCTTCTAGAATAACTAGATTAATTATAGATCCTTCTAGCTCGTAAGTCTTCTTAGTTTCCTCAGTTTTCTTCTAGAATAACGTCTTCTAAGTCTCCTAAAAAAACGCCTTCCAAGCCTCCTTCTAGGAAAACATCTTCCAAGTATCCTTCCAGAAAAACGTCTTCTAGGTCTCATTCCAGAAAAATGTCTTCTAAGTCGTCTTCTAGAATAACTAGATTAATTATAGATCCTTCTCTTTCCTAAGTCTTCTTAGTCTCCTAAGCCTTTTGCTAGGAACACACTTAGAGACAGAGACAGACCTAGGAAACGTTATTCTAGAAGGAGACTTAGGAGATTAAGAAAACTTAAGAGTTCCTAAGTCTTTTCAGTCTCCTGAGTCCTCTTCTAGAATAACTAGATTAATCATAGATCCTTCTAGCTCCCAAGTCTTCTTAGTCTCCTAAGCTTTCTGCTAGAAACACACTTCGAGACAGAGACAGACTTAGGAGACGTTATTCTAGGAGAGGCCTTAGGAGATTAAGAAAACTTGAGAGATCCTAAGTCTTCTCAGTCTCCCAAGTCCTATTCTGGAATAACTAGATTAATCATAGATCCTTCTAGCTCCCAAGTCTTCTTAGATTCCTAAGTTTTCTTCTAGAATAACGTCTTCTAAGTCTCCTTAAAAAACGCCTTCCAAGCCTCCTTCTAGGAAAACATCTTCCAAGTATCCTTCCAGAAAACGTCTTCTAGGTCTTATTCTAGAAAAATGTCTCCTAAGTCCTCTTCTAGAAGAACTATATTAATTATAGATTCTTCTAGCTCCTAAGTCTTCTTAGTTTCCTAAGCCTCTTGCTAGGAACACACTCAGAGACAGAGGCAGACCTAGGAGACGTTATTCTAGAAGGTGACTTAGGAGATTGAGGAAACTTAAGAGATCCTAAGTCTTTTCAGTCTCCTGAGTCCTCTTCTAGAATAACTAGATTAAGTATAGATCCTTCTAGCTCCTAAGTTTCCTTAGTCCCCTAAGCTTTCTGCTAGAAACACACTTCGAGACAGAGACAGACTTAGGAGACGTTATTCTAGGAGGGGACTTAGGAGATTGAGAAAACTTAAGAGATCCTAAGTCTTCTCAGTCTCCTGAGTCCTATTCTGGAATAACTAGATTAATCATAGATCCTTCTAGCACCCAAGTCTTTTTAGTCTCCTAAGTTTTCTTCTAGAATAACGTCTTCTAAGTCTCCTAGAAAAACGTCTTCCAAGCCTCCTTCTAGGAAAACGTCTTCCAAGTCACCTTCCAGGAAAACGTCTTCTAGGCCTCATTCTAGAAAAATGTCTCCTAAGTCCTCTTCTAGAATAACTAGATTAATTATAGATTCTTCTAGCTCCTAAGTCTTCTTAGTCTCCTATGCCTTGTGCTAGAACCACACTTAGAGATAGAAACAGACTTAAGAGACGGTATTCTGAAAGGAGACTCAGAAAATTAATAAGACTTAGGAGATCCTAAGGCTTCTCAGTTTCCTGAGTCTCCTTCTAGAACAACGTCTCCTAAGTTTCCTAGAAAAACGTCTTCTAAGCCTCCTTCTAGAAAAACATCTCCTAAGTCTCCTTCTATAGAAATGTCTCCTGAACAATTCCATTTCAAATCATGCAGAGAAGTTCAGCTTAGGGTGTCAGAATGATTTAGTATTTGGATATATCATTCTAAAGAGCTAAAGTGAAAATGAAGGGACACGTATCTCACCGATTGCCCAATTTTTTTCATTTTTCCAAATCATTTGAAGATTACCTGAGAATAACCAAAAGATAATAGATTTTTTTTAATGTTGTATTATTCGCACGAGCATTGGTATTTATGACTTTTTTTTATTCGACGTGGAATCTCATATTCTCTTATTGGTTTTTAAATATGTAATAAAAAAAAATTGAAAAATAACAAAATGGCAGCAGTATTCTGAAATTCTTGAAAATTGATTTTCTCAAAAACCTCACTTTTTAAAATGTTGTTTGGTCAAGAATGTTACAAGAAAAGTAATTGGCACACTTCATTATTAGGCAAATGGCCGGAAACTTTTCTGAAAATCAGGAATTTTTCACATTTGTTCTTACTTTTGCAATAAATATCGTCTCTCTCTTCGAAAAAAATTATTTTGGAATTGTGCTGAGTGTTACTAACCATCTCCGTTAAAATATCGAAGATCATTTTATATTTAAGATTTAAAGCTAATGTTTTGTTTAAAAGTGGGTGATAAAGTTATAATTTAGGGATTCTCTAAATGTTTCGCAAATAAATCGGAAAACCGCTTTTGGACAAAAACTAATTTTGAAGATGGAGAGTGCGATAGGCTCACGTCTCAATAACACCAGTTGCTTCCTTGCGCAAAATCCTTCACACTTTTCCTCCTATCGCCCTCTTTTCCCCTTTTTTAAAAGAAATCCTATTTTTCCACTATTTTCAAGAAAATTCCCCTTTTTATCGTTTTTCCGCTTAAATGAGAACGGAATTGATAGAACCCAATAAGAAAATCCAACTACTTTTGGTTCAGAATCATCTCTTTTGCTTAAAAATTTTACAGCTGGGTTGAAAATTCAACTATTTTGTTCAAAAGACATCTTTTTTGGTAGAAAATTAATTCTTTTCATTTGAAGAGTCTGCCATTATATTTTTGGTTCAGAATTCATCTCCTTTGGTTGAAAATTCTACTATTTGATTGAGAACTCAACTATTTTGTTGAAAAATCATCTTTTTGTGGATGGAAATTCATCTTTTTTGGTTGAAAGTTAATTCTTTTTATTTGAAAAGTCTACTATTATATTTTTCGTTCAGAATTAGTCTCTTTCAGTTATAAATTCTTCTATTAGAATGAAAATTAAATTATTTTGTAGAAAATTCAACTATTTTGTTAAAAAGTCATCTTTTTTGGTTGAAAATTCAAACTTTTTGTTGAACATTCGTCTTCTCAGTTAGAAAATTCGTCCTTTTTGGATTATACATTCATGTTTTTTGGTTGGAAATTCATTTTTTATGGTTTAAAAGTTCATCATTTTCAATTGAAAAATCTCATATATTTTTAGTCCAGAATTGATCTGTTTTGGTTCAAAATTCTACTAATTGGTTGAAAATTTAATTATTTTGTTGAAAATTCAACTATTTTTGTAATTAATTTTTTTTGGTTGAAAGTTTATTCCTTTTATTTGAAAAGTCTATTGTTATATTTTGGACTTAGAATTAATCTATTTTTGATCAAAATTCTACTATTTGGAAGAAAAATTAATTACTTTGTTGAACATTCGTCTTTTTGGGTCAAAAATCCATCTTTTTCCGTTGGAAATTCCACTATTTTGTTGAAAATGCAATTTTTCTCCTGCTTTGAGAACATTTTGGGCTGTGAAGTCTTAAATCACTTTTACAATAATTTACGTTGTGTTTTTCACCTTCGGGTTCCAGAATATTCAGTTCATTTCAAAATGATTATAATAAAGCAAATAGTATTGCATAATTATTATTTTGAACGCTTAAAAGTCAACCGAGGAAAATGTAATTCTTGACCGGGAAAACCGGGAAAAAGCCTGGAATTTTTGTTTGAAGTTTGAGTGGCCACCCTAATCAGGGCGCAGAGAAAAAGTTTTTTTTCAAATTCTAATTGAAAGGAGTTAAACAGGTTTTTGTTTGGGTTCAAAATGAAACTCTTAAAGTTTCATTGAAAAGAAAATTTCTTCCTCAACCGCATCGACGTTATGCAAGAAAATAACGAAAAATCGCACATTTCTCATTATTTTACGAGAAAAACAAAATTTCGAAGGCCGAAGTTGGTAGAAAAAGTTGTATACTGCAACTGGATTCATAAATTTATAATTTACACCCCTTCATAAAATTTCTTGTGTTCCCACAATGAATTTCAAGTTGTAAAAAATGATAAAAACTTGAATTTTCGCTATCTTCTTACAGCTATCACGCGTTTCTTAACTCCCTGCCCATCAAAAATTTAAAATATGTGACTACACATAGTGGACATGTATGTGGAATAGTTAAATATAAAAAAATATTTCAAAAATCGTAACTATGAAATTTTTCTGCAATGTGAAATTGCCAAAAATGTAAAAGAATCGGTTTCCTCGCTACTATGTCAGTTTTAGTATATTTCCCACAATCCTGTGAATTGTAATCTGGCATTTTCTTAAGCCGAAATTGAACAAAATATATTCAAGATATTAGCATTCACAAAAATATTTTTTCATATTCACTTTCAAACTTAAAATATGTTTAAAACATGGTTATTAGGGCGGTTCGAAATGACGCCCTCAAGCGATCATTCTACTTTAGGCGCTTGAAAAAAAGGCTTTTTATATGATTTTTTTTGACGTTGCTATTTAAATCCTAAATCTATACGTCAATTAATTAATAAATAAAGTGAAAATAAATTATAAAAATTTAAATTTAATAAAAATTTAAAAAAATATAATTTTATATGGAAAAAGTGCGTAAAACGAATGAAATTTTTTTTTAAATTCAGTTGATGAGTGTATTTATTAAGCCTAACAAGTTCTATGTCAATTATTATAGTAGCAACTTTGAAAAAAATAGTGTAAAAAGCCTTTTTTTCAAGCGCCTAAAGTAGAATGATCCCTTAAAGTTTTATTTGAAAAATCTTACCTCATCCGCATCGATGTTATGCATTATAATAACGAAAAATCCTACGATTTTCTTAATTGTATGAGAAAAAAAATATTTCTCAAGCTGAAATTGATAAAAAAATTTGTATACTGCAATCCTTCATTGTAATATTGCGTCACATGTATTGCAATTTTACCTGAAATGTATTGGAATTTCACAGTATCGCATAAAGCCCCCGTACTCGTATTGTGATGTTCGTAACTTTACAGTACAAATATTGTGATTTCTTTTCCAATGATTTGTATTGCAGAATTTACCAAATTGATTGTAGAATTTACCCATGTGTCATTTTTTCCTAATTTTACCGAACTTGCGATAGCCAACTTGCGATAGCTGTTAGAAATAGCGAAAAGTCAAGTTTTGGTCATTTTCGGAACTTGAAATTCATTGTGGGAACATAAGAAAAGTTATAGCGGAGTATACACTATACTGTTACGAATTCAGTTGCAGTACACGACTTTTTTATCAATTACAGCCTTAGAAATATTGTTTTTTTCATAAAATAATGAGAATTGTGCGATGTTTCGTAATTATCATGAATAACATCGATGATGGTTAGATAAGAGTTTTTCTTTGAATGAAATTTCAGAAAAGTTATTTTGAAATAAATCAACGATTTTTCCACCCCCATCCAATAAGAAATTGAAAAAAAAATTTCACTGTACCGTAGTGTAACTAGGGTGGTCCATAAATGCAGTGCAAAAAAATTTTCGTGCTGGAGGGCAACGATGCCCCAATTCGGTTCCAAATCTGAAAAATGAAATTGCATATTTTTTTCGAGATTTTGGTTTAAATTTGAAATTCTCCGTGTAAAACACATGAAAAAATATCACTTTTTGGGATTTTTGGAATAACTTTTGAGGGTTTAGGAAAATATTACGGAAAAGTTCGAGGATGACTTCATGTGAATTCATGTGACTTCAAGAGATTTCAAGAGAATTCTAATGACTTCAAATGACTTTATGTGGTCAAGAGATTTCAAGAGGATTCCAGTGATTTCAAGTGACTTTATGTGAATTCATGTGAATTCATGTGACTTCAAGAGATTTCAAGAAAATTCTAATGACTTCAAATGATTTCATGTGACTTCATGTGACTTCATGTGACTTTAAGAGATTTCAAGAGAATTCCAATGATTTAAAGTGACTTCAATATTACTTCAGAAATTTCTGAAGAATTCACCAGCTTCAGGAAAACTCGAGAGGCTTCAAGTGACTGCATGGAAATTTATGTGATTTCATGTGAGCTTATGTGACTTCATGTTAATTCATGTGACTTCAAGATATTTCAAGTGAATTTTATTGACTTTAAGTGAATTCATGTTACTTCAAGAGATTTCAAGAGAATTCTAATGACTTCAAATGACTTTATGTGACTTCAAGAGATTTCAAGAGGATTCCAGTGATTTCAAGTGACTTTATGCGAATTCATGTGAATTCATGTAACTGCAAGAGATTCCAAGAAAATTCTAATGACTTCAAATTATTTCATGTGACTCCATGTGACTTCATGTGACTTCAAGAGATTTCAAGAGGATTCCAGTGATTTCAAGTGACTTTATGTGAATTCATGTGACTTCAAATGATTTCATGTGACTTCATGTGACTTCATGTGGCTTTAAGAAATTTCGAGAGAATTCCAGTGATTTCAAGTGACTTCAATATTACTTCAGAAATTTCTGAAGAATTCACTAACTTTAGGAAAATTCGAGTGGCTTCAAGTGACTGCATGGAAATTTATGTGACTTCATGTGACTTTATGTGACTTCATGTGAATTCATGTGACTTCAAGAGATTTCAAGTGAATTTTAGTGACTTTAAGTGACTTCATGTGAATTCATGTGACATCAAGAGATTTTAAGAGAATTCTAATGACTTCATGTGACTTCATGTGAATTCATGTGACTCCAAGAGATTTCAAAAGAATTCTAATGACTTCATGTGACATCATGTGAATTCATGTAACTTCAAGAGATTTCAAGAGAATTCTAATGACTTCAAATGACTTCAAATGACTTCATGTGACTTTATGTGACTTCATGTGAATTTATGTGAGTTCAAGATATTTCAAGTGAATTTTAGTGACTTTAAGTGACTTCATGTGAATTTATGTGACTTCAAGAGATTTCAAGAAAACTCCAATGACTTCAAATTATTTCATGTGACTTTATGTGACCTCATGTGGCTTTAAGAAATTTTAAGAAAATTCCAGTGACTTCAAGTGACTTAAATATTACTTCAGAAATTTCTGAAGAATTTACTGACTTCAGGAAAATTTGATTGGCTTCAAGTGACTGCATGGAAATTCATGTGACTTCGTGTGACTTTATGTGACTTCATGTGAATTCATGTGACTTCAAGAGATTTCAAGAGAATTCTAATGACTTCATGTGACTCCATGTGAATTCATGTAACTTCAAGAGATTTAAAGAGAATTCTAATGACTTAAAATGACTTTATGTGACTTCATGTGACTTCATGTGAATTTATGTGAATTCAAATAACTCCAGATATATCAGAAGATTTTAGTGACTTCTGGAGATTTCAAAAGATTTCAGAAAATTTTCGGAGAATGACCTCAATATGTCTTCAGATATTCCTGAAGAATTCAGTGACTTCGGGAAAATTAAAGTGGCTTCAAGTGACTCCATGTGACTTCATGTATCTGAAAGAGATTTCAATAAAATTCTAGTGAAATAAAGTGAGTTTAAGTGACCTTATGTGACTCCATTCGACTTCAAAAGATTTCAAGAGATTTCAAATGAATTTGAGTTACTTCAAGTGACTTTAACATGACTTCAGGAGTTTCTGACGTATTGATTGAATTCAGGAAAATTAGAGTGGCTTCAAGTGACTTCATGTGCTCCATGTGACTCCATGTGACTTCAAGGGACTTCAAGAGGATTCCAGTGATTTCAAGTGATTTTATGTGAATTCATGTGACTTCATGTGACTTCTTGTAAATTCATGTGACTTCAAGAGATTTCAAGTGAATTTTACTGATTTTAAATGACTTCATGTAAATTCATGTGACTTTAAGAGATTTCAAGACATTTCAAATGAATTTAAGTTACTTCAAGTGACTTAAACATGACTTCAGAAATTTCTGAAGAATTAACTGACTTCAGAAGAATTCAAGTGCCTTCAATTGACTTCATGTGACTTCATGTGACTTCAACGATTTCAAGAGATTTAAAGTGATTTTATGTGACTTCATGTGACTTCATGTGATTCCAGAGATTTCAAAAGATTCAAGTGATTTAAAGTTACTTCATGTGACTTCATGTGACTTTAAGAGATTTTGAGAGATTTCAAGTTAATTCGAGTGAATTCAAGTGACTTCAACATGACTTTAGAAATTTCTGAAGAATTCACTGACTTCAGGAGAATTCAAGTGGCTTCAAGTGATTTCATATGACTCTATGTGACTTAAGTGACTTTTTTCTGCGTGACTTCAAGTGACTTCATGTAACTTCAAGAGATTTCAAGAGATTTTAAATGAATTGAGTGATTTCAACGTGACTTCAGAAATTTCTGAATATTTCACTGACTACAGGAGAATTCAAGTTGCTTCGAGTGACTTCATTTGACTTCAAGTGACTTCATGTGGCTTCATGTGACTTCAAGCGATTTGAAGAAATTTCAAATGATTTTAAGTGACTTCATGTGACTTCAAGAGATTTCAGGGGTTTTGAGTGAATTTAAGTTACTTGTGGCGACTTCAACGTGACTTCAGAAACTTCTGAATGATTCACTGATTTCAAGAGAATGCAAGTGGCTTCAAGTGACTTTATGTGACTTCATATGACTTCAAGAGATTTCAAGAGATTTCAATTGGCATCAAATGACTTCATGTGACTTCACATGACTTCAAGAGATTTTAAGAGATTTAAGGTGATTTTAAGTGACTTTATGTGAGTTCATGAGACTTCATGTGACTTCAAGAGATTTCAAGTGGTTTCAAGTGACTTCATATGACTTCATGTGACTTCAAGAGACTACGAGAGATTTTGAGTGAATTTAAGTTACTTCAAGTGACTTCAACTTGACTTCAGAAATTTCTGAATGACCGACTGATTTCAGGAGAATACAAGTGGCTTCAAGTGACTTCATGTGACTTCATGTGACTTTAAGAGATTTCAAGAGATTTTAAGTGATTTTAAGTGACTTCATGTAACTTCATTTGACTTCAAGAGATTTTAAGTGGTTTCAAGTGACGTCATGTGACTTCATGTGACTTCAAGGGGTTATGAGAGATTTCAAGAGATTTTAAGTGATTTTAAGTGACTTTATGTGACTTCAAGTGATTTCAAGTGGTGTCAAGTGACTTCATGTGAATTCATGTATCTCCATGTGACTTTAAGAGATTTTAAGAGATCACAAGTGATTTTATGTGACTTTATGTGACTTCATTTGACTTCAAGAGGTTTCAAATGAATTTAAGTTACTTCATGTGATTTTTAAATTAATTTAGAAATTTCTGAAGAATTGACAGATTTCAAGAGATTTCAAGTGGTTTCAAGTGACTTTATGTGACTTCATTTGACTACAAGAGATTTCAAGAGATTTCAAATGAATTTAAGTTATTTCAAGTGATTTCAAAATGACTTCAGAAATTTCTGGAGAATTGACTGACTTCAGGAGAATTCAAGTGGCTTCAAGTGACTTCATGTGACTTCATATGACTTCATGTGAATTCAAATGACTTCAGATGTTTCAGGAGATTCTAAGAGAATTCAAGTGACTCCAAACGGATTCAAGTAACTTCAAGTGACTTCAGGTGACTTCAAATGACTTCAGATATTTCAAGAGACTTCAGGAGATTTCATTGCAAATGTACATCTGACTTCACGAGTTGTCAACCCCTTGACGCTTTCAACACATTATCTTTATTATTTAACAAACCCCTTAAATGTTTAAGCAATATTTTCCCAGGAGTTCGGGAATTTTGTCTCTTTTCTTCTATAAATATTGCAACTCGTGATTGTTAAAAACGATATATTTTATTTATATTAATGAATGGTTTAATCAATTAAGTATTAGTTATATTTTTTCAGTTTGCGTTGCCTTTTTCATATTACGCATATCGTCATAGCTTTAGTATTAATCAAAATCTTTTTGTTTGAAGAATTTTTTCAGGAAACTCAAGAATTTTGATTCTTTGAAACAATGAATATCGATTCTCGATGATAACAACACAGTTTCGAAGTCAATACGCTTCATTGCTTATATTTCTGAAATGTTTAAAAAGTTCATGGACATATAAAATAACATTTATTTTCTTAACATCCACTATTTGTAATATGTATAGCCAAAGGCAGACAAAATTCTCAAATTTCCTGGAAAAATATTGTTTAAAAAATATTTAACTCTTCAAACAACTGAGGGTTTATTAAATAATAAATCTGAGGTATCAAAAACGAATAAAATATATAAAAAGGCAACCGAGATTATGATTCTGTTAGAAAAAAACCGACTTCCCGAGAACAAAATACTAATTTAAACAAATGGAATTTATTTCAATATTTGAACATTTCTCTAAAATATTGATAAATATTTCACTAGAACAAAAATAATAATTTTTGGCAAGAAAGAAAACGAGAATAAAGTGCTCAATGGTGTAGGTTTCGTGCAGAATTTATAATTTTGGATTTAGGGGTACTTTCCTCGAACTTTTCCGTAACATTTTCCCAAACTCTCAGAAGTTATTCCAAATATCTTAAAAAGTGATTTTTTCCATGTGTATAACATGGGAAATTTCAAGTGCAATTTCTTTTTTCGGATTTGGAACTGAACCGCAATCTTTTTGGTTCCCGAGAAAAAATTCCTTTTTTGAAATCGGTCAATATTAACCCGTGCCCCGGGGCCTTTAGAATTAATGCGGGGAGAAGTATTTGTCAACTAATTTTTAATAGTTGAAACAATTATTATTTGCTAATCAATTGTTTTCCCCTGTGAATCATGAAAAGTTGATATTTTTTGGGTTAATAGATACAGTCAATGAATATTGAGAGCCATGTTTTTTGTTTAAGATATGTTTCAATTGTTTAAACAATTTCCATTTGCTCTAATTTTTCTCTTCAACAACTCATGAAAAGTTAGTATTTTCTAATTTTGATGAAACAGTGAATAACCGACATAACTTTTTTTAAAAAGCTCGAAAAAGTCCCCTGATTACGAATGTTCTGGGTATTTTTTTGAACACTGGGTCAGTTTTTGTTCAAACAATTTTTATTACAGAATTTCGTTATTCAGGCAAAAAAGTTCTAAAATTATTTTGAACATCTTTGAGCAAAATAAATCTTTTTCGCTCCTGATACTTTTTTGGTAGGACGAACCGTTTTCAAGTTAGAGAGTGATAAATAATAATTTTTCAACAGAATTGACATATTTGCAAACTTATAGCTCAGAAACTACTGTTGCTCGAAAAAACTTAAAACTTGAACAAAAAATATATACCGAGCGAATTGTAACTTCTCTTTATTCAAATTGTGTTTAAAAATGGATATCTTAAATGTAATTTTCTATGAGAAATAGCCATTCTTTCACAACAATTTATGAAAAGAAGTTTCATTCGGTCGAAATATTCATTTTTTTTCAAGTCTTTTGACCTCGAAATAGAAAATGTACCTACAAGTTAAAAATTTTTTCAGCAATAGTTTCTGAGATGGTTGGAAATCGGAAAGTTGGAATTATTCAATTAAAATTTTGTGTAAATTTATTTCATAACAACATAAGACCTTTTTTATATCCATATCAATCACAATAAGTGTAAAAATAATAATCAGCGAGATTAATAACTAGGCCCTTATATAAAACTTCATTTTCTAAATTTAATGACAAAAATACCTATTTAATATAAGTTATTTAAATAAATTTTTATGTTGAAATATAGGAGAGTCATATATGGTATAATTTCACATCGGTTTTGATTGTTACATTTTTAATAAATACATCTTTATGAATATATATTTTCAATAAGAAATAAATTGCTGTACGATCTTTTTCGGGTTACCAAATCGGTTATTTTCGTTAAATAAACACTTTACATGGTAATAAATGTTCACATCTTGAAGTATACATATATATGTATATAGTATTTAATAATAATCTGCAATTGCTAATCAATTTAACTGGAAAAATGAAACTCTTGAATCTTACAATTAATAAAAAAACTGTTTTGTTACACACTCTATCCATTTCTATCTTAATTTGTTCTAAGCATATATCATCCTATCAATTTTTATCTAATTCTATTCACGGCCCATTCTGAGTCTATCTACTTTATCCTTTTTCACATTGCAATGATCTATTTCTATCCTACACTGTTAAAAATGTTTGTAATTTTACCACACTTTCAGCATACTTCTGTTTAGTGAATTTACATTCCTGGAATAGTAATTTTAAATTACAACGCATGTGTGGTAAAATCTTTAGTAATAATTCTTAGAATTCAATTTACAAATTTTATAATTCATGGATCAAGTAATTTTCATAACTGAACTACCACCTTGATCAAAAAGTTTTAGGACTTTATTTTTAAAATCAAAAATACAAGTTTATTCATCATAATCGAT
>JAUMHM010000005.1:5042632-5060922 GCA_032362435.1 Melikaiella ostensackeni
AAATGTTGTTAACATTGAAAAAAGATCATTTGTTGACGTGTGCAGCGAGACTTCTTAACATCAGAGCTATGTGTGTTGCATGTTGAAATTTGTATGGAGTAAAGTCGAGGGAAAGTAGGAGTAAACGTACTGTAGATTTATATTAGCGTTATTACGTTGAATCTTAGGTTGAGAGCTAAGTGTTTTGCGTTCTACGACATTGGAAACTATTGTAAAGGCTGGCGTCCGCCGCGACGGTCGGCGTGCCAAGTTCGTGAACCTTGAACTCGTTCACGTCAACTCGTTTCGAGAGTCAATGACTCCATCGCTCGTGACTGTCGAGCCACCGATTCTAAACGTTTTTACCGACTGCTACAGTTGCATTCGACGCGAATCGCCCCGGTAAATATATCTGCGTGCCCATGCCCTCCCTTTCGCATCGAAAGTAAAAGCGTCTGAGCGCTCAACGGCAGAGCTGAACATTACCAAGACAGTGTTTGCATCAAAAATATTTACAATGTATTAAAAAATATTTGTTGTTCAGATGGAAAATCTACATACTACCCTCCTGAAAATCTCCACATGGAGCCCCATATACAAGCTGGAAAAAAATCTGTTAATGATCCAGAGGTCCTCTGTTAAAATAATTACAGCATAACTTTTCATGTTGAACTTACAGAATTTTCCGTAATCTTTACAGAACTTTTAGTTATCTTACACATTTATAGATATTTTCTGTAAATCTTACAGAAATTTTTGGTAAATCATACAGAAAATTCCACAATAGAACTTTTTAACCAGGCTTGCGGCCAACTTCACGCGTGAGGAATTTAACATTGAAGTGCTCGAAAATTCTAGGGTCCCTAAAATCAAGATAGAAAGATCTGTTACAGGATTTTCTGTAAACATTACAGAAAAATCCATGCTGTCACCGTTCAGTAAGATCAGCCGACTCGTTTTTCTTCGTGTAGACTGTAGGAACCTATATGAGAATCCACATGGATTTCTATATATAAAATCGTATGGGTAAATTTAGACACGAAATGGGATAGGAACCTATGTGGAAACCCATATGGGAATCTATATGGGTTGTGATGCCTCGATGCCTGTATGTGGACACCTAGAAATTGCTCCTACATTAAATCCCACAGATAAGTTCAATTTTTCAAAATGGAATCTCTCTTCAAAATATTACTCATAATGGGCAATCTTGACAGATCAGAAAAACTGCTGCGCAGCTGTAGCTGTTATCAAAAACTACTGCGCAGTCCTTAAGTAAATTTCCTATATAGGTTCCCACGTAGGTTCTCATATAGGTTTCTACATAGATTTCTTTTCCATTTCGTGCCCCAATTTGTCCATAAGTTTTTGTATAGGAATCAATGGAAACCCATGTTCATATATAGGTCCTTATGTGGGGATTTTCAGTAGGGTAGATATTTGGAAATTCTTTATGAGACTAGTTTCTCAAATTTGATGTCTTTATTGCAGTTTTGTTAAACACACTTTGACATGTCTGAATAGCAAGGTTTTATTTCAGATGGAGCATGGAAGCTTGAAAATCCTATGTAATAATTTTATTGGGAACACCAGCAACGCCCTCAGGAGCATGTACCGACATAGAAACATTGTCTTGGGCACGTTGGACTTCTATCAGAATAAAAGTTATTTGAAAGCTCTATTTATCAGGGTTGGTATAAAATCGAGTCGAAAATTGAGTAGATTTCGATAGGTTTCGGAAAATTTCATAGAATATAAACGCAAAAAACACTGATCCTCAAAAGTACGCCGATTTGGTGTTCTTTTGAGTTGCAACGAAAACGAGACAACGGAGAATAAGAATGCAGCTACTTCATGTTATAGTTTCACATTCGAAGTATTTTCATTTCGAGAAAAAAAAACTTATTTCGAGAACATAACAAATGAGTTGCAACAAAAATGATCCCACTCACAAAAAACCATTGGTGTGAAATTTCTTGCATCTTATTTTGAACAATGGAAATTTTCATTGTGCCTTCATTTGTTTTCGTGTCTCAACAATTTTGCAACTCAAAACTACACCGAATTAAGCGTAATTTTGAGGATCGGTGTTTCACAGTGAATGTGGAAGCAATCCTTTCCTAAACTAATTTTCATTTTAAAAAGCTTGCATTTCGCGCTTTACTTTCTGATCATGTTTTGTTG
The DNA here is from genome assembly GCA_032362435.1 of Melikaiella ostensackeni. Classification (NCBI taxonomy): domain Eukaryota; kingdom Metazoa; phylum Arthropoda; class Insecta; order Hymenoptera; family Cynipidae; genus Melikaiella; species Melikaiella ostensackeni. The sequence continues at coordinate 5,044,796 of JAUMHM010000005.1, forward strand.
ATGCCTCTGAAGTATCTTGACCCCAAGATAAAAAAATTTGCTTAAACCCCTTTTTCAAATGTTCAATTCTAAATTTTTTTTCAGATTTTTTTTGTATATTTTTATAAAACTCCATAAAAAGAAGCTTCATTTGCTACAACTCTTTCATATTTCGTATCAAAATAAGATCTAAGTGTTCAAGATCGTGCGATATCCTGACAACTTTGAAAGCACTGCCAACAAGTGCAAAATTTGAGTTTATTGGGAATTTATCACAATCGAAATCAAAGTGTATTAAAATATCTGTAAATTGAAAAAGAACACTTTTTTTAGCTTTAATAGTTCACGAGATATGGCCTTCAGAAGTCAGTTTTTATTTTGTTTAAATTAATTTGATTTTTTGTTAAACATCTCCATTGGAGATAGATGGATTAAGGTAGACGCAATTCCCTACACATATAAAAAATACGATATTCCAGCTCTAATAAGTTCAAAGTTATGGCTTCCCAAAGAAGAACACTTTTTAATGTTGAACTTTCAGTTTTTTTGAATATCTTGTTGTCCTAGCTTCATATGTGAAAATTTACTAGTACCATTGTTATTTATTTAACGCAAAGCAAGCAAAATGATATTTAAAAAAAAATCTGAATGTTCCACAAAAAGTGTTTTTTTTTTTTGGGACGCCATTACTTTGAACTTATTAGAGCTAGAATGTCGTATTTTCTTTAGATTTGTAGGGAATTGAGTCTTCTTTATACCATATAGAGACAACTTTCATCTAACATGCACATGAAATGAGATATTTCACAAGAAAATCAAAATGAAAAATTTTTTAAAACTAAAAGGTGACTTGTGAAGGTCATATCTGGTGAATTATTAGGAATAAAGCCTCGGATAAAGCGTTCACTGTAAAATAAACTGGTTGGAAATTACCACATTAATCATGATAAAAACCGACATGAAAATAACAATGATTAATTTGGTAGTTTTACAAAAAAAATGTAAAACTTATAGCTTTAACGTGGTAAATTTCATTTCATTCGTGCTTTCTTACACACTTTGTTGTGAAGTTACAGCGTTTCACGTGGTAAAATTACACTCATGAGCGATTAGACTATGATTAAAATTTATCACGTTATTTATTGGTATTTACGTGGTCCACTGATTTACGTAGTAATATTACACTTTTACGGCAAAATTGATACAAAAATTGTCAAATTTCATCATTAATCACTGCAAGTTCACAATAAACTTGTAGGATTAATACATGAATCACAGTAAAACGTTTACAAATACACTTTTAATTTCCAACCACTTTTTTTACAATTTTCTTTTTTAATTTACTGATAATTTAAAACACTTTAATTTCCGTTGTGATTACTTTAGGCGTTGAATGCTCTAAAGTAAAGAAATTCGGAATATCTAAACTCAATTTTTAAAATTATTTTCAACATTTTCAAAGGTGTCAGGATATCACTTGTTATTCTTGAACACTTGCATTTAGTTTAAAATGAAAGAGTTGCAGCAAATAGTGTTTCACCTTTCATGGGGTGAAATGAAAATTGGCTTAGACTAGGCGTGGAAGATTTTTTTTAAGGGATGTCAAATGATTCTATGGGGTTAGCCCTACAAACTCACAATACTTTTAAACCTTTACGGAAAATATGTACATGGCTTATTCTCCTTGAACATCTCCCTTTTGTATGATACAGAAGTATCAGGAATTTCAAGGATATCTTCTTCCTTATCCGATGGGATATCTCATAACCTCTTGGCCATATTATTGAAAAAGAAAGGTTTCTATTTCCTCATATGAAGTTTAACTCTTGGAAAAGCAAAGAATTTCAAAATTCAAAGTTATGAGTTTTTAATTCCAAGTGTGATATTACCATGTAAATTCATTAAAATTAAAAAACTGATTATTGCACTAAAATGCAACCTAAAACGTGCAATCATCGTGGTTCTTAAACGTGCTACAGTTTTTATTCTCTTTTGAGCTCCCGAAAATCTGTTGTATTGGCATCAGGGTCTTATGAGTATGTATCATTACATGCAGTAAATTGTATAAAATACGAATTTAGCAAACGTTTCGGTCACCGATAGGGGCCCACCTCAGTGCCAGATATTTTATTCTTCAAAAAACTAATGTTCTATTTAAATTGCGGCTTGAATAGTAGAAAATACACTATCTCGCGTAACTGTGCTGCCCGTTCTTGTACCGGCTTCATGGTTGTTCATGCTTGACTATTTCTGTCTCCCCCTGTGCGTCCCTTGACGCCCTATACTGAAGGTCTTCGCTCGAACAGTCAGTGCCGTAATCAGAAGTTGTTTACATCGCGACTCTCTGGGCATATACTTTTGTACGTGTGCCGGGTTCAGAGATCCTGAGTGTTTACTTACTCATCGCTTTAAATCCAGTTGAAACTAGATTTAAATAGTGCCCGTCACTGTGCCGAACAGACCCGAGGCCGGCACATTTGCGCGATATGAGTGTATCCTAATTGTGAGAGCAATTCTCATTGAAGTAATACTTGATGATTCGGTTACGGGAAATGAACAATTTAAGTGGAAATGAGAATTTCTATCAGAAGATAGATTACCATATCCAGGGAGGATGCTGCTGGTGCTTCTAAATACAGTTTAAGAATCGATGCAATCTACAGATCTTACGTTTACTATTGCAATTAGTCTCAGAGATCGTAGATGAATCTGGCAATGGGTCCTCATCTGTTGAATCTTTGAATAAGTTGAAGCAGTAATCAACATATCATTGTCGAATCTTATTTTACTTAGCATCATCAGGTGTGCCCTTTGATGTTAATTCAAGTTTTTAGCGTTTGTTCATTGCGCTTTTATTAACACTTGAGTGTCCTGCGGATGTTGAATGTGGAGGGACCGAACTGGGGAGGTAGTCATGCGAAGAAATTCTGCGCAGTCTCCGACACCACTGGCACTGGCCTTCCGTGCGCAAGAAGAGCAAGTCACGTGAGTAGGGCCCCCCCGAAGTTCCAGTGGGACAGCAGAATATAGCAGCCTGATTGAGAAACGCTGTTAAACGGCAGGCCGAGACAAGCCGGCTCAAGGCCACTCGGCGGTCCCACTCCCCCACCAACTGAGTCCCAGTCAAGGGCGTTCTCCCTCCACAGCCTCACTAGAATGAAGGTAGCGGGGAGAGTGGACCCCCTACTTTTGACCGCTTTCACTCTCTCCTCTCCTTCTCCCCACCGCACCGATTTTCACCCCCCTAGCAACTATGATTTTTCCTCTCTCTTCATTTCTTATCCTCTCGGCTAGACTTGAGAATAGGAAGAACTTCATGATTCTGAGTTGATAATTATTCCGCATTCAGGGGTTTGTCTCAATATTTGCAAAGTCGTGTTTGCGCGACCTTCAGTTGCCCTTACCGATTCAATACACCACTAATTCACTTAATCGTTTGTGCTTCATGGTTGCTTGTCTGGAGCTAAGTGCATCAGTTGGTTATAATACTGAAAAGAGTGCGTATTTCAGACGAACTGACGTGGATACGACGCTGAATAAAGAGATTTCTCCCACTCTCTTTCTTTGGTCTTTGTCTCTCTCTCCTTCTTTTCTCCCCTCCCTCTTCCTCAGAAACTCTTTGCTCTCCCCGCTCTTCGTCCAGCTCCTTTCAGACATTCCGAGGCCCTCCTCTTCTCTCCTCTCTTCAAACCAAGTTCGAAGACGAAACACAACACGCAGTGCACAGACTCTCCTCAACCAGAGATTGGTGGTTCTTTGTTTTCTGACAGGCGTACCAATTCTGAATGAGTCGCTGCTATAACCACTATTACCACTGCTCTTGTCGCGGATAACATTGCTTTCCGCAGACGGCAAGGAAAACTTTCGGCCGATTTGGGAATAAAATTATCCAAAAGGGTCTGAGATTGCTCGTCAAAGGACATTATCAATAATTTGCATTTTCGGCATGATTTTTATCTGTTTTCCAAGTTTTGCCTTATTTTGTTACTACTTTAAGTGCAACCCGTTAAAAAGTGTTCTATTGGGATTTGATTAGGATTGTGAATAAATTCCTCGGATATGAGACAAATCAGGACTAAAAAACCAACTTCTGGTACTAGAAAAGTACCACTTCATTTTCCTCGAAATTCATACAATTCGAAATTCATGTCATTTTTTTTCTTCAAATTTTCACAAGTTCTAATAGCACAGAAAAAACTGGGAGTTCGCTATAGTAGCGGCTTAAATAAAAGTTGGTATCTTTTAGAACTTGAACTTCAATATAAACCTGTGGAAACCCAAAAGGGTATCTTTGGAGAACACTTGAACAAAGATGAATATATTTGTTCATGGGAGGTCAAACTAAAGTCTCCTTTGGAAAAAAATCATCATTTGGTTTCCTTTTCAACAAGAGGGCTTCCTTTTTGTGGCAGTTAGCTAACTTGAAATCAAAAATTGGTTTTAATAGAAACCCTAATTTTTTCTGTGAGAACGGTGCAGCTGAACCAAGTCTACATGAAAGTTATATGCTAATGGGATTTTTTTGTTGATTATGGTTGTCTGCCATCCCACTAACATTTCAAGATGAAAATTAATATAATCATCGGAGCACTTTTAAAAAAAAGTCGATTTTAGTATTTAACTAATATGAAATGCGAAAATTTGCTCAAAAAGATATGGTAAGGTAGATGTCCTAGTAATCATGATGGTCCCAATAATCGTGAATCTTGTTTATAATTTGAATATATTGTTAAAAAACATGTTAAGAGTAACATTTAACGATAAAAGTCATCTATTTCTTGCATTTTATAGTATCAAATGAAATTTTAATTAATTTAAATTAGATTAATAGCAAGAAAATAGGCATCACGATTACTGGGACGTTTACCCTAAATGTTGTATAAAATTTGTCAAATTTTTTGCCGTCCAACGAATATTTGAAGATGAAAATTGAAATAATCGGAGAGGCCCTTTTTGAAACAAGTCGATTTCAGTATTTAATTAATATATGTAACAATATCCCTAAAAGGATATAGTAAATAGTACTTAGAATTTTGTTCACTGCGTTTTCTCATTGAAATATAAAATACACTCAAAAATATTTTGCATTTCGAATTTATTGAATAAAAAAAATCGACTTTGTTCAAGCAGGACCCGATTGATTATATTAATTTTCGTCTTCAAATGTTTGTGGAATAGCAGAAAAACATATTCAATAAAAAAACCCAATGAAAAAAAATATTAAGCAACATTTAATACATCTTTTTAGGGAAATTTTTGCATTTCAAATTAAACACAAAGATAGACTTTTTTCAAAACGGAACCGAACGATTATTTTCATTTTAATCTTAAAATATTCGTAGTGTGTCAAAGAAACATAATCAAAAAAAAATCCAGTGGAAAACAATTTTAGGCAACATTTACCATATCTCTTCAGGAAAATATTTGCATTTCATATTAATTAATACCAAAATCAACTTTTTCCAAAGAGGGCCCAAGAATTTTTTCAATTTTTGTTTTGACGTGATCGTGAGATGGTAGACAATCATAATCAACAAAAAAATCAATTAACACTCAACTTTCTTTTAAACTTAATTCAGCAGCACCGTGATAGAACTTATGTCCATAAAATCACGCTGAAACAGGGCGGTTTTTGAGTTTTGGTACTTTAGTCCTAACTTAGCAGGACTTTTTTGGGACAAAAATGCTATGAGCACTTGTGGAAATAAAATAAAAATGAAATGGAACTTTTTTAGTACTTTTGTCCCTATTTGAACTGTTAATATGGATCAAACGTCCTTAAAGCGCGAAAGACAGACAGTAGTAACAGCCGGTACTACGCGAAGTAAAAATTTCCAGATGTTGTCAGACAATCTGCCGGAACATGAAATTTTTTTAATTCACTCAAATTTTAAAAATCCATTGATCTGATAAATAGCATTTATGATTCAGGAAATACGATCGAAAATACGAAAAGAGTAAAATTCAATTTTCCCTGGTCACAAAAACTACGTTTGTCTTATCTACGAGTATAATAATAAAGTACGTCGGCATCCTAATGTTTGATATTCTGAATTTTACAAAAGTTTTTCGGCTTCATGCATTTCTGGAATCCTAAAATATTGGGTTTCGTGATTAGAAATTATATTTTGAGAGATTTTTAAGCTGTTTAGTGCACATAATATGAACAATTAGTTCAAAGGATGAACTAATTGAAGAATTCTAGAAATTTCGAAATATTTCAATAAATACTAAATAGTTTGAAAAATTTTCAATTGATTTCAAATTATTTAAAAATATTTCTCTGAAATCCAGAATATTTTGAAGGGTTTTAAAAAGATTTGAAGATATTTGAAAGATTTAAAGGTTACCAAAAATGTTGAACAAATTGAAAAAAATGTTTATATATCAGAGTTTTTTAAAGGAGGTCGAGAAATTTCAAAATATTTCAAGAGATCTTAAGGGAATTCTAAATGTTTTGAAGGTAATTATAGAATTTCATGAAAATGTGAAATGAAAATGAAAATATTCAAAGTTGCACATTCCCAAATTTAAAGCAGCAAATAAGTTTAACTTCAAAACCTTCGAAATTAATAATTAAGACAGAATTTTAGAGAATTTAAAAATTATTCTTAATTCTGTGCTTTGAAATTTAAATGATTCAAAAGATGCAATAATTTTGAATTAAAAGCTTTAGGATTAACAAATTTTCAATTAGAAACAATTGAAATTGAATAATTTGTTAGATGTTAAAGGGTTGTCGACTGTATGAAATTCTTTTGTCACCAATAAAAATGTGTAATATTTGTTATAACAAATATTAGGCCAAATTATCGAAAATTAACTATAATATCTCGAAGAGAAATTGAATAAAAATTGAAAGTCTCATTTGTTTCTTAGCTTTTAGTTTGAAAATTTCAAATTATAATTACTTTAAACTGAAATCTTTTAAAATTGAGCATCCTTGACTTGAAAGCATTTAAAATTGAATAATTTTATATTGAATCATGGAAAATGGATTGGTTTAATTTTTAAATCTTAGAAAATTGTATCATTTGAAAGTAATTATATTTTATAGTTTGAAGCGTTTTAAGTGGAAACAGTTTGTAATTAAACAATTTTGAATTAAAAGCCTTGAAAATTTAAGAGCGAAAGCCTCCGTAATAGAACAGTTATTATTTTTAGACCTGGAAGCCTAAATAATAAACTCAGTACTAAACATATGCAACTGAAAATTAAATTGACCAATTTCAAGGTGAGTGTCCAAAATTGATTGATTTTAAATTTGAAGTGCTGAAAATTGTACAATTTGAAAACCAAAACTATCAAAACATGAAAATAAAAACTGTATTTAATTGGAAACACTTGAAATTATGAAATGTTAAAATAATGCATTCATATAAAAAAGTGAATACTTAAATATTTAAAATTTAGCATTTTTCTTTTTAAAATTAAAAATTTAAAGAATCAAGGCTAGAAGCTAATTGATTATAAAACTAGGCACCTTTCAATATTAAATTATTGCTGTTTATCGAATTCTTATGAAATCAGGCAGGTTCTATAATTCAAGTCGCAGTTTGTTTGAAAATATAAAAAGTCTTCTTTCACAAAAAATTCACACTTATATTTTTTGCCAATTTTTTTATTAGAGTTGCATATCTATAAGGAAGGCATCCTGTGAGTTTTATGTGAGTCAAACCATTTTTGTGGCCCGGAGAATTTTGTTTTTCATAAAATCAAGTTTTCGCATTCTTTTCGGAAACAACGAAAGATACAAAAAAAATTTATTATTCTTCTGGATTGAAAAATGGTTTAGCCCGCATAAAGCTGATGGGATACCTTCCTTACATGTATAAGCAGAAATATTAAAAGACATTAGAGAGAAAAGAAGAGGTGGGATTTTGCAGAAAGTCTTCTGGATTTTTTTTTCTAATTTTGAAAACACGAAAAGAAGATATTCTGGAAAACCGGACCTTTTCATTTTTTTCCAATATTTTTTTTAGGTTTCTGCTTATACATATAAGGAAGGTATCCTATCAGCTTACGCGGGCTAAACTATTTTTCAATCCAGAATAATAATAAAATTTTCTTGTATCTTTCTTTGTTTCCGAAAAGAATGCGAAAATTTGTTTTTATGAAAAACAAAATTCTCCTGGCCACAAAAATGGTTTAGCCCGCATAAAACTCACAGGTTGTCTTCCTTATACAAATGCAACTTTAACAAAAAAATTGGCAAAAAATATAAGTGTGGGTTTTTTGTAAAAAAGACTTTTTATATTCACCAGGATCCGAAAAAAATTTGAATATCTAAATTTGATCGAAAACTGCAGAAATTCTAAAAAATGGGTGTTTTTTTTTTGTTGAAAAATAGACATTAAAATTGAAGTACTTGTAACTTTGTGGCAATTTTTTTCTCAAATCGGAGAAATAAGTGTCGCCCAATTTCCTCTAAAAAACAACATACTTCATCACTGAGAGGTTCTGCGACTTGAAGTGTAGAACCTGCCTGATTCAAAATGGATTCAATCTGCTCATTTTTAAAAAAGTTTCAAGTCGAGTTTTTTACACAAATGATTGAAATTCTACAATTACAATAACACGCGGAAAATTCTATTTTCATTCATTAGTCTTTATTGTTCAAAAAATCTCTTCCTTCATGATAACAAAAATCTACATTTGTAAAAAATACAGTTGATTGATATTATGCATTCCTACTGGAAATGGTTCATACGGACCCGACTGTTTACATCGTAGAAATTCTTGGAAGAGCCTCACGGTCATAGCAGGCTATACCCGAGAACAGAGTTAAACGGAGAGTTGAATGTAATTATAATTGCGATTTCAGTGTATCATCAAGTAAAATAATATTTTACTGGCTTCAACAAATTTTCGTGTCGTGAGCAATTTCAATGTTTTTATATATTTTTTATAGTCAGATGGAATTTTTGGTAAGACTAGCAAAGAACATTCTTTTCATTGAAGGTGTATTAGTCGAAGACGAATGAAAAAATAATTTTTGATTGAAGTTGATTTTGAAGTAGAAAATAATATAATTAGTTTTTCAACGAACTTTCTACTATTGCGGAATTTTCCGCAAAACTAGTGTATTTGCAGCTCGTCCGCAGAGCTAGTATTACGGAAAATTCCGTAATACTACCCTTAGCGCTATACTTTGACTTGTTAGTCTTACGGAATATTTCGTAATCTAGACAGTGCCATTTATTATTCTAAATGCTTGTAAATAATCAAAAATACTTCAAATTCAAAATCGTAATTTTTTTATTTGTTCTTTTAAGAGGTATTTTAGGATCTAAAAGGTCATGTAAAATTATGAGGAAAAAATAAAATACACTCAACTGTCGACTTAATTCGCCTCCATTTATCTCCTTCTTAGAATTTCTGCCGGCTCGCATTTGTCGATGAGGGGGTCCGACGAGCCGAGGGAGCGGCGCGTGAGCACAGCGGAGTTTATCAGTTCCGTAGCTGCAAAGCGGGCAGTTCGAACATTCGCGTGCATGTTTAGCATTTATTTTTAATAACACCCAGAAAATTCCATTTTCATTAATTAGTCTTCATTATTAAAAAAGGCCTATCCTTTATGATAACAAAAATCTACATTTGTACCAAATACACTTAATTAATATTATGTATTCCTACTGTAGATGGTTCGTACGGCCCTGACTGTTTACGTCGTAGAAATTCTTGGAAGAGCCTCACGGTCATAGCAGGCTATAGCCAAGGCTGGAGTTAAACGGAGAGTTGAGTGTATTTTCAAATAATCAAGAGGCGAAAAAAATAACAAAATAATAATAAAATATTTCGAAGAATTTGGATTACTGCTTTTTAATGATGTATTCGTATATTAAGAGAAAAAATGAAAAATGAATGATTTCGCACATGATAAACTGGGTCAGACAGTATCGCTCGATCCAGCCTTGATTATTTAGTCTTGACTCTTTGATCTGAAGCCCATTTCAGTCTGGCGATCACGACGTTATGTTCAAGGACACAATATTCTGAAACCGAAAGTGCGATCCCGCGAAAATCTAACATCCCGCCTAACCGGTCTAACCGGATTCGAAACGACGGGTGAAGGTGGGACAGACGTCGGTGAGCCACGTAACTCGACTTGTTTTTGGCAAGAGCCACATTTATGTCCTTTTTATGCAGCGGCGCAACGATATTTGCAAAACGCATGCATGAGCTTCCGTTGAAATGAAAAAAAATTACTAAAAAAAAAGAAAGAAAGAAAAAATTGTTTTCTTAAAGAAAAGAGGAAAGGAAATTGTGTGGATTTTCTTCATTTAGATAAGAAATAAGAGAAGTATTTATTATGCTTCTACTCTATTTTTATACTCGTACGAATCGATAAGAACGAAATGAAAAAAAAATGGTTGAAGTTAGAAAGATTGGTTCATCTAATAGTTTTATACATCTGACGAGTTATATTTTTCAATTTTTTGTTTTAAGGAATAGCATCTCAGAACTAGACTAATATTACGTTGAAAGAAATTTGTATTTGAATTTCCAGTATAATTATTAGGGTGCGCCGAAAATGCAAAATTTTTGAAAATCGATCGTATTGATTTTAATATTTAAGTAATGAGTTCGAATTAATCAGAGGTGTAAATTTTTTATATTTTGTCGAGAAAAATGATTTACACAAATGAAAATTGTCTAAAAAATTATGGGTAAGTTATAAAAAGTGTCAACATAAATTTTTTGAAATTTTTCGAAAAATTTTGAAAAAAACTAAACTTTTTTACATTATTCTAGTCAAAAGATACATTTCAGCAATGAAAAATTATTTAAACACAATATTGTTATTTATCAACAACTAAGTGAAGTGTTTTTGTTGATCTTTAAAGTGAACGTATTAATTCATGTTGCTCTGAGTTGAAAATTTTTGATATTTTGTTGGAAAAAAAGTTTAAACGAATGGACATTGTTTAAAAATGTATGGATAAGTGGTAAGAATACCAGACATATTGACGTCAATAATGGATGTGGGCACTCGATGCTATCTAAAGTCTACATCCAGAATTGTCTGTCAGTAACCGGCTGCGCTTGGGGGTTTTGGTTTTCTGCAGTTTTCCACTCCCCAGACCAAATTTTTAGACGAATGCGAGCGCTTCCAATAAAAATCCGGCTGCAGACGGTAGGGAATTTTAGAGATTGAAAAACGCACAATATTGCGTGCTTCAGGCATTGCTTGGAGGTTTATAATGAGAGTTGGGGTAATTGGAAATTTCGGAAAAGAATGTGAGCTAAAAGTGATTAATGTTTGACAATTTCTTGTGGAAGGGGAAATTTAAGATACGTAAAAACCCGAAAAGTGTATACTTGGAGTCAAAACCTAATCTTACCTACCAGGCATTCCAGAATTCTGTCGAGTTCAGTGACAAATTTGCAAAAAAATAAATTTTTCTACCTTATTCTAGTCAAAAGTTACATTTGAACAATAAAAAGTTATTTGAACCATCAACAACAAATTGAATCGTTCGTTCTGATTTTTTATTTTTCTTATTGCAAAGGTGCTGCAAGAATAGAAAAGACTCCTTGATTCAAAACGAATTGATTGACCTACTTGTATTTCTGGTATTGTTACTTCCTCTATGTTAGAATTTTAAAAAAAGCGAAAATTATTTTTTTAAGATTCAGTTAATTTTTATTAATTTCTTTAGTTTTATGTATGAATTTTTTTTGGTTACACCGGACAAGCAACGCATAATTTCCTTAAATCTCGAAAAAAAAATATATTTCTCAGACGTCACATTTGCAGGTTGGCCGCAGTTCAAGGAAAATCTCGTTTTCAAAAAATTCTAACATAAAGAAACGTTATATTTTTTAATTTAAATTTTGTATTAGTATTTAATACCAAAAACAGTACATCAAAAAATTACCACAATTTTCGTACCCATAAGAATTTTTTTTCCGAAAATAAAAATGTTTGACCTCATTCCGACACCGTAGGTCCACTTTTGGTTTTAAACAGTTATTAGAGTTTTTCATTTAGCACGTAGCAACTATTCAGCATTAGTCGTTCTTGATTTTCAATAATTTTGTATATTCTTAAAACATTTTATTAGCATCCTTGCAGTAGAATCTTTTGTTTCTCTTGAAATATTTTGAAATCCTATGAAATTCCTTAAAATCTATTGAATAATTGATGAATGTTATTAACTCTTGTTTTTGAACTGGACAGGTCATCAGATTGGGAAAAATTGAAGAGTAAATTGCCATAATGCATAAGTCTATCCTCCGGTTTTCGAGAAATTTAGGCAAATTTTGCATTTCAGAAACAACTTCATGAAATTGTTTCTGGCATGAAAAATTTGCCTAAGTTTCTCGAAAAACAAAAATCGGACTTATGCATTCATGGCCGCTTACTCCTCAATTTAACTTGAAAACTCGGATGATGTTTACAGCAAATAAGAAGAAACAAATCCATTTAATGAGAAAAATTGTTTTTGAAAAAGAAAGAGAATGTTATACGAACTACCGTGGCGAAGTGAATCGGCAAAACTGCGTTCAACTGGAAAAAAAGAAAGAAAGAAAGAATGAAAGGAAAGAAGCAATTGAATGAACGGAAACAAAGGATAAGAAAAACTTGCGCTTGGTTTTATTGTAGGTTTTATTATATAAAAAGTTAAAATGAAAACAGAACACCCTCAGGCATGTGCGCGGGCCCGAATCCTGGCCGACATTCGCGGATGCAGTGACACTATATATTATTTAAGATTAGGAAAGTATAATGATATCCTGGTGATCTTTGGGAGCTGCCGGTTCGGTCAGGTCAGGGCCCGTTTTCGCCGAGACACTCGTCAGTCACAAAACATATCTATAAGACGAAAAAAAAGAATCTTTCGCTCTCCCGATCCCTAAATCACTACTGGGAACCTGGTTCCACTATAACTCGCATATACTATAACTTAATGAAAGCAGCGAAGATTCTTCACGAAAAAATGGGCTTCATTGCAGAGAATTATTGCACCGGTAACGATCTTCTAACGGATGAATTTGCACCATCGTTAAAAACATTTCATTTCTGTAACAAAACTCAACGGAATCTCGGTTGTGATTTTCTAATATTTATAGCTTTAGAGTTACAGTTCGATTGACGTAAAAAACATTCAAAGTAATGGTTTATGAAATGAATGTTGGAATGTAGAGACTGTAAGAAAGCTAGCACAATAAGAAAAATGTTTGGTTCGGAAAAGCGATTAAAATTTGTGCAACCAAATCGTTTTTCCGAACCAAACCTTTTTCTCAGTGTATCCAATATTGTTTTCAATGGTACGTATTATTACAGTATAAACGTCCCTCTTTGATTTCATTTATAATTGCAATATAGATGAAACAGAATTGATCGATTCATTCGCTACTTTCATGCACATTCGAAAAATGTCCTACATGCAACACCAATGCTCCAATGGTTGTTCCAATTTACAAAATTACGATTGTGCTAGTTTTGTATCTAATAAAAAACACATATATACGTATAATATTTAAATGCATTTGAGTGTATATGTTTGCATGTACTATTGCACCTGCATAGCATCGATCGAGTATTAAAGCTAAATTTTGTTTTCAAGCGAGATCTTGTTTAATTTTTTTTTTTTTTTTACATTAACGAACGTTCTGCGAGGCAGGATTGGACGTTTATATGAGTGTAGATTGTGTACAATAAGGTGTCAAAGCATTCGCTGTCATTCGAATTACCGGTGATTCATGCATGAAAGTTGCAACTACAAATAAAAACAAAAAGGTTATAATGAAAGTTCACTTGCATAACGCAAGAACAAACTGACAAAAATTTTTGGTTGGGAAACTGAAATAAATTTTTATTGTTCTAACACAAGTTTTGTTGAAATAACCTTAATATTTTTTGCTCCTATAGCAATTGATTTGCTTGTCTCAATCAAAAATTTTTCTCAGTGTATTTTAGTAATGTCATATTAATCAAATTTTTGGCTTCACCAAAATTCTTATGGTATATTATAAGAATACACTATAAGAAAAAAGTTTGATTGAGACAAAAAGAAGTTTAGTTTTATTCTTTTGTTGAAATAACCAAAATATTTTGTTACATCTAAATCAACACACAAAAACCCAGGGTATAAAAACGTTGCAAACAGTTGACAACTACATAATGTAACAAATGAAGACTACGTATTGTGCAACATTTTGATGCGATTTTCTAACTCAATCTGATACTTGGGCATTTTGTACGAAACAAGTGTTTGGTTATCCAAACCAAATATTTTTCTCAGTATATATAAAAGTGCTGCAGAACTTTCTAGCGGGATAATAATCTGAATTGAGGTTGCTATTTGCAATTTATAGACGATGCTCGCGTGATGTTTTTTGACAAGCCCGTCACTGGATTGAACTGGTAATCTCAAACTTGAAGAATGAAAGCTGATTCCCAGATCACAGTCATCATTTTTGACAAAACGCGAGACCTTGTTTTATAAAGGCAAACATATGAACAGGATTTACTCAGAAAAAAAGTTTGCTTAAATCAAAAAACATGTTTTCTTGGACATATATTGAAATTTGGTTGTATCAAACAAAGTTTCTGGTTAAAACACCTAAAAATTTAGTTGAATCAAACAAACCTTTGATTGTATCAACCAAGCCTTTGCTCGACCATATAGCAATACATTTATGTGGTGGAGTCAACCAAACTTTTTTCGGAGTGTTCACCATGCACTAAGCCAAGTATGATTGAAAAGCAGCAATGGACAGCGAATGCGTTGAGCGAAGATGTTTAGTAAAATATACATATAACTAAAGAAGATTCGCGTTGCCGGACACATCATCCCATCGCGGTTTGTCAGGCGTTAATCGGCCCGGCTTGAGTCTTATAAAGGAAACAATAATTTACATATCAGATAGTCTAATCTTAACCTAATGTATGTTGAGCATTCAGTGGGCGAGAGGGATGCTGAGCTCGGCGAATATTCTGTACGAAATAATAACAGTCTAAACAAGTTTCACTGGTATGAAGAGATACTTGGTCACTTGTGGAGTAATTCTTGAATTAACTCAAACAATACGAACAAAAAATATTTTGTGGCTATGGCTACTGCAGTCTGAATGGCCAACTTCAACAATTTATCTATACTTTTATCAAAGTAATTTTTGCTTTTTATATTAATAAAAAACTTAAATATTGACGTACTTTGAGATCAACATGTGCTAGCTTTTAGTATCATCAGTATACCTTCATTTGGCTCAAATTGTTAACAAAGCATGAAACTTGGTGTTTTCTTTATGACCGAAAATTTCTTATTATCTTAAAAATTTGGGCCACAGTTGGATCATTTGTGTGGCTGCTATTTTCAATTTTTCTCTATTTGATATTTAAAAATAAAAAATCCCTTGGCCATTCAACACTTTGAGCTTCTGCGTTAAAGCGATTGATCACTAAAAATTGCACCTTCATCAGTGCTTTTTCGTAGAATCAAAAAACACAATATAACACAAATGTAAAATCGGCGTGTGGGTATACTAGACACTTATGGCACGACGAAATCTAATATTAACAATATTAACAAGTTTCCATGCAAATGGAGGCGTTCTCGTATCACTTTTCTCCCCTCTTTGATACAGTTTTAACATGGAGAGAAAGGGCGGACTTCGTTGCTTCGTAAATAACATGCTCGTCTCGAACAAACGAAAAAAATAGTTTCGAATTTAACAAAAACAATAAATTTCACTTACAATTTTACAGAAAAAGACTAAACCTGGCCAAAAATTTAACGCAATAAATATCTAGTTTAACCTCACTCTTAAATGCAAAAAACGCGATTCTGATCAAATTCTTCGAGGCGAATAGATTTTGTGACTGCGAGAGTAAAGAATAATGTTGAATAGGAATTATTCATAAATGCGTCAAAACCTTCTGCGATCTCAAGATATAAAGTAGTAGTTACGAGTTTTGCCTTTTGTATATTTATATATATGCATTTATATATTATATAAAAACGAAAACTCTATAGTATAGAAACTAATTTCTACGATGTACACAAAATCTCTGACGAAGGGCTAAGAATATCGTAATCAAATAATGTAAATATATCAGAAGTACGGGGTACAATCATAAGACTAATAATAATTAATAATAATAATGATAATAATAATAATAATAAACAAAAGATCTC
>JAUMHM010000005.1:5064243-5077736 GCA_032362435.1 Melikaiella ostensackeni
GTGACAAGTTAACATGTATTTTTCGAATTCGGATGACACGAGATTTAATTAGAAAGGAAACTCCTGACTGGCAAAATCGTAATAGAAGGGAAGCGAGAAACCTAATAAGAAGAAAGACTTTCAAGAGCCACGATCACATTGTCAAAGCGCTATACTTTGCTGCTTGGCGCCTTGCATAGATTATAATACGCGATAAATTTCAATAATAATTTAATATGAGTCGTTTAACGTGACAATTATTATGACACGATTTTATGTTTTAGTACTGTATCAGAGTATCGATAATTGCAATATTAATATAATAATATGCCTTCCTAAAATACGATCAAATCACTGCCACGAGCAGCAATTCCGAGGCACTACGAACAGGCCATAGTAAATATGGCCGCACAATTATCATTTCGAATCTCTGTCTTAATTAAAAGACTATGTAGACTGCCTAATAAGTAATTATAATATACTTGTATCTTGTTTACTAAGTATAGATCATTATATAATATACAATAATTAGAGAGATCACACGTCTTAATATAGAAATTTAAAAGACTATCTCTATTACGTAAAATTTGTTAAGTATTGCCACGAAATGTACGGGTGATGATAATAAATTGATGAGCGGACAGTCAGGGTCCTCAACTTGAGCTACTCTATCGACTATCCTACTTTATTCTAGTCTACAATGTCTCAGCCTTCTTCCACGTTCCCTCTTTCGTTTTGCTTACCTAGTTATATCAGCACCAATCTGATTTAAAACCAATCAAAATATCATCATGTAGATAGACTAATCAGTTGTATAAATATACATTCGAATATTATAATAGTATACAAGAGTCATACCTTTCTTCCTACTTTATCATCCTCAACCTGTCATAACGTGAGCTCTTGGCAGAAGGAGGGCCCGGTGGCGTCAAACTTATTTTGCTTTTTTTCTTCACTTCGCTTCCTCTCTTTGCGCTTTACGACCCTCTACCTTCCTTTTTTCGATTCTACGGACGTTCCCGCATTTACTCACGCACTCACCTACATTTCTCTCTTTTTCATTTTCACTCTCAGTCGTTCCCTTCCTCTTTCTTTCTCTCTCGCTCAATGAAACAATTAGATAACATTTTACATATTTACAGGCATCCTCTTCGTCATCTTCACTCTCCTCCAAGATTCATATACTCAACTTGACTTTTCAACTCTTTAAAACATAGGCAAGTTAAATATTGTATCACAATCATTTCAGTCTGGTCGAAATCGAACATGTTCAACCCGTTTGGCGAGAGAAACACATTGAAACGGTGTGTGCTGATGGTACCTTGGCTGGTACACTGAACTCCAAATACATACTTATAAAAGGAGTCGTGCCGAGCTGATGGGTGATATATTCATTTCTTCAAACAAAATTATCAATCAAATAACAGACTCTCCTTCAGTTTCTTCAAATCTTCAAATCTTGCCAATTAAAAAATTGTATTAGGCTCCTACATTTTGCTTTTCAATACTACCCTAATCTCTGAATCAACTGAAGTAAGCGTCTAATGAACATTCTAGATTTATAAACTTCTCAGAATTTGTTGCAGAGTTACTTAGGGAGCTTGGTAGCCTTATAAACTCTATAGTAGCTATTTCAGTTTTGTGATTTATAGAATATGGTTGTATATCACCAGGACTCATCTACATATTCAAGGAGACGCTAGTAGCTGTCGTAAATTCTGTCGCAGCAAACTTGAGAAACCCCGAACAATGATTGCCAAGAAGTTGTACCAAAAATAGAATAAGAGTCATTCACTCAATAATGCCTCTAGCAAAGGAGTAATTCAATTTCTTGCAATCTGTCGATAGGAACAGCGGTTAAACAAAAATTTAGGAATTAAGACTTAAGACCGTAGGACATCTCGAGTTTGAATTCTTTAAAAGTTTCATCTGACATTACATCTCTGTAAATCTCGGTCAATCGTAGGCAATCACGGAGAAAAATGGAGGGTCAATCTGAACATCTAGAGGTTCAGGCTAACTATATTTGAGGATCAACTGTAGTACAGCCTTCAGGATGGCCAAACTGAACATCCCTGAGGACCAAGTTGATCACCACCGAGGGAAAACTTGACAGGATGTTCAACTTGATAGAGGGAAAACCGAAGGGTTATTGACCTCTGAAATCATTTAAATATCGCGATCCTAAAATCTTTAAAAATATGAATTAGCAATTTAAGCTTCCAGATCTCTCACTATGACCCGAAGGATTTCATAAGATCTCTGAAGGATCTTTTCTGATTTTCTGATCTGATTTTCGTGATTCTGAATCTTTGATTCATTTTATTTTATAGTGACTTTGAACAATATTTCCGAAGTGAACTCCTCGGAGAAAACTTGACTCACAGTAAGTCTTACTCTCTGGAACCATAGAAGGACCATCTGACAATCTAGAAGATTTGACTGACTCTCCAACTTTGACCTTACATATTTTTTCCGCGATTGCAGCACCAGTGATCAGGATGCTTTCGTAGACATAAAATTGTATCTGTTCTCCCATTAGATCGAATTCGGGATATCTTACCATAATACATCTTTGTTTGCCATTTTGAGATGTGACAGCAGCATTATATTGTTGACTAATACTGGTTGCTCTTAATTTTCAACTAGTGCTCACCCTGGATACTCGCATTATAAACAGATGTCCAGATGTTTGAAGGCAAGATGACATTCTTCGCTGAGTACCTTACCTTTTGGTGACCTCTCACCATCAGCTCGGCAGGAGGAACTAAAAGTAATTTTAGTGGAAAACAAAGAGAAGATTCTAGTAAATGCGCGGTAAATGTCACGGATAATGCTGCTGAAACGGTTGGCATCTCAGCGACGGGTCCGATGACGAACCGGCCTCCATATTGGCGTCAAAACAACGCTGAAATCTCAGCGGAATTCCTGCTTGCTAGTAGGCTGCAGGATGGACGGTTAGTCACTGTGGCGGCAACCCCGTTGGAGGTTTGAACTCGCCGGTTACGGCGACGACGTTGGTCTGTCCTGGAAACTGAGCTGACGAGACGGGTGGTTGATGATTGAAAGCTGGTGCATAACACTGAGGGAAATACAGTTCTGGTTTAACAACGGCCGGCGTCAAGCCACGAGAAACAACTGGTCCTAAGCCAGTAGGCGTGCCAGGTGGTAATTTGGAGTCCCCACTGGAATTTCTTCGAACCTTGGCTGCGTGTGGGTTCATATGGTTGTCTATGTGTTTCTTGACCTCTGGCTCGGTTGCAAATCGTCTCCTACAGTTTGGCATAGGACAACAGAAAGGTCGATCGCCTTGATGGGTTCGCGTATGTTGGTCCAAGATGGCCTTTTGCCGAAAGTCTTTCCCGCACTGCTGACACTTGTAAGGTTTCTCTCCGGTGTGGATACGAAGATGCTGATTAAGAATGGTTCGTTGCCTAAAATTTCTGCCACAATATACGCAGCCGTAGGGTTTTTCGTTCGTATGAATACGCAGATGTTGCGTTAAGTGTGATTGTTGCCGGAATCTTTTCCCACATTCTGGACAAGGGTAGGGTCTGGACTCTATGTGTATACAGCCATGTTGGAGAAGAGTCGATTTTTGCTTAAACTCTTTTTGACAAATAGGACATCGTACGTAAAGTGGCATTCCTGCTGATCGACCGTGTTGTATTACGTCAGGTAAACATCCCTTTACACCACCTTGCTGCTTGATGTATTGAAGAGCACCAAAACTACCTGCTCCACCAGTACCGAAAACTGTATGATTACCACCTTTCGGATCCTTGAAATACGCTGGGTATTGTGTCGAATTCGCATCAGGTGCCGGACTAAATGCACCCGACTGCGTGTCCGTGTCTCCGAAGGTAGATTGCACTTCCTCTTTGCCCTCTTCAGGAGGAAAGGGCACATCCTGAGGCCAGAGTGTCGGTGTCATCCCGTTCTTGAAGATCAGATGTGGACTTACATCTGCAATGATATAAGGGCACATTTAAGGCACCAATGGACGGTCGCAAGTTCTAGGCACTATATTAGTTTGCTAAATTCAATATTGTTTTACTGGCCTATTCGTCCGAGTATCGTTTCGAAAAAAAAACAGGAGTGCGTTTATCAGTACATGCAATGTTGGAGATTTTAAGGCGCTTCAAATGACTCGGCGGTTTATTGCTTGGCAAATTACGGCTACACGGATGAATTGTTTGATGTGAGAATTTTACTACGCAATCTAAAGACAATTATATTGGAGTGGACAGAATGATTTTTCTGGAAAAAGTTGTTGTTTTTTCAATTTTTATTTTTTAGTTTGTGCTGCCATGTCAGCTGCACAATAGCATTTTCCGGAAAAAGCTCTCTGTACACTCTAATAGCTTTTAGATTATGTGGTGAAAATATTAAATCAAACAATTCATCCGTGTAGCCTTAATTTGCCAGATAATAAACCGCCGAGTCATTTGAAGCACCTTAAAGCAAGCTTTTACAATTTCACCCTGTTCCTTTCTTACGATCGCTCGTTATAAAGAAAGGAGATATCCTATCAAGAAACCGAGACTCCTGCGCGTAAGACAGACACGATGTAGATTCAACACGGAAAAAAATAGCAAAAACAATTTTTGAGATTAAAAAACGAGAAGACCTAGTCGTGATTGATTTACGAAGGGCCGAGGTCCACCTCCTCCACCTTGATTAAAGGAATTGTATTAGGAGAGCACAGAGGTCTACTAAATGTTTACATTTCGGCTCGATGGATGCGATTGTGATATTGGGTTGGGCAAGAGAGAGAGTGAAGAGAAAACGGAAGAATCGAAATGATTGTGCGGAGGAGAAATGGAGGGAGGGTCCTCTATCTCACAGCTCACCAGCGCCGCCGCGTCCAGCCCAACCGTTCTTACCCTTCGGCTGCCCTTAAGTTGATAAACAGGGGTAGTTCTATATCAAGATTCCTACCATGCCGACTTCGAAACTATTTGACAGCTTAAGTGGTTCATGTCCGTGTTAAGTTTCTATAACGTTCTTGAAGGCTTTTAAATTAGTCGCCAATCATCCTTGTTTTCTATAAACTATATTACGCAGTAGAAAATGCAAGAACAAATCAGAATATAACCTTGACAATGCATCACTGAAATGATAAATAACCTTAATGTTGTTCACGCAAAATTCGTTTCTCACAATTGCGCAATATAATTTTATGACGCCATCGGGACCTTCGAGAACATTCTGGAAACATTGCACGGACATGAACCACTTGAGTTGTGAAATGATCTAGAAGTGGGTAAGACAGGGATCTTCATATGGAACTCCCCCTGGCTATCTACTCCCTTACTACGGATATCTCTTCTTGATAATTAAAATTTGAGCTTACAGGATCTGGATTTGGGTTGCGGAATTAGACAGGTAAAAGAGGAATATTGGATGAAGAGGAGTGAATTTGTGTGTTAGCAATCTGCATGATGCTAGAGCAGTCAGAAGCTGTGGGTGGGTCAGTGTGGTTGTGGTGGACGCCCTCTGGGAGTCTGGGAGGCAGAGAGAAATGCTCGCCTTGGTGTGTGCGGACGTGCTGATTCAGGATCGCCTTCTGACGGAAGTGTTTTCCGCACTCCGGACATTGGTATGGCTTCTCACCCGAGTGGATGCGCAGATGCTGGTTGAGGATGGCGCGCTGCCGAAAAGTGCGTTCGCAGTATGCACACGCGTAGGGCTTCTCGTTAGCGTGTATGCGCAGATGCTGAGTAAGATGTGACTGTTGTCGAAACCGCTTCCCGCACTCCGGACATCCGTACGGCCGACTGTCCGTGTGGATCCTCTCGTGCTGAAGTAAAGTCGACTTTTGCTTGAAATCTTTTCCACAGGTCAAGCACTTGAATAATCGAAGATCACTATTGGTACCCTTCCCGGACTTTCCGTTTTGCTGAACGATGTCTGGTAAGCCGGTCGCCATATTTGGCGCCCCTGGACTGGCGTATTGATGAGGATCGAGACCAGGCCCTCCATCTCCTTGGCCAAGGGACGTGAGCATAACTCCAGGTTGTTTCAGATAGTGCAACGCGGAGAAGCCACCAGGAGTGAGCATGTGGGGTGGCACAGAGGGTGAGGGATGAGGTCTAGCTTCTTTGAAGTAGTGCTGAGGATATTGCTGCAGTTCTCCAGATCCCGGAAAACAATCTGCACGATCGACCTCGTGTGGCGTCAATTGTTGAGGTGAGTGGTCTTGAGGTTGAGTTTGCTGCTGCTGTTGTTGCTGTTGTTGTTGCTGTTGTTGTTGCTGTTGGACCTGTGTGTGCTGAGCTTGTTGAACCTGCGTGTGCTGGGTCTGTTGAGAATTTTGTTGACTGGACTGAATGTCATCGTCGGATGGTGTGAGAGCCTGAGGCTCTGGAGGTGCCGAAGGGTACGGCGAAGGAACAGGCGAGGCAAGTGAGGGCGGTGGTCCGCTCTCCCCTTCGACTGGAGGGCCGCAGGCCTGCTGAGGGCTACCGGACGAAGAGGAGCCCTGTTGTTGAGGCTGCTGCTGCGCATACAGTCCACCGTCCTGGAGAGATCCCGGCCCAGGGCCCCACTGGCCTTGGGGTCTCTCCATATTGTCCTTGTACAACACGTATGGCGCGCCAGTATCTGCAAACACAAAAGGAAACAGCATTCGTTAGCTGCCGTTTAGGATTGAAAAATAATAATGTTGGAGTAAACGATAAATAAGTTATAAAAAGTTAGGCTGAATCTGGGGACTAATTGCTTTTATAAAATAGAAAAAAAATTATAGCTGAATATCATACAAAAAGGATATGCCTACGTCCATATGGGAAGAAACTACACTGCCTCTGGGAAGCTAAATTTTCAATTAGAAATCTACTTCAAAATTTACTTCTCAGCAAGGATGTAAACCTCTCATAAGTACGGAGGGATAAAGCTTTTCTAAAGGAGTCCCAAATAAATCTCAAATCATAGAAAAATGGAAAAAATAAAAATGATTAAGAAAATAAAAAAAAATTTTCTTTAATGTTCGATCACCTGGCAGATCTTATCATTACTTTTTGTTTTCGCTCCAGTATGAAGAACATGCGTAGAGCGTTTTCTCTCTAATTGAAGCATTGCTATTTCACGAGATAATCGCAGAGTGAACGATATTGTTGATGTTCTGCAGAAGAAGCAAATTATAAGTTCCTTGTAATGTGTGGTCTTAGTACCTGTTTGCTTGATTTATTTGATTTATTTGAGACGGCGTATTCATTTACAGAATTTTTAGTTTGCGAGGATGCCCATTTCCATCCTACTTTTTGACTTTATGATTTACGTTATCTTTAGAGAAACCCTATACCCAAAACGAAGGACAAAGTCAAGAAAAGAGAAATTCGAAAAATTCGAAATTTGAGAGGAAATTCGGGTTTTCCGCTGTATGTTACGTTTACGGTATGATATGGGCTTACCCTGTGAGATGCAGTACATGATTTGTCGAGGCACCTTGAGCCCGGCCGCGAGGCAAGCCGCGAACGAGGCGGAGAAGTTTATAGCCATCTTCGCGAGAAGTCCCCCTCATCCGTAGCTCCCTCTCCCTCTCGTCTTCTTCCACCACTATCTCTAGCTACCCCCGCCCGCCCCAATTGACCTAGCCTGCGGAAAAACATCATACTGTCAAACTCAAATCCTTCATCAATGTCAAAAAGAGCACGGTTGCAGAAACTATAACCGACCTAGTGCCACCAACAGTCTCCGATTTTAAATGAACTTGACGTTCTCGAAGAGACTAAAAACGTTAATTGAAAGCTGGAGTTGTTAAAATTCACACTCAATAGGAATTTGCAAAGGATGGGATAATTTTCAGATCTTGGGAAAGTCTGGGATCTGCTTAGAAACGTTTTGCTATTGGTTCAATTTAAAGATACAAGAGGCAGACTCCTGTGATCCAGTTATATTTAAATAAGTAATGATAAGTTATCGAAGTATTCAATGTGGATTCTTGTTCCTGTTTATTTGCTGATGACAATGAGGTAAAGCCAGAGCTTTACCCAACTATCGTAACGATAATTCAGGCCAACCTTTTTCCCAACTATTGGTACCAAATGTGGAATAACAGTTTGGTCGACTGCTGAACCACTTTTGAATTTGTAAATCACGTAGAAAGTGACACTGTGTGTAAGATAAATAATTTTATAGAAATCATCTATACTTTACTATATATAAATCTATGTGATTACAATATTATCTCATTTTTGACGAAACTGAACAGATATTATACTTATTAGGGTGGGCTATTTGCCATTTTCCTTTTTTTTTGCCACCCTAAATTTGCTTTATCCTAGTAATCAGTATCCTTGCAGAAATACCTGATTTGAAAGATGTGCGATTGATGATTATAACAGGTGAGCGGAAGTGGTACAACAACAACGATCGATGATCAGTTTTCCCATAATGATCCCTTCCAATTTCTAGTTAGTATTGAGGACGGAGTAATTTACATTACGTATTCGTAAAGCTTGCATAAAAATTAGCTATATTTCGAATAATCTTAATGATAAGAATGATGGATGGTGAATGGAGAGCGGGTAACTTAACGTCAATGAGTTATTAATGTTTATTTATTGACCGAACTTCTGACGAAAGCGTTAACCCGAACGATAGTTGGACGAATCAGGAGATGCGTTTGGTTGCGAAGTGCGGCAAAATTCAGAGGACGAGTTGGTACTTCTGTGTAGAGGGAGGTGTCGTTTTCGAAAGGAAAGGGGATCTTGCAGATCAGTGACCACTGACCACCTTAAGGAGCCCATACGTTCTGATAAGCCTTCAACTTTGATCGCCATATCTCAAGCCAGATAAGGTTGGATGGACTTTTCGTTGCCAGTTGCCACACAACTTTCGATCATCTAGACGATATCTTAAGATTGGAACAACTTTCTTTCACGGACAAAAGGGAACAAAAGCGATGAAATATTCGGCCTTAGTGGTGATAGGGTTGAAGCACATACTTGATCGATATCTTGAAATGATCGTTAAACCTTCCAGACTACCTATCTACAAGTACATAAAATCTAACCTCTAAATTAAAAAAAAAAACTTTGTTCTAAGACATCTTTTGTTACCAAATTGATTCCAATTGTTCTTTTCCTTCAAAGATATAAGAGATTAGATATATTAAATAATGACATCACTTAGGTAAAGTATTGAGCCATAAAATACACGCGCAATTTCAAAAGAAAAGTTAGTGGTTCAGCTTTCAGAATTATTTCCACGGCTTTAAAACTTCTCTGTAAGCTTGAAACATTGAAATTGAAGCCCTTGTGGGGTAGGGTGGGCCGGAAAACCAAAATTTTCGAAAAAAGACACGGCCCAGTTTCTATTTTCAGAAATTCAGGTTTCTCGGCCCACCATATTGTAGGGATGCAACGTTCCGATATAAAACGAATATCAATATCCAATTTTGTTTTTTAATTTCTTTTGAACTCCTATCATAAATATCTTAAATTTTCAGTTCCCTGAAAATCTCTAATGTCTATTACTTAAAAATTTCAAACATTAATACAATTTATTCTATTGAGATGGACTAAGAATCTCTTAATGTTTCTTTATTGGAAAATAAAAGAAACTTTCTTTTTTTAGTACACTAGCTATACACAAAAAACAGAAGGTAGAATGAGAAAGAGTTATATTCGAAGAGTGGGGGGCATTGCCGACCTTGTTAAGAATGTAAGAAAACTTGTCTGTGAAACTATAAAGAATATAAAGGCACGTTAAATACAAGGATCTTCGAAACACGTCTTCCTTAATGACGACATTCAGTGTGGTATCTTCATTCTAGAGAAAAGGCTGTCTTTGAGATGGCGTTACATAATAATAATTATTATATCATTAAGCCATGGTAAAGGTAAGTAAGGGATGCGCAGAAGTAGGGAGAGGTCTTAGATCAATCTAGAAGTCGCGTGTTGCCCATTCAAACGGTACACTCTTTCCACAACACCGTTCCGACATGGGTCGCTGATCAATCTCTCTAGTAATCACCCTAGATGAAGAGCTTCACAGAGCCATCATACATCACGATTCACACATAAACACTCAAACTGATTGATAAGCCCATAGGAAGATCCATACTTTTCATCCTAACCACATCCACTAAGCAAAGCTCTTCACGAGGGCCCATGAGTACCCAAAATCTTTCGTTTCAGGCGCCACTCTTCTTCTTATAAACAATTATCCTCCATACATCCCTATCCTTGCATACATATTTTGTTTCCTTTACATCCATACATTTTTTCATGCAAGCTATTCCCAGGCGGAGAAGTTATGCATAGTGGAAAAAATTATGTATCATTTTCATTTGTTTTATGCATTATTTGAATAAAACAAATTTAA
This sequence comes from Melikaiella ostensackeni, assembly GCA_032362435.1. NCBI lineage: Eukaryota > Metazoa > Arthropoda > Insecta > Hymenoptera > Cynipidae > Melikaiella > Melikaiella ostensackeni. The sequence continues at coordinate 5,074,555 of JAUMHM010000005.1, forward strand.
AGTATGCATAATTTTTTCCACTATGCATAACTTTTTCGCCTGAGTTGTGTTTTTACAACTATTTATACCTCTCCGCTTTAGAGTCTCATTCACACATTCCAACCATTCTTTCTTCGGTCTACCTCTGGGTACGCTACCATTCATCTTACTTAAATACACTTGATTCGTTAAACATTCTTCGTTCATTTTCTCAACATGACCAAACTATCTTAGAAATTTTTTCTTTTAATTCTGTTTGTAATGATAGTTGCAATTTTTTAAAATCATAGCAGTAACGAATAGGGATTTGTGAAATTTCATTTTTTTTAATCACGGCACTGGCGAATAGGGATCCATAATATTGTTAACAGAGATTTTTTTTGGCGAGTTTTTTGGTATAGTACTTTTCGTGTGGATTCTAATCCATGCCTGAAGCACCGAACGAAATTCTTCCACCTGAGTTCGCTCTTGTTAATCGAAAGCTGTCCTATAATGTCAATCAGAGAAGATGAGCTTTCTACTTGAGACACTCATTTACATCTCGTGATTTCCCGAATACTTGTAGATATCGAGTTAAGTAACAAAAAATTATAAAGTATTTAAAAAAATTCAAATCTGTTTTTTGATTATGATGTATCAGAAGTAAACTATCTAAAAACACAATGAATCTTGTTCATTGTTTCAAGTTATATTATTGACTACACTGGAAACTATTGTGCTGAATCGATAAAAAATTCTGTTGGTATATCTGTGCATCTAAATTTGTTTGTTGATAAACATTCAAATCAACAAAACGTTTTCTTGACCTTGATTTGTATTTGTTTAAATCAAAAGAAATCCTTGAAATCTTTTAAATATCAATGATATCCTGGACAACTTTTGAAAATCTTTTGAAATTTTTTGAAATAATACGAAGTTCTTCGAAAACCTCAACAATTTTGAAATCTCGCTAAATCCCTTGGAATCTTGTAAAATTCTGTACAACATCTTGAAATCTTGAATGTATTTCAAAATTAATTTAAATTTGTTCAATTCTTAGAAATCCTCAGAGACCCCAAAGAATTTTATGAAATCCATGTAAATCCCTAGAAGACCCTTAAAATTTCATTCCATTCCATTTACTCCCTGAGATTCTCTAGAAATTCTTAAAATTTCCCTAAAATCCCTTGAAATGTTTAAAATACCCTAAAAGCTTTGAAATCCGTTGAAACCGACTGAAATCTATTGAAAACTCTTGAATTCTGTTGACATCCTTTGAAATCCCTGGAAAACTCTCTAATTTTGTTAAATTTCTCGAAGAAAATCCTATAATATAATAAAATAATAAATAAAACTGAGAAATCTTACAAAATTATCAGAAATTCCATAAAAATTTTTTAATCTCTTGAAATTTTCTACATAAATCCTACGAAATTCTTTGAAATCTCATGAAATTCCTAGAAATCTTTTAAAATAACTATATTCTTTCAAATCTCTTGAAATTGTTAAAATCTCTTGAATCTTGTGAAATCCCTAGAAATCTTTGGAAATCCCGTACAACATGTTGAAATCCTCAACATATTTTTAAATTCATTCAAAAATGTTCGAATCTTTGGAATCCTCTGAGACCCCATTTCATTCCATTCCATTTCATTTACTCCCTAATGTTCTCCAGAAATTCTTCGAATTTCCCTAAAATCCCTTCAAATCTCTGAAAGCCTTTGTTATCTTTTATACCCTTTTAAAATCCCTTGAAATTTTTCAAATCTCTTAAAATTTCTTGAAATCTTGTAAAATACCCTAAAATCTTTTATAAAATCGTGTAGCTCTGGTAAAATCCCTACAAATCCCTTGAAATTTTGTAAATACCGCAAAAATTTTCTGAAATCCTTCAAATCTTTTAAATCTTCCGAAATCTTACAAAATCATTTTGAGTTCTTTAGAAATTTTTAAATCTCTTGAAATTATCTGTATAAATCCTACGAAATTCTTTGAAATCTCATGAAATTCCTTCGGATCTTTTAAGATACACTATATTCTTCGAAATCCTTTACAATTTTTAAAATCTCTCAAGTCTTTTGAATTCCCTAAAAAATCCTTTGAAATCTCGTACGGCATCTTGAAATCTTTAATATATTTTTAAATTCCTTTAAAAGTATTTAAATCTTTGAAAATCTCTGAGACCCCCTTTTATTCCATTCAATTTCATTGACTCTCTAAAATTCTCCAGAAATTTCCTATAAAATCGCATAGGTCTAGTAATACAAATCTCTTGAAATACTTCTCTTTTACTTACTTCTTTCTTTCATTGAAAATTTTGAAAACACATGAAGCTTGAAATTCTTCAATTTCTCTTGAATATCTTAGAATGTCTTAAAATACTCTAATAGCTTTGAAACCCTATAAAATCTTTTCAAATCCCTAAAATCTGTTAAATTCTTCAAAATCCCTTGGAACCTGTTGAAATATATGAAATCTCGTGAAATTTTTAAAAATCCCTTCAGATGTTTTAAAAATTCTTCAACTCTTTTGAAATCTTTGAAAATCCTGTACATCTTGAAATATTTTGAAATTGCGATTTTTGAGATGGAATATGTTATTTTAGCCAATCTAGCGAAGAAATTTCAAAATATGTTTGAAGTTAAAATGAAAAAATAGTTGCATTAGCGAGAAATTTGAGAAAATAGTAGCACCACTGTCATTTTTAGAATTTCGTAGCCCTAGGTAGAAACCCTTATACTCTGGGACCTTGACTGAAGCTCCCTTCGTTTAGGCTGTTCCGAGAATTTCAGTCCGCGATGAGGGGGTCCAAGGGTAGGACAGAGGCGCAGTGGCGTTGAGCAGTTCCGTAGCCACAAAGAGGGCAGTTCGAACACTTACGTGCATATTTCGCATTTGTTTTTAAAGACACGCGGAAACTCTCCCTTCATCAATTAGTATTCATTATTAAAAAAGGTTCATCCTTTATGACAACAAAAATTTACATTTGTACAAAACACAGTTAATAAATATTATGTATTCCTACTGAAAGTGATTCACACGGCCCTGACTGTTTACGATGGAGCGCATTTGATATAGGCTCAAGGCCATTTTAGGCCATACCCGAAACCGTGCATCAAAGTGTGGTTTCGGTCGGGTGTCCGTCGGGCCATCGTACTTTCTTCCCGGGAGAGGAAGGGAGGGGGAGGGTGTGGCGGGAAGGGGAAAGTTAGGGGTGGTATGGG